>CM042565.1:15044512-15534512 GCA_023630585.1 Cranoglanis bouderius | reverse complement strand
CAGCAAGTACACATCTGCTGCACTGTGCACACACGAAGAGTATTAACTGTGTGCTTAGGTGAGGATGCAGGTTTGGGGGGCGGGGCTTAGCTTTTAGGATGGTTATGACCATCATGAGTTATGGCATGGTAAAGAAAAAAAAAATTGCATTCAGTGTGAATCATCACATCGTCATTCATAGAGAACATTTTACTTCATGGAATAAGGTTTCCCACAAAAATACCTGAACAAAAAAAAAAAACGAAAAATGACGCTGACTTTTTTATTTATTCATTTATTTATAACATTTTTTAACATTTTAATATTTCTTTAATATTTTTTGCTTCTCTTTCTTTCATTCCATTTTATTTCCTCCCTCTCTTATGTAGAAGGGGCTTTAATGGTCAAAAAAAGCAAAAAAAAAAATCCAGATTGTTCTCCAAAAAGCGGTGGTGGTGCTGATGGGTTAAAAAGAAAGGGAAAGGAGTTCAAAAGAAAGAAAGTGCTAAATAAATGTGTAAATTTGGGCTGTCACAGAAATTACAGCTCTTTTTTTTCTCTGTAAAGCAGGCATTAACTTAATTCATCGTGAAGAATAACAGCTCCAGCTGCAAAATCACAGAGGTGATGTTTGAAATAGTGAAGAACGATGGCTCTTCTCTGGTTCTCCGGTTCTCCTCTAGTGTAAACGCCCAATAAATCAAAATATATTGATTCTGTTAGCTCAGCTTCAGCTATCAGAGAGGGAAATAAATCTTGACTGGAAGAACAGTTGCATCTGTTTAGGATGAACCCTCGATGATGAAATCACTCTCTTCGGGATCTGTGGTGGTGCGGAACCTTGAGGACACTCGACCGAAGTGATGGAAATGTTCTCGAGGTGCTACATTATTCATGCATTTTAACCCAAATCTCCAAACGGATAATAAATGGCGCAGTTCATGTTCTCATTGTTCTCATCCGTTTCAGAAAAATATCCATTCCTTCATTTACAGCAGTGAAAGATCCACTCTGCATTTCTTCTTTCCCTCCTATCGTTTTTCCCCCCCTCCTCTTCCTCTTCCTCCTCCTCCTCCTGCTCCATAATTTACAGCCAGGTCAGTGTATGGAGCCAGCAATCTGCTCCCAGCTCCCTTCCACAGATTAAAATGTGACAAAAGAGAACAGTGGGAGCATTGATCATGTGGACAGGGATATGGAGAGGGCCAGGTAACGCTGTGCAGCTCACCAATGCATGATTGATGAAGAAGGCCATCGGGTGGCAATCAGGGGTGCGAGACAGGAGACGCGAGGGGAAACACCATGCCTGGGTCTGAGTGGCAACACTGACTAAGAAGAGATCAAGTGTGTGTAGGACAGGTAATCGCCTTCATTGAAATGCTTTGCAAATTTACAAAAAAGTCAGTAAATTCTGCGTTATGATGAATGTTCTGAAGAAAATGCTTAAGTTCTCCAACCAAAAGTGTTTGGTCATATTTTGCTGAGTCTCTAAATTTGGGATCTTTCATGAGTTATGGTCCGACAGGAAGTACAGATTATTGTCTTTAAATTCCTTAAGCATTCCATTATAAAACCTTACACCAGAAGATTTTTTCCTATCAGAGTGTAGAAAACATTTTCATCCATGTGACCTTTTTGAGTCTGGTTCCTCTCAAGGTTCCTTCCTCATTTCTTGTCAGAGAGGTTCATCTCATCGTCACTGTTGCCTCTGGCCTCTTTGTTCTTTAGGGAACTAAATCTACTAAATCCAGATTTCTGCAAAGCAATCCAAATACTATACAAATAAAACTGGACTGAATTTATTAAGGAATCAAAAATAGTTATTATTTTTTTTTTTTGGCATGGCTCTGAAATAACTTTTTCTAGAACCTTTATTTTTTAGGAGTGTTTTTTTTTTTAAAGGTCATTTGTAGAATCCAAAATCAAAGTGTTTTCTGATTGGAAAGGGTTTCAAGCAGTAATATTTTTGGAAGCTAATTGGAGGCTAGTTTCTCAATTAGATGTTCCTCAGTTGTCCCTCTTGGGGAAATACCTCAGCTCTACCTAAGTAAAACCATACTTTCTTGGTACTTGGTACATTCTTAGAAAAAATGGTTCTTTAATGAACCCTTATGACTTCTTCAGTTGTCCCTCTGGCGGAACGTTTTAAAGTTCTATGTAGAACCCTAAAACAAGATGTTTTTCCAAGTACAACCCTATTTGGAAGCCAAGAACCCTAAATTATCCAGTGAACCCTTGAAGAACCCAATTTTTCTAAGAGTGTATGTGTTAACTGGGTAAGCGTACAGTACAAACTCCAAATGATTGGTCAGTATTTTGTTCTACAAAGCTAGAGCCTGACAGGAGTTTAACAATTAGCTAAAATGTCTTGGTACAAATGGTCCTTTTTACTGGTTCATTAAATAATGAAGGATTCTTGAATAATTAAGGATCCTACTAAAAGTTTTTACGTACATGGAACCCTTTCTGGTTGTAGGGTTCTACATAGAATCTTTTAGAGAGCGTTCGTACATATGTGTTCGGGATGTGATGGGAATCAGGAAGCAGAAAAAACTCAGGATGTAAAAAGAGCGTCATCCAACAACACACAGTTTAATACAAATAAATACACTTGATAGGGTAATTTATTTAGTTTAAAATCCCTTTCTAGCACCTAAAGGTCAAAAGCATGACATGCCTGATTTTGAAATAAGATTACTCAGTGCTCCGTATTTAAGAAATCCAAAATTACTTCGCCAAAATGTTTTGCTATTCATCATGTGACGAACTTTAATATAAAGCAGCGGCGATGATCATCAATACCTCCTTGAATAAAACAAGCAATTCACTGATTATCTTGATTGCACAGTGACGACTAATTGGAGCTGAGCGTCACAGAGAATGACGGTGTTGGAACAAGAGAATTTAGTCGGTCAATAGAAGCAATCGATTTCTTATATGATTAAGTAAAATGGCAAAAAAAAAGAAGAAAAAAAAATGAAAATGAAAAAAAAAAAAAAATGGCTGTTCTTCTGCACCCCAGTGGTTTGTTTGTGGTTTGCTTTAATTTCCATTAACAACTAAAAAGCATGAGGCTCAATAAATAGTAGTAACACTTCCTATGAAGGCCATATATTCATAATATTATGCTGCATTTCTAAGACATTTTACGCATTATCATAATTACTTATGAAAGTACATTTTAAGCAGAATTCATAACACATTATAACACCTTATAACACCAATGAATCTGTGTCTCAGTTTGCATAGCACATTGTTAAAAACCCACTGATGAATATTGCCACTTAACACTTTTTTTTATCCATTTATAGTTACATTTAATATTGTAAAACGTCCGCAAAACAAGTTCCTGTACTTACTTACACAATAGCAGAAATAAACAGTCGTTCAATCACCAGCCTATTTAAGAAGTTACAGCTTGACCTCTGACTGTTACAAAGCACTGACACTGGAGACTCTTTCCAGAAATGTTAAACAAATGACCAAACGACCAAACATTTTTATTTGTTAAATAACACATTGATACTATTGAAACGATAGCATCCTAGAATAAGTGCATTATTATAAACCTGTGATTTATATCTACTTTGTACCACTACTGTCAGAGCTGCCGTTCTAGAAAATCAAGAGAATCAACACCTTCTGACCAAATCAGGTTCGAGACTTCAACAGCACTGTGGTGCAGAAATCTTTCTTTGATCAGTAAGTACTTAGATGGTGAAGGTCGGGATGAAACAGTCCCCTAATAACACTATTGAGTCATTAAAAATGGCCTGAGCTTTGGTATGCGCAGCAGTGGGTGGTGTGGACAGAGTGAAAAATCCAACCTGGCACAAGTCAGTGTCCTTTCTCCATCATTCAGCACACAGACATGTGGGCACTGGACTGTCTATTTAGAGGACGTCCAAGTGTTCCTCCGCAAAAGTCCATATTTTCAGCTCAGCAGGAGGAGAAATGCCATGGTACATGATTAAATATTAACACATGGACAAACACATGGACGGTGGGTTTAGACAGTCACACATTCCACTGTGATATGACAAAAGCTCCGGTGGTTCGGTTCAGACCTTGTAGGAGTTACATTTGATGGTGATATTTGGTGTAACGGTAATGCCACCCACACAATAATCAACTGTAGCAAGCCATGACACTCAAGTCGTGGATGAGATTGTTGACTGTGTTGTTGAGATTTTTCAGTTGAATGTGGCTAATGCATGCCCAAAAATTAAACTATGTCATGTCACCACAAAGCACAACTATTTACAAAATTACAAAAATTCTGTAAGTTCCGATAAATATATAGTGAAGCCAGTAAAACAGTGGTAGTGAGGAGTAAGGAAATAGACACAAAGGAATTGGTTATGGGTGGAATAACACAGTTATTACTGTAAATATCACCAAGAAGAGGGTTTTAAAAAATAAAAAAGAGAAGTGCTTGGTGAAAGCAATGGTAGTTAGTTACAAAGGTGATCAGTAATTGGTTGTTGGAAACAATGGTGATCAGTGATTGGTCTCTGGGAACAATGGTGATCGGTGTTTGATCTTTGGGAATAATGGTAATTGATGATTGGTCATTGGGAACAATGGTGATCAATCATTAATTTGTCATTGGGAACAATGGTGATCAGGGGTTAGTTGTTTGGAACAGTGGTGATCAGTTATTGGTCATTGGGAAATCTGGTGATCAGTGATTAGGTGTTGGAAAAACTCATGCTCAATGATTGATTATTGGGGAAAATGGTGATCTGATTGCTGTGAACAAGAGTCATCACTGATTTTGTCATTGGGAACAATGTTGATCAGTGATTGATTATTGGGAACATTGGTGATCTGAATGGATATTGGGAACAGTGGGGATCATTGCTTGATCACTGGGAGCAATGGTGATCGGTGATTGGTTATTGGGAACAAACACTTAAACTGAGTCAGGCTTTACACATGGGTGGTGAGTTGAGTGAACCTGCTCTCTCAACTAAAACAACTAGCAGCTGTAATGTGAGCTGGAGAGCCATATCAAGTATATGTCTGTCATTTAAAAAAAAAAAAAAAATGCTAGGTTCTTTTTTGAAGTACAGTTGCATAAGGGGTTTAAAAAGTTGCCTAATCCAGTGATAAATTTGCCAAGTTGGCAACAACGGATGGCATCTGATACGTTTGAATCATGTTAAGCCAATCCACCAAATGCTAATAATTGTGTGCATGAACCTCAGGTCTTGGTGGATTGTTTTGCATACATGTTATTTAACTGCTGACTTGTCTAACTTCTTAATTACCCAGAAATACCTGATGGCAAACAATCCTCCCTTAATCCCAAACATCTTACATAATTGCTACTCCACACAGATTAAACTAGGAAGCTTCCATATCTAATTAACCTTAATGTCCTTGAGATACATGGACCAACCAGCCTGGCCCTGCATTCTAATCCTCAACCTCTGATCCTCTGAGGTACCATGTTTTTTAATAGACCACAGATTAGCATGTCTACAGATGGTAGTCAAAGAGTATCTCAGAGACTCCTGTTACCCCTCTGTTGCTCTAACAATGGCAGATGGGGATGCTGGTCTGCATTAATGACTAGTGTCAACTGACAACTGCACACACTCACTGTGTTTGACTGTTTGGATTCTCCAGGCACTGGGATTATACCAAAGCCATTAGCCTCAATTTGGCTGTCTCAGACCCTCTCTTAACTGCTGCTGGAGTTTGGGCTTGCCAGACCACTTGTATGATGATCACAGATATGGCAGTGATGCAGGTGGAAATGAAGGAAGCAGGCCAGGTTTTATTTTTGATGGGAAGACAGAGATGGTTATTCAATAGAAATAAATAGCTGTTGAGGAAATGGCAATAGTACACAGCACCAAATTGACTTTCCAGATGGTACAGGGCTAGTTTGCTGATAATGAGCAGTTCATATACAACATTTTGGTATAGATTATTTTGTAATTTTACAGAAATTTTGACATTTAGGACAATTACATGCCTGATGAACAAGCCAGAGCTGACAGTGGGTGATGAAAACCTTCCTAAGAATCCAGTTTTGGGCAATTAGGCTGGATTCCTGATTGTCTGGTTGTCATTAATCATTTAAAATGGAAGTAAGTATCTAGATTTGAATGGTATAATTACTTATTTGTAATAATAAACTTAAAAATACAATGAAACTGAAACAGCTGCATTTTTCAATGGTGGTAAACAAGAGAAGCGTTTATTGCTTTTTCATCTGTTTCAGTAGGACTGTCATAACCAAATGTTCTTCAGGATACATTTTGTGGAGGAAGTGTTGCCACCTCACAACATCAGGGTCCCCAGTTCCTGTCCTCGAGTTACTGTCTATGCAGAGTTCTGCATGTTCTATCCATATTCATGTGGGTTTTATCTGGGTTATCTAGTTTCCTTCCACCTTCCAAAAACATTCTGGTAGTCGGACTGGCCCCTGGGTGTATGGTGCCTTACAAAGGACAGGCATCCCAACCAGAGTTTATTCCCACATCATGCCAAATGTTCCTGAGTTCTGGATCCACCAACACCACCACCACCACGATCAAGATGAAGCATGTACGCCTTGCCTCACCTCCTACTGATTCTCAACAGTAGCTTAGTAAAGCAGCTAAATAATGCAGTTGAGAAACAGAAACAAGACTTGTTTTCAGCGGTGTTAGATTCCTCAGTGCCAATTTGCAGAGTGTGATCCTGTTGCGTTCGGTTACCTGGAGCACATTTTTCCACCCATCACATCTCTAATTGGTACTGGGCTATTTCTCACTTGTTACCGCCCCACAGCAGATTGCGCAGACCTTGGATGCATGTATACTAACTGAGTGTCATAGCACATAGACCTGTGTAGCTTGAAATGGTTTGAGGTCATTCATTTTTGAGATGAGATCATGATTTTTGAGTGGGGCTCATCACAGTAGCTGCTACTGTTGAGTGATAATGGGAGTTTCTTGATGGGGGTGGGACATATGCTATCTAGAGAGTGTTTGATTGGACAAAATTCAAGCAAGTCTAGAATTTTTTGTTATTGTTTTATAACAATATATATATATATATATATATATATATATATATATATATATATATATATATATATATATATATATATATATATATATATATATATATATATATATACTTGCCTATTTGTGTCCATAATGGCAAGAGATTCATACAAAAACACCCATTTTAATATCACAGGCACTTCAAAGCTGTTGTGTGCTGTTGTTCTCCCACCACCTGGCTCTATCTCTCCGTCTATCTCGATCAGTAAGCACGTCTGGGCTGAACGTCAGCTTGATACTGAAAAATCTGCCTGTTCTGGATGGAGCTGCTGTCAGACGGGCAATGAGCCTGGGGACGAATCATTCAGCATTAGGCCTTCAGCTGCTCTTCTGGAACAATACAGAAGGCAATAGAGGATCAGATGGCGACGATGGTGGCGTCTGCTGCTGTCTGAACCGCGGGAGAGGCTGAGTGATGTGGCGCTGCTGAGAGGAGATGGCGTTTGCACTCCAGGTTCCTCGCTTGCTGACAGCACTGCTCTGGATAACAGCAGCAGCATCAGACAGGTGCAGCGAAGATCAGATGCGTTTCTGCTCAGCCAGATGGACAAAACTTAAACAAGTGCTGAAAGCTATGTTGAGGAAACTCAGACACATGCGGTGCACGCAAACAAGACATTCATTTCTGTATTCTTGTCTAAGTTCACAAGCAGCAACTAGCAATTTATTTTCCAGTTCCTATAACTTTCTCCAAAGGTCTTTACATCGGCAAAAAATGAATAAATAAAAAAAAACACAACCTGACACCAAATATAGATCATACAAATTCAAATCAATCAAACAGGCTTAAATGGGGTATAAAGTTTGCTTTAAAGTTGTATAAAGTTGTACAAGGCAATGATGCTAACAAATGTGCTAATCCCCCAGTGCTATTAATGGAGTATAAATGCAGTTTGCCTACTGTAGAAAGCACGAACCAAACAAGCTTTATTCGTCGCTGAGTGCTTTTTATATCCACCTAGAAGATAAACAAGCGCTAGCTTCATAGAGTGACCTTCAGAAAATCACGAGTTCTCAGTCGTCCGCTTCTTCTGAGAAGAAATCCCGAGTTCTCAGTCGTCCACTTCTTCTAATGTGACCTAAATGAACGAGCATGTGATCGTCATTGCTGAATTCGCATTTTGCACTAGGAGTAAATTAGGTTATAGCTACAGGCTACTCACATGCTCCATGATCTCGCTTCTGCACTCAGAAGCTCACTGAGCCGGCTTAACAGGCAGCCATTTAGCATGAAGTAATGCGGGTACTTAGAGCGAAGGTGGTTTCAATGTGTCCTTGCTAAGATTAGCTTGTTCTCACCTCAGGCTAATAAAGCTGTACTGCCTTCTTGCATCAATTTCTACTTCACTCCATTTCTGATGCAGGAAACAGAACTGCAGTGACATGTTGTAAAGAGTCAGTCATTTGAATCAGTGATTCAGTGCCAATATTTATGATCTGGCTCGGTCATTGAAAATAACACGGAAAAGTCAGGAGGCGTGGCCTATGTATCTGTAGTGTTACTGAGAGAGGTGTGGCCTCTGTATCTGAAGTGTTACTGGGAGAGGTGTGGCCTCTGTAGCCGTAGTGTTACTGAAAGAGGCGTGACCTCTGTATCTGTAGTGTTACAGAGAGAGGTGTGGCCTCTTTATCTGCAGTGTTACTCAGGGAGGTGTGGCCTCTGTAGCTGCAGTGATACTCAGGGAGGTGTGGCCTTTCTGCATGCAGAGTTATTCAAGGAGGTGTGGCCTCTGTACTCATCAGTTCTAGGAATTATTAAAGTAAATATGGTGCTTGTGTCTGCCAGGCATACTAAAGGAGGTGTGGCTTCTGTGTCTGTCAATTCTAGTAAAGGAGGCATGCCATCTGTGTCTGCAGTCTCAATAAAGGAGGCATGGCCTTTATGCTTCTCAGTCCTAGCACAGGAGGTGTGGCCTGTCAGTTTTTTTTTTTTTTTTCTGTAAAGGAGGCTTGGCGTTTGTCATTTGTACTAAAGAAGGTGTAGCCTACGTGACTGTCAGTCCTAGTAAAAGTTGTGTATGTATCAAGCTTTGTACTGTATCGCACTCTTAGCAGTGACCTTACTGCAGGTAATTCTTAAAATATCAGCAGCTCAGCGTTGTCTCACTTTGACAGTTAGTAACTTTCTACATGCACAAGAAAAAAAAAAGGAAAAAAAAAAGCCAGAAGGTGCTGAGAGAAGATTAGAACTTCAACCAACAATCAGTAATGAGCACACCACTATGCATGATTATCAGGCAATTATATTTGGTTACCATGCAAACAAGGAGCATCATGGGATGTCATTAAAGCAGCGAGAGAGAAAAAAAAAAAACACCAGCATCTTATTACAGCTGAGAATGAGAAAAGAGGACTGATTTTCCAATTGGCAACCATTAACGCAGAGGTAGACCGTTTGTTTTCCTCTAGCACGCATATTAAAATTTCCTTTTCTTCTTGCGGAGTCTTTTATTGCATGACAAATTGCGGTTCAATTGGTCTCGCATTCATATATGAATTACGATTACAATCAGACTAAGTTACTGACTGTACAAGAGTTGAATTGTTTGTTTGTAGCTCAGGGAGTGGGGCGGATCAGAAATGTGGTTTGATGTTAGGAGATGACGAAGTGTCATTTACAAAGAATAATTTAAAGGGAATATGGAAATGATTTCTGTACTTGCTTCTAAAGATCATCTGCTTGCCCCAGTTCGGCATCCATGAATTTTATTTTTGGCCAAATCGAAATTTAGTGTCTAATGTAAATTAGAAAATGTTAATTTTGCCATTTTATATGACACACTAGGTGTGTAACGCAGGCCACCGTTGGTATCTGTAGCTTCAGATACAGGGTGAGTCAGATGGTTCCTCTGAATAAAAACAAATCTGTTCAACTCTAATTTATGTAACACTTTTAAGGTTATCTTTTGACTCTAATCCCAATGTGGGCGTGACCTAAACCAGTTGAAATGTCAGCACTGTCAGGATGGTGTGTGGTATGTGAATTCTGGCTCTGACAGTTCCTCAACCTCAGCTACATCATCCCCAGCTCATAATTGGTCTCGACTACAGATGTGTGCAGGACAGATTTTTTATTTTTATTTTTTCATAACAATCACACATTTATTGTAACTGTTTGTACCTGCCTGCAGTATTTTCTAACCAATTTAGTTGGTACTGCTTCCAAAAATATAAACAAGATAATAGCCTAATTTGAAGCAACGTAAGCCTTGACCAGGCAGTTACTAAGGATGACTGAATGAAAGCTGTAAGTGTATTGCGACATAACATCACATTTTCACATTAATGAAAGTGGTCATTGTTTGTCACCCAAGCTTCATATCTGCTCTCTCGCTCGCACCCATATGAACAAGTATTCATTCATATTTGGTTACTTTGAAATGTTCATGAGATTTATAGTAACAAATGGCAAATATGTGTGCATCATGAAGCTCATTAATATTCATAATGGCACACTATGATTTTCTCTGGTCAGTATGTCCCAGCTGAATGGCATTGTGGGTATTTTCCCTAATACATGGCAGATGAGGGTGCAGCTGAAGGCCCAGCTGGTGCCCAAACCCTGATCCAGTCTACTGTCTACTATCCCCACATCCACCCCAACTCCATGCCAAGCTACTCTAGTTACGCTAGACACGTCCCATAACCAGCTCTAAATCTTTCCTCCAGTATCATCGTTTCATAAAAATACTGCTGAACATGCAGAGTTACAGTTACTACAGGTGCAGTGGAACCTAATTTTGTGTGTGTGTGTGTGTGTGTGTGTGTGTGTGTGAAATGAGGTCAGGCCTGCTGGATGTATTTCTGGAACATCCAGGCTTTTATAATATCAGACAGAGGCCATTAAATTCTTAAATAGTTCAAATGTATTTATTATTCTCATGTGCACAATGTTTTATAAATGTATTACATCGTTTTTATTACGCATGTTATGTTTATTAAGATGTTTTATTACATACGTATAATAACCTACAAATACATTCATAACATGTTATAACGCATTCATAAGGATTTATACACATCATTATACTTATTTATGGAAAGGCGTTACAGCTCGTTTAGAAATTAACCCTATCGTTATTATATCTTCTCATAATGCAACTTAACCTGTTATGAACACTACTTATAACGCATCGTGTTAATTCATGATGCTATAAAGTGCAATGCGTTTTCATTTAAAAAAAAATTAAAAAACGACAACACTCACTGTAACGCCTTATGGATGCATTACAACATGCTCTTCTAATGTAGATAGTAGAGTGAGATCTGAGGAAAGTCATGTATCTGTCATATGTTTTGTAAAAACAAATAAAAAGAAAAGTAGCACAAAAGACTTATTAATTATTCAATTATCTTTAATAATAATAGCAATAATAATAGCAAATAATAGCTTATTAATGCCTTATAAACAAGTAAATTGTAACTTTTTTTTCATATTTTCTTAGTTTATTTTCTTGTTGTTGTTGTTCTTCTTCTTCTTCTTGACATCTTGTAACATGGGTAGTAGGGAAAGAGGAATGAAATGTGAGGATGGCATGTCATGTATCCATAAAAAAATATAAATACATAAATAACAAGATATAAAGAAGGTAAAAACAGAACTAAAAATGAAAACAAAAAACAAAAAACAAATCAGTTTGCTTTCATAGATGGTCTTTCAGGGGGTCATACTGAAACTCGGCATTAATACTCAGCCATAACTCCTCCAGACACAGCAAGGCCACGGCCACACGTCTGCACGCATCCCGAGGGTCAAGTGGAGTTCGGAGACAGAGTGAGAGAGAGAGATAGAGAGAGAGAGACTGAGAGAGAGAGAAGTATTGGAGGGAGAAGCGCTAGGGTGAGTGGACGTACTGCACTGATTCAGACAGAAATCTGGCTCGATCTCGCAGCTTAAATGTAATCAGCTGAAGATGATTGAGGTGGGATCACTAAAGGACACTCGCTTGTATCCATATGGATTTGGGATTTATTAGATTTTCGGAATTTCATATCTGGCCTGATGGTTAATTTTCCAGTGATTATGATAATATTGCTGGGAATTATGGTTCGATGCGGCGAGAAATAAGCTCGGCAGCTGGGTCAAGCATTTTGAATTTAGTCATTAAAAT
Organism: Cranoglanis bouderius; assembly: GCA_023630585.1. Classification (NCBI taxonomy): domain Eukaryota; kingdom Metazoa; phylum Chordata; class Actinopteri; order Siluriformes; family Cranoglanididae; genus Cranoglanis; species Cranoglanis bouderius. The sequence continues at coordinate 15,522,358 of CM042565.1, read as the reverse complement.
GTGATAAAGTGGAGAAATAACTTGAATCCTTCTTCTTCTTCTTCTTCTATTTATTTTTCTCTTTTCTTATATATCATCATACTTCTTTAAAAAAAAAAAAAAGCGCTCCCTTTGAGAGCTTGAAGGCTAAGCTACATGCTGCATGCTGCGCTTTTCTGTATTTCTTCACATTTCTTCAGGTTATGCATTAATAACGTCTGTTTTTTGTTTTTTTGTTTTCTTTTCTCCGGCTTTTCTTCAGCCCGAGGCCGTGATGGTGGATCGGGGTTAGGCGCGGTAGCTCAATGAAATCTCAGTAGCTGGGTTTGTGCCTGCATTTCATGAATGCAGTGTGTCTTAAAGTACAAAGCATGAAGCGTTGCACTTCTAATACACTCCTACTGCATGATCAGAAATATGTGCGCTCTTTCACGTCGCTTTTCTTTCATATCTGCTCGAAAATGAAACAGAACATCAACGTTCTGGAACCTGATTGGTCAGAAGGTGGGGATTCGTTTTCTATAACATCAGCTCTGACATTTTATTAACGCGCTCCTTCTAATACACTATCGTTTCCATGGTAACAACTCATTCATAGGGATTTGTATGGCGGAGTGGAAAGAGTTTCCGGTGTCGGAGCTTCGTTAAGTTTTCCGCCAGGACAGAGGATTTTGCACTTTTCCGGTTTCTTTCACAGTGGGGTGGTGTGATGAGGCGGAGTTGCTGTGAACACGCCTGAAGTGTTTTCTTTTACAGTCATAATGTCATGTTCCTGAAACAAGTTGGTTCCTGTTCTCACCTGCGTTATTGCAGCTATAAACAGTCGCCCTGTCACTAGCGTCTCTTTTTTTTTTTTTTTTTGCCTCTTGAAGTTAATTAGACGCACAGAGAAACCGCAAAGAAGAGTAAACTCCTCTGTCCTGAAGATGTCGGAAAAGTTAAAGTTACAGCATTACGTCTTTAACACTGGTTTATTAGTCGGCTGCAAGCAACCGTATTGTCATATACATTATACATTATACATTTATAAGACATGAGTGAACTGATTAGGCGCCTGACTTGTCCTCGTCACATCACTTAACTGTATGTATTATTTACAGAATCAGATTTTTTTTATCTGTTATTAGATTAGTACATGTACATATACATATGAGAGAGAGAGAGAGAGAGAGAGAGAGAGAGAGAGACGCTTTAGTCACTGAACATCTTGTTATCTGAGAAAGACATGAAAACAGAGAAAGTGTGAAAGAAAAAATAATAATTACACGCCCCAGGACGCATATTACAGTGCTGTTGAATTCTCACATCTGATTGGTCAGAAGGTGTTGATTCATTTTCTATAACAGCAGCTCTGACAGTAGTGGAGGTGAAATCACAGGTATATATTAATGCACTTGTTCTAAAACATTATCGTTTCCATAGTAACAGCTCATTCACAGGGACTCGTAATAATAATAATAATAATAATAATAATAATAATAATAATAATAATAATAATAATAATAATAATAATAAACAGATGTTTTGATTGATATTTACATTGATATTTATCAAATATATAGTGAAGTAGTAGTAATATATATATATATATATATATACAGGTACATGTCGTGGAAAAGTTCATTTATTTCAGTAATTCAACTCAAATTGTGAAACTCGTGTATTAAATAAATTCAATGCACACAGACTGAAGTAGTTTAAGTCTTTGGTTCTTTTAATTGTGATGATTTTGGCTCACATTTAACAAAAACCCACCAATTCACTATCTCAACAAATTAGAATATGGTGACATGCCAATCAGCTAATCAACTCAAAACACCTGCAAAGGTTTCCTGAGCCTTCAAAATGGTCTCTCAGTTTGGTTCACTAGGTAAGCCACAAACATTCATTACCAAAGAAGCTGGCTGTTCACAGAGTGCTGTATCCAAGCATGTTAACAGAAAGTTGAGTGGAAGGAAAAAGTGTGGAAGAAAAAGATGCACAACCAACCGAGAGAACCGCAGCCTTATGAGGATTGTCAAGCAAAATCGATTCAAGAATTTGAGTGAACTTCACAAGGAATGGACTGAGGCTGGGGTCAAGGCATCAAGAGCCACCACACACACACGTGTAAGGGAATTTGGTTACAGTTGTCATATTCCTCTTGTTAAGCCACTCCTGAACCACAGATAACGTCAGAGGAGTCTTACCTGGGCTAAGGAGAAGAAGAACTGGACTGTTGCCCAGTGGTCCAAAGTCCTCTTTTCAGATGAGAGCAAGTTTTGTATTTCATTTGGAAACCAAGGTCCTAGAGTCTGGAGGAAGGGTGGAGAAGCTCATAGCCCAAGTTGCTTGAAGTCCAGTGTTCAGTTTCCACAGTCTGTGATGATTTGGGGTGCAATGTCATCTGCTGGTGTTGGTCCATTGTGTTTTTTGAAAACCAAAGTCACTGCATCCATTTACCAAGAAATTTTGGAGTACTTCATGCTTCCTTCTGCTGACCAGCTTTTTGAAGATACTGATTTCATTTTCCAGCAGGATTTGGCACCTGCCCACACTGCCAAAAGCACCAAAAGTTGGTTAAATGACCATGGTGTTGGTGTGCTTGACTGGCCAGCAAACTCACCAGACCTGAACCCCATAGATTCTATTGTCAAGAAGAAAATGAGAAACAGGAGACCAAAAAATGCAGATGAGCTGAAGGCCACTGTCAAAGAAACCTGGGCTTCCATACCACCTCAGCAGTGCCACAAACTGATCACCTCCATGCCGCGCTGAACTGAGGCAGTAATTAAAGCAAAAGGAGCTCCTACCAAGTATTGAGTACATGTATAGTAAATGAACATACTTTCCAGAAGGCCAACAATTCACTAAAAATGTTTTTTTATTGGTCTTATGAAATATTCTAATTTGTTGAGATAGTGAATTGGTGGGTTTTTGTTAAATGTGAGCCAAAATCATCACAATTAAAAGAACCAAAGACTTAAACTACTTCAGTCTGTGTGCATTGAATTTATTTAATACACGAGTTTCACAATTTGAGTTGAATTACTGAAATAAATGAACTTTTCCACAACATTCTAATTTATTGAGATGCACCTGTATATATCATAACAAACACAACAGTTGAACATTGCCTGAGCTGTCTGTAGTTTATGTTTATGAGTTTTGGTACTCAACACGGTCTTTATTTCCTTGTTTATATCATGCCATTTTTATAAACGCATTAAAAAAATAACAAAACGACTCAGCACTTCATCCGAAATCTTCAACACTCCACATTTAAGCACTCTGTTTGCTCGCACAACCCATAATGTTTTTTTTTTTTTAAATGATTACATTTATAAGATTGATGATTCCTATTGGCTCTGGGCCAAAATATTTTTAAAAGTTCAAGATTCAAGATGTGTTTTCCGTCATTACCGCTGTCTGTGTTTAGTTGTTCTCTGTCATGGCATCCCTTCAAAACCTATCACTGCTCTGCCAGATGGTCTCTGAAGTCCGTCCTCTTTAGGCTGCTTGTTTATTCTTAATTAAGTCTTAAATGTTGAGTGAAACATTGAGCTGTGTGTCTTTATATCTGTGTTTGGCCAGAGCTGCAGTTGGGTGACGACAAAAATGAGAGATGAACGAAAACAACAAAAAAAAAAGGCTTTTGTTTAAAAGAAATTTGCTGATGTTATAGCTGTTTGAGAGGTTGATATTAATTCGGAATGCTGACGGTGTCTGAAGACACAAAATCAATCAGGTTCATCGTGCGTGAAGTCTATAAAGAATTTTATATCATGCTTCACTTGCACCCTATTTCATTTATCTACATACATCAGTGTCGTTCCGAACAGCGTTGCTCCGAAGCTCGACGCATCCCACACCGTGACCCCTGCGACCCTCAGGAGTGATGACTCTTCCTGCTCGCATTCCTATGCATTGGATTCAGAGGAAAGTAGATGTTCAGCGTGTGCGCCACTGCAGCGTGAGATTAATGAACGCGTTCAGTCAGGGTGAGGCGCGCCCGTCCACCAGCCCGTGATTTATGAACAGCCGCCAGTGCGTGTGCTGTAATCCGAAAAGGGTTTGTTTTTGCTCATGAAGATGGAATTTTTAAATTCGGTGATTGATAATCTAACTCTAGCCCTTTTCAATATCACGCAACGGAGACGGATGGAAGTGAGGAAAGAAAGCAAACTCTCACTGCTGAACTTGTGTGATCAACTCAGTGCTGAGAGAATAGATAAATAAGGGAATAAATAAAATTAAATCATTAATCAGTCACCAGAAGTGGTGTTGAAATGGGCATTCAGAATGATGTGGTTGACGATTCATCACAGAGGGTTCTTTGTTTGCTTCCTGTTCTCTACTTCCTGGTTTTTTCGTAATTTTGTTCAGCTCAAGTGTCCTTGAGCTGTGGATAGGCGATATATAAATAAAACATAGTATTTATTATTACTATCATTATTTTGTGTGTACAAACAAAACAAAACATAACAAAAAAACTGACCCATATGAAAATTATGTCACCACTACTGTACTACCTTTATTGATAAGGCTGTAGAAATAATACTAACCAGTCTTATACCACAGTCCAGTTAAAGTCTCTATTCTGATTGGTCAGAAGGTGTTGATTAATTTTCTTTACAGCAGTGCCACGTAATCTACATGCCGTTATTTAACAAAGAAAAACATATCATTGTCTTAAATGTTAAATTTTACAACAAGCAGACGTTTATCTAACATTTACGGAAGGAGTCTCCAGTGGCGGCGCTTTGTAAGAGTCTGAAGTAACGCTATAAACGTTTTCTACCACAGGAACGTCTTCAGGAATCTTTTATTCGTTGTCTTATTTACTTCAAGAAAATGAAAGAACAACAGGTTATAGCTGCTATAAGATACGCATGTAATACAAGAAACAAACTTGTGACATTCAATAACATTAAATGTAATGACAAATGGATAAAAAGTATGGCATGCCATTCATTAATAACTAAACAATAAATAAATAATTGCTGGCAAGTTGCTGTGGTATAAAACTAGTCGAACAGTTCAGCACAGTATTTTCGTACACCACACCACACATATTTACTTACAGTATGTATTCATTTTTGCTCGTTTTAGTGAAGGGTGCCAATAATTCTGGAGTTGACTGTATACTGGGCTTGACTCTATATAGTTTGTTTTTTCAAGTAAAATTATCTTACATTTTGTTTCAAACCGTGTTTTCAGTTATCTGGATTTTAATTTATTTTGAATTATTTATGTTTATTTATGAGCATAACATTTCATTATTTGCTAAATGCTTAAATATATCATCTTCATGATCACATCCATCCGCCTCTACTTTCACGTGTTACAGGATTCCTTTGCCTGTTGCTGTTTTGCTGTACTCTTGTGATTTATAAAATGAAAAATTAATAATTCAATTTTTTCTTAAAAGAATTTGCCATACGACTCTTGTGACAGGAGTCTTGATTTACACATACAAAAAAGTGTTTAAAAAATGTAAAAAAATAAAATAAATAAATTTTTTAAAAAAAGTGAGGTGTCTGCACCCAGTCTCTCACGTGTCGGGGCTGTTTGTTTGATGCCTCTGACGTGCCATAAAACAGGACAAACCATGAAGAAATGGTTAGAGCTAGAGAACTCTCGGAGCCATCAGGGTGAGGAGAACTGAGTGTGTTCGCTTCAGGGTTGGTGAAATGGGAACAGATACACCTTTTTGACTAGCTCAATCACCCTTTCCAATCTATCTGATTCTCATTTTGGAAAGCTTACTGATTATCTGTTGGAGTTTTAGTGACACCGGTCATGCCAAGCACTCAGGAATGTTTTTCGTCTGACATTCCTATCTTATTCCTGATAAATACTTCTGTTGAGCAAATTCAAATGGTTTTTATATGTTGCCTATTAATATAGACTTGTTTTTTTAAGTATTTAAAGCATCCGCCCTCTCCAAAGCGAGGAAGGACAAGTTTTCTCAGTCTTTCAGTGATTAACCTGGAAACGAAAGAGATTGAAAGAGATTGAGAGAAATTGTGATAAAATAACCCCTCTACTGCTTCTCTCGCTCTCTTTCTCTCTCGAAGGGTATTATGTTCATGTAAGATGATTTCGGACACTCTTTCTGCTCACAATTCTGTCCTAAATCTGATATTCCTTTCCTTTTCTCAGGGCGGCCTGATTGCTTTCCTCCTCCTCATCCTCCTCTTCACCCTGGTCCTGTACACTCGTCAGCGTTGGTGCCGTCGCCGTCGGGCGCCCCAAAAAAGTGCCAGCACTGAGGCCACCCACGAGATCCACTACATCCCTTCGGTTCTGCTCGGACCACCCCAGTCCAGGGACGGGTTCCGGACACCTCGTGCCCACCAGCACGGCTCAGTCATTGGCATGGCCATCCGCGAGACGCCCATCTTGGACGACTGCGACTGTGAAGATGACGAGCAGCCCGGCCAGCTCCTGGATGGGAAGGTTCAGATGGACGATGACTTCTGCAGCCAGGGGACTCTCAGCATGGACAGTCTAGGAAAAGGAGGATGTGATGTGAATCATAAACACAGCCTGGATAACAGAGGTGAGTCGCAGCTAGCTGGTCTTGGATCAAGGGGTTTGGGTCTTTTGCTTGCAATAACATTTTGGAAAGAGGTTTGGATAGAAGTTTCTCAAAAGCATTGCAGCACGAAGATCATTGTGAAACGGTTGAGCAAACATCACAAGTAACACTTTCTTCCAGTTAAGGTGATCTTAACTTTGTGAAACTCAGCCATGTTCTGTTGAATAAGTAAAGTTGATTTTAACTATATCACCCCCCACCCAAAACTGTCAATTGGATGAGGTACTAAGGTAGCTTCTGAAAACTAGATTGAAGCTCTGACTGTGCTAGTGTTAACCATGGTTAGACACACTCAGTGTTAAGCATGCGTAACAAGGACTTATTGAACATTTGTACATTGGCATTTAGGCCTCAGACATACCTACAGATTTAGGAAAATACCTTAAGGATTTGCATAACCTGACTCTGAATATGTGTAAGTTTCTCTGTGTAAATATTGTCTTTTTTAAGTCCCCGACTCGGTCCAGTGTACCTGGAGAACTAGACTATCTTGGGCACCTTTAAAGGCCACAAGTTTGGTATTTCAGTCTGTTCATTCTGTCAAAATTATTTATGTCCATAATTACCTCGAAACTTTAAATTGGAAACCCAAACAAGCAATTTCACAAGCACTACTACAATGTCCTCTATCATCCTCATCCTGACACTTAACCAAAGCTAATGATGGTAGGAACACTGGCATTTAAAGTGACACGTGGCATATTCGAGTGCATCTGGGGAGTTAGATTTGAAGTCACCTGCCAAGCGCGGGCTAATTATAGCTGTTGACCCGAATCTGAAGTGAGATGCAGACAGAGTGGAGCGCTAGCGAGAGCGGCCCGTTGACATGCCGCTGATGAGCTGGTTTCGATGGTTCCCAGTGGAGGACTATGAAGGCCAGAGAGTTGACTGTAAGGACTTTGGGATAACAGCTCAATATTGATAGAGAAGCTTTGTTTTTTGATACTACAGATTGTGGTTCATATGCACGATAGTCAAGTCAACAGGTTTGTAATCAAGCTTACACTTGCCTCTTTAGACTACCATTACAGGTTTTATTGCTTTTCTTTGGCATTTCCAGTCCTGGTCCTTTTATTCTCCTGCACATATTCATTGGCTTGAGAGACTATTTGATTCTGTATCCTGAAGTATCTCCTTTTGCAACAGGAAGTCAGAGTGATGGCATTTTGACATGCTTGACTGATTTACACAAGACCTAAGAGCATTCGAGATATACCACACCACCACCAAATCTAAACAAAGCTTGACAGTAGCATAGCAAATTAGTTCAATACAGAGAACAACAAAGAGCCTTTTTTCAACTCTGGAGGATTTCTCATCTCCACCTTTACCCACACCTATGGTCAACAAGACAAGACAGCATGTGTTTTTGGAATTAGGCCATACATATTTGAGCCGAGGTCGAGTGCCAGAGGTGTCGATGGTGGCAGAGAGCCTCAGGGCTGTCACCGGGTGACATCTGAGGCATCTGAGTGGTAGATAAAATTATATCACTGAGCTAACAACATTCCAGCATTGAACAACTCCAAGTTGAGTTAAACACTCCTCGAAAAAGTCCCTTAACCAGCAATTTGCACAAATTCCAACTTCAGTGGAAATGAATATACTTTAATCAAGGGATAGCTGGAAAAGGGTATAGTGTGCAGGAAGATCCAGAGCCAATAAATTGTGCTAACGATTAAGGACTGATTAAAACTAAAGTGAGATTGAGATTGAAAGCATCAAACTGGGACCTTGGAAGCAAGTTCAATTCCAGCGATCAGAAGTATTAGAAAGGTTGTATTAATGGTCAGTGTTCAAACAGTGGTAGTGATGTTTAGCTTTAATAATTTAATGAAGATAAATCTTGGGTGTTTTTTTTTTTTTTTTTATTTGGGGAAACTCTTGATCTTGGAATGTGCCTGGGCAAAAGTTAAACACTCCACTCTCTCATGGCTGCACCGTGTGACCCCGGCATTTAAAATTCTGCAAAAGCAATTTGGCCAGTGTGTCTTACGTGCCCCCATGTGTCATTTCAGATAGAGATGTGAGAAAGATGGAAAGGAAAGCTGGCATATCAATGGAAGTTGTTTAATCGGTTTGTGTTTGCTTTGGTCAGTTATGACCCTGTATGAAGCTCTTTTGAATTATTTATGTTTCATCATTTTTTTCATATATCCTTGGTGATTTTAAACTCTTTCACATATCCATTAAGGGCTGAAAATGTGTGTTGGAATCGTGGACAGATTATATTGTCATGACATCAATTGACTTGAGTGAAAAGATTCTACAGCATCTTTCAATCATTCCTCTATACATTAGCAGAAAAGATGGTGGATTGGAATTGGTGTGTATACAAAACCACACCATTTTTCATTCACCATTTTTGAAGAGAACCATCACATGTTTGTCAAATATACTATTAGTAAGGTGTTGCGCCACCATGAGGGCCAGGACAGCTTGCTGTCATTGATTGCCATTGAAGTTTCTGGAACTGTACTGGAGTTACCAACACCATTCTTCCAAAAGACATTCCCTCAGTTGATTTTTTTGACGAAGGTGGTGGAGAACGCTGTCTAAAACTTCACACCAAAATGATACCGAACCTATAGGTGTTCAGTTGGGTTGAGATCTGAGGACACTGATTGTCAAAACATATGATTTACATCATTCTTACCCTCATTCAAACCATTCAGTGAGCACTTCTGCACTGTGAATGGGGGTGGGGTCATCATGGAAGAGACCACACCCATAAGGATGGTTCATGAAATGTTTCGTGATGGGATAAAGGTGATCAGTTAGAAGAACTTTGGATTAATTTTCAGTGACAATTCGGTCTAAATGGGCAAGCGCCAAAGCCATTAGAGCATAACAGCATAAGAGATCCACCGTTTTCTTTCCTGCCTCACCTGACACACCCCCTCATACATTCTTTTTTTAACAGAAAAGAAATTATTATAATTTTCTATCATTACTTTGTTCTTTGTAAAGTGTTCAATTATAGCAAAACGGATATTAAAATCCTTTGTTTGAACTGAAAAAACACTAAAAGAAGAGCCCTTGTTTGCTCCCATTATGTACAGCTCAGAGCTTAACTAGCAGTTGTTGAAGTCTGGAGACCGTGGTGATAACATCGGCCTTTATCCCGTGGATGAAGGATGAAGATCCCTTTAAGTGATGTGGACAAACAGCGGGGCTATGGCCTTGAATAAATCATTAAGCGGATTCTCTTGGCGTTGCGCCTGCTCTTCAGTGCACTCAGAGCCGGGCCGGCGTGCATTCATTATCGCTCCAATTAATTCACATCACAGAATATTTGGATCGTGACCTTGTCTGTGCCTTAGCTTCTAAACTGGAGAAGGAACCGGATCACAGATTCATAAAAGATTTAAAATAATGATGAAAAGCCGGTACTTTTTTTTTTTTTTTTTTTTTGGAAGATTGTCTGCTTTGCATGCCTTTTTAAATTTAATACCAAATGAAAAAAAAAAAATAAATAAATAAATAGATAAATAAATAAATAAATAAGAAGCAGTGCAACAAGATTAAACAACATTTCTTACAGGCCTCGATAGCACAAACAAAGTTCTTAAAAAAGTTCCTTTTTATAAATGGTTAAAAATTCATTATGTTTCTAAGAGAAGGCTGAAGGTTAATTTAGATGGCCATGCTTGAACAGAACCATACCCTTGCTAATTGCTAGCTGTCTGCTAAACAGTAATGGACGACTGGAAAAATTTACTAGTAAGCTGTCCGCTGTAAAAGAGGTCACATTGCTTTGTTGGTTCTCATAGCCTGGTCTTAAACTGATTTATTTATTTATATGTTTATCTGTTTAATGCTGTATGATAAAAAGATCAGATGTCTGGTGCAAACTTTTCTCTATAAAATCTCAATTTTCTTAGCTTTACTTGGATTTCCCAGTAAAAGTTTGTGAAGAACTTTATTTCATGTGTTTGACTGCCAAGGAACCAGTAACCTTTGAGATAAACAAACCTGGCAGTAGCTTTTTTTTTTTTTTTTTTTTTTTTTGCTAACAGACTTTAGCTGTGTCCCAAGTGATGCACTATACACTATGCACTTGTACACTATGTACTTATGTACTCAACCATGTAGTGTATGAATTTCATGAGGTTATTTTTCATTCAACATCAACAGAGTCTGATAGTGATGGTTAGAAAAGGGAATAGTATGCAGGGAGATGCTTAGCCAAAAACACACTAATGAACCATGTTTATTGCTAACAAGCTATGATTGTAGAGCTAGTCCTACCTATGGGGGTGCAATATATGGCTGAAGAGAGCAGGTTATTGGACTTTGGATCACAAAGTTGTGACTAGTTGTGAATCATCATCATTTTTTTATTGTTCCCCCAGATGTGATCAACTATCATAACACAAAGCGACATTTACAAACAAAACAAAAAAAAAAGCTCTGAAAAAGCGATATCGATTTCAGGGGGAACTTTAATCTTACACAAATTCCTTCCAGTTCATTATAGTCTGAAATCTGTGACTAACAGGCTGTCTTCAGTAATTCAAATGAGGCTCATTGGCATTTTAGTCTTCTCATTGACTTGGCCACTCCAAAATATTCCGCTTGTCCCAGTTCCTTCACTGAAGCTATTATTTTACTGTTTAATGAAGCACCAGTCACTGGATTTTGATGCATTTTTGGTAGATCTGTCTAGTTAGTATGCTTCAGCATGCCTCAAATGTCAGTTAGACCCTGTCAGCCATGATATCATCAATGAAAATGAGTGAAACAGTTTCGCTGGCAGCTATACATGACACTATCACCACCATGTTTCAGAGATAAGGTGTACGCTTTAAATCTTTCTAGTAATGGGCAATTCCACTTGTCTCATCTCGATAATACTTAATCCCAGACACTTTATACACTTCATATGGATATCCTGACCTGTGGTGTTCTAGTCTGCCAGATTGCTTGTTCCTGGTTTGTTCTTCATCAGAACTTTCTCTGAGAATGGCTGAAGCAAAATGTGCAGGAGGATCTGTCCATCCGAAAGGGGGGTAGATAGTAAACAAGAAGTAGTATCACATGTGTGGTCTATATGTATTTTGTTCAAATTAAATTGGTTGTTCTTTGACAGATAGATACTTCATAGCATCCTTGAGGGAAATTGTTAAATACGGAGAATATTGGGATCGTTTAGCCTAATAGAATCACAGAGTTATCACATTAGGCTAATCTTTTTAGGTTAGCATTCTCTTGCTAGTCTTTATTTGCTCACTAGGTTGCTCAGACTTAAAGCAATAAGCATGTAGACATTGGAAAATCACCAGTTCTTTGTACTTCGTGTATATTATATTGTGGCCAACAAGACTGGCATAAACCTAATTAGAAAGCAATCATGGATTTATTTCCCCAGGGCTTTAACAGATTGTCGAGCACTATCATTCATAAATGTTCTCGGAGGCTGTATAATTGTGTCAATAGCTCAGCGAGGCAATCACGGACAATAGAAAGCTGAACGATATTGAATCAGGGTTTGATTTTAACTTCGCTGGCCACTACTTTCAAAGCAATGAAACAAAAAAAAAATCAATATGCTCTTTCAGATTATTTCTCTTCCTATTTAATCAGGCGCATAGCAAACACGCTGCAACCGGTGCTCTGTGTTTAAAACCCTTTTAAACAGGACAATAAACGATGCCTGGATCTTTGGCCGAGGGGAGGAGATGAATTAAGTGTCGAGGAACGAGGTGGTAGGGCTCCAATTACTCTGTATGTGAGAAGGAAAAGACCTCAATTAGCTTCCAATCGTGTTCATTATTCATGAGGAGAGAGAGGGAAGGATGAGGTCGTTCCCTTCAGCCGTCATACGTGCACAAAAAAAAAAGTATAATCAACATGGTAAACAATTCCAGCTTCAGGGTTATTGTATGCTTGTTTGTCCTGAGGGATGTTTGTCCCGAGTCCTGATTAGCCGTGTTCTCTTGGTGGGAGGGCCATAGTCTCTCTCCCCTGTCAATCGCAGCATTAGTAGCCAAATGTGAGCATCTGTGAGCTCATGTACGCAGAAGAGGGTTGATAGCGGTTTCCTACAGAAATTGTTTCTGACGTTCCCGTTGTCTACCGCTTCCTGTCTCTTCTCGGCGCAGATTTTCCGACGTGAGCTTTAATGCATAACTCAGAAAACGAATCCGTCCTGAACGCGACCAGGCGTTGTGTTAAAACCTGTGAAACAGAGCCTCTTGGTCAGAAAGGGGCTGATGGGAGATATCGGGTTTCTTGTGTAGAAGCACTGACCTTTTCTTTAGCATCAGCACAGGGGGCGTTAGATGTTGTCTAAAAATCCACAGGGGGTGAAATGAGCTTTCGTTCAGTGGGGAGTAGTGACGGCGTTGCCTTGAACTGTCATGTTGATGCTGTTCTTGTGTGTGTGTGTGTGTGTGTGTGTGTGTGTGTGTTTTCAGGAAATAGCAGCGTACGTCTGATGTCTCGGAGCTTATAAATGTAGAAACAACACATATTCCTCATTTCCACTGGAAATTTACACCAGTTAAAGGATCAAACCCGTGTAATGAGTTGTGGGAGTTTCCTAATTAGCAGTGTAAACATGATTACACGTTTCTGCATCAGATGTATTTTTTTAAATTGCTTTTAGACATTTATTCTTAGTCACTAATGCAGCTTCTATTGAGTTTATTTAAAGTTCCAGTAAAGCAGTTCTTCCTCAGTGAATCGTTGATTCGTTAGTGAGATAATAAATGTTATAATGCTGTTATTTTTTTCTCCCCTCAACACCACTTTGGACACCTTGTTTTCAAAATCTGTCATGTAGACAACCTAATTAGCAAAATGCTAAAGAAAAAAAAAAAAGGCTGCTCTGTTGTTGCGCAAAAATATGGTACTGTTTGAGATTGGAGTTAATATAACGCATGAATATATAAGGAATAAAACTATTGGTGGTGTGATTTTATAGGAAATTAAAAGATTATAGGGTTTAATTTGTTTAAGAATACCTCGGTGTACTTTTTGTCCTTTTATAGTTACATTTACGGTTACTTTTATAGTCATCATGTATGTTCTCTCAGCTATAAACATCTCCCCTGTCCTCTGTAACTTGACGTTACAGCTTTACTTCTTAGACTGTGCCGACACTGGAGACTCCTTCTTTCATTTCTGCATAAACATCTCCATTTATATGCGGCGGATCCACGGTACGAGTCCCTGTGGACGAGCTGTTAGTACAGAAATGATAGCGAGCGTATTAATAAACAAATGAACCTGTGATTTGTACTACTGTCAAAGATGCTGTTATAAAAAAAATTAATCAAGACCTTCTGACCAATCAGAATCGAGAATTCAGTAGCGCTGTGGCGTAAGAAAAAAAAGCATTGCCGTTTCGTATACGTTCGTATTGTAGACGACTGTATTTATGAGGCCATTTTGTAGGAACATAAACCCCGGACAGACACATAAATGCGTCAGACCACCAGCTGCACTGCAGGGGACAGAGCAAATCAAATGGACACTGCTGGATTAGAGCGGGACTCGCTGGCACACTCCGAGGGAACCATATGGCAGGCTGAGACTCGTTCACTCAGCGGAAAGAAGTGTGTGAAAATTACAAACTAGCACACGGGCATCGGCGCCGTACGGGTCACCTTTTCATGACCCTCCCTTGGCTCTTTGGGGCAAGCGTGTTGAGCGTGCGTCTGAGCATGAAATAATGTTCTCACACACACACACACACACACACATGCAGACACACGCAGACACATACACACACACACACACATATGCAGACACATATCTAAATGTTACGAGTTTGACATTTGTTCGATAATTTGATCATTTGTGTACATTTTGTTAATGTATCAGATCTTTTCAATGACTGAGGCAGTTTGCATGAGAGAGTGACAGTGACAGAGCGCCAGAATGATGGAGTAACAGAGACAGGGATGGAGTGACAGAATTAATGATTAGTTGATTAATGTGTAAGTGTTGGCGTGGGTGACAAATTGACAGAGTAAATGATGAAGTACATGAAGTAGTGAGCAACAAATTGACTGATTTATGAGCAACAGAGTGACCGAATAAGTGATCGAGTGAATGACAGAGTGACAGAGTGAGTACAGGAGTGAGTGATCGGGTGAATGACAGGGTTATAGAATGAGTAATGGAGTGAGTGAAGGTGTGAGTGAATGTGTGAATGACAGGGTGACAGGATGAATAAAGGAGTGAGTGAAGGTGTGAGTGATCAAGTGAATGACAGGGTGAGAGGATGAATAAAGGAGTGAGTGAAGGTGTGAGTGATTGAGTGAATGACAGGGTGACAGGATGAATAAAGGAGTGAGTGATCGAGTGAATGACAGGGTGACAGGATGAATAAAGGAGTGAGTGAAGGTGTGAGTGATCGAGTGAATGATAGGGTGACAGGATGAATAAAGGAGTGAGTGATCGAGTGAATGACAGGGTGACATGAATAAAGGAGTGAGTGAAGGTGTGAGTGATCAAGTGAATGATAGGGTGACAGGATGAATAAAGGAGTGAGTGAAGGTGTGAGTGATCGAGTGAATGATAGGGTGACAGGATGAATAAAGGAGTGAGTGATTGAGTGAATGACAGGGTGACAGGATGAATAAAGGAGTGAGTGAAGGTGTGAGTGATCGAGTGAATGACAGGGTGAGAGGATGAATAAAGGAGTGAGTGAAGGTGTGAGTGATCGAGTGAATGACAGGGTGACAGGATGAATAAAGGAGTGAGTGAAGGTGTGAGTGATCGAGTGAATGATAGGGTGACAGGATGAATAAAGGAGTGAGTGATTGAGTGAATGACAGGGTGACAGGATGAATAAAGGAGTGAGTGAAGGTGTGAGTGATCGAGTGAATGATAGGGTGACAGGATGAATAAAGGAGTGAGTGATTGAGTGAATGACAGGGTGACAGGATGAATAAAGGAGAGAGTTAAGGTGTGAGTGAATGAGTGAATGACAGGGTGATAGGATGAATGAAGGAATGATTGATGTGTGAGTGATTGAGTGAATGACAGGGTAACAGGATGAATAAAGGAGAGAGTTAATGTGTGAGTGAATGAGTGAATGACAGTGCCGTAATCATTGACAGAATGAGTGGGACAGGGAGGAGACTTCCTGCTGGGTCTCCAGCTGGAGCTCGGAGCTGGAGGTTGCCACGTTTACCTCCAGGTGTAGCTCCGTGGAGGAGACTTCCTGCTGGGTCTCCGGCTGGAGCTCGGGGCTGGAGGTAACCATGTCAACCTCCAGGTGCAGCTCCGTGGAGAAGACATCCTGCTGGGCCTCCTGCTGGAGCTCTATGGGTGCCCGCCTGTGGAGCCGCTTATGCACCCGCCAGCTGCCCTTAAAACAGCCTTGGGAGGAGAAGTAGCTGCTCCTTACTCCCTGTTTCCTGCAGGTGGGGCACTGCAGGATGGCTGGTCGGGTGCATCCCTCGGTGGCACATTCCTGGGTCAGGGGATGAGAGGTGCAGGCCGCCATGTTAGCACGCTCACTCTCGTAAAAATCCAAAAAAGACTGGCCAGGTCGGTCGCCCAGATGGTCCTTCCCCAAAAAGGTCCTGAGGTCGGGTTGGAAGTCTGGGCTCCCGAATACCTGGACCAGTAGATCCACAAAGCCCGAAATTGTTTTGAGCTGCGTGGATCCACTGGTAAGGTGAAGCTCCGCCCATTGGCGAGCAAAGCCGACCAAACGAGAGAGGAGGAACCCCAACCACTGTTCTTCGTCGGGTTTGGGGTCCTCCAAACTCAAAAAATAAAATTGTGCCTGCAAAAAAAAAACATTGTGGCCAAGTGGCAAAGCCGTCATAATCGTCCGGGGGATAAACGAAAGTCCACTGAGGAAAAAAAATTGAATCATGTGCAGGCATTTTAAATGTGGCATGGCATGGCGTGGCGTGGCGTGGCGTGGCGTGGTGTGGCGTGGCGTGCCCTCACTTTCCCCGCTGCATCCATTTTTTGGCGGAGTATTCTGTTACGACACCGGGGATATGAAGGGAAGCAGGATGCACTTGCAGGGAAAAAGTGGTCAGTTTGTTAGGAACAAAAAAGGCACATTCAAAAGTGACGGGACACAAACACCAAAAATACAAAAACAGAGGCACGTTAATCTTCCTAAACGGGTTAGACATAGAAGCAGTCACTTACAGGGTCACAGTCCACGAAATCACGCAACGAAGCAAGAGTCCTAGAAACCCGGGGACGCCGAGTAAACAAAACAAAAATACACAAGGCAGGAACCAGGGGATGCCTGATTAACAAAAACATCGGTAACTCTTTTGCTTCGTCGCTATCTTGGAAATCCAGAATTCATATTCCAGTATCAGATAATTTAACATCGAACCAAAACTCATTAACAAAAACTCATAGACAAAAACTCAAAACTCCGCGACGAAGCGGACACAGACATGGGTTTAAATAATGGCATTCATTCAAAGCAAACCAGATTAGACACGCGACACCTGGAAATGATAATCAGCACAGAGGACCAATCAGGAAGCAGGGGCAGAGACATGACGCAACACAAAAACAAAAAAGCACATGGCCACGTAAACGAACGCCGAGTTCATGACGTAGTCCAGAGAGTTCCTTTGAATCGCGCAGGAATGCGCTCCGTGGAATGCGGAAGATATGCGAGTAGGAGATCTAACAGAAAGAAGGAATGAATGACGGTATGACAGAATAAGTGATGGAGTGAGTGAAGGAATGAAAAACAGAATGACAGAATAAATGATGAAAATGAATGACGGAACGACAGAATGAGTGACAGAGTGACTATTGAGTGTGTCTATGAGAGCAGCATTAAGGGAGTACCTTAGTACCTTTGTGCTCTAAAAGATTTCTGCGTTCTCATATAACCTGATGTTTCAGCGATTAAACGAATATGATTAATGTATCTTCAAATGCTGCAGGATGTTTAACAGACAGAAACCTCTGCACTCGTTTACTTGTACATGGAAGGAGTGATGTAGCGCTCTTTACTGTAGACAGACAAACAGGATTCAGAAGATTCACTTACGGAAGACTACAATGAACGGATCTGGGCTCTTGTTTCTGTCCTGTGTGTAAAACCTGATCCTCCGTGGTTGAACGACACCATACTTTATATTCATAACTCTCTCTCTTTCTCTCTCTCTCTCTCTCACACACACACACACACACACACACACACTGTCTCTCGGGTTTAGTAACTGATGTTTTATGGACTAACCCCATAGTGCTGATGCCATCAGATCGGTATGGAGCAGTGATGAACTGTGTGCTATAAAACACAGCGGCATATAGCATAAAGACACCCAAAGACGAAAAGAAGATTTAGTGAGGAAGTGAGGGAAGAAGTAAGGAATAAAACACACCGAGTCATGCTGTTAAAGGAAACTAATCAACCGAAGCGAGGGTTCCTGTTTCCACCCAAGCGTTTTATTCTTCTTAAACCACAGCAATTTTTCGACGAGAGCCGCTGTTACAGAAAATGAATCAGTACGCTCTGACCAATCAGAATCCAGAACTCAACAGTGCTGTGAGTAAGGAAAGTACGTTTTCATTTCACAATTTCCTTTTCTTTCATTCTCTGTCTGTTTGTCTGTCTGTGTGTCTAGGGTCAGAGCCGATACTGTACTATAAATGTACTGTGTGTGTGTGTGTGTGTGTGTGTGTGTGTGTGTGTGTGTGGTGTCACTTCAGACAGATTATCCTCCCAGTGGCAGTCTTTAGAAATAAATATTTTTATTTTCCGCTGCTGCCTCACTCCTTTGGCTAGCAGGCAGACACCACTGAGAGCGACACTTAAATGAGACAGATGAATGGGGGGGTTTTACGTCGAACCCCTTACACCAAAGACACACACACACACACCCACACACACACACACACACACACATCTAAACATACTTATGTCTATTTTTTAGTATATCTAAATATCTATCTATTTAGAAATATATATATCTAATATATATATAAATAAATATATCTATTTAGAAGTATCTATCACTTACTTTTGAATTTTCCTTACTACATTTCAAAGAAACATCCCTACATTTCACCTCGCTGCATTTTCAAACGTCTCTACGTTCCTCTAAGTCCTAACAGGATACATATTAGGATACTGAATGCTAATTGACAGCTAATAGCTGCCCTGCTAGTTTGTATCCTGTTAGCTAAGGTGAGAGATTATACAGTAGCTGTTGTTAGTTAGACTTAGCGAATGTTTTCGGGCGGTCCTTCCCAGGATCCTTTGTGAATCGGCGCTCATTTACCATCTCTCTTTTCTGCTTAAACTTGAGTGAAGAATTTGAAGGTGTACTTCAACTTTGAAACGTTTACGTTTACAAGCAAGCAGGAAAGCGGCAGGCGAAGTGTTGAACTGAACAACTGCAGGACCGAGCAACATGTGAAATTTGAATTTCCTTAAGCTTATGCATGAGAAAATGTTCACACTAGCAAGTGACATGCGGCTGGTAGTCTGTCTCTTGTGGGCGTGTACGTAGCGACTGCTACTGTTGTTGTGTCTTGTGGGCGTGGCCTGTCCAGAGGTTTGTTTTTCCAGTTCTGCTGAGATACAGTAGTAGCTACGTATAGCGTCTAAAGTTAACTAGTTAAACACAAACTAATTAACACACTAATCAGTGTGAATATTGGTCATTTGATTCTGAAGAAAAAAAAAATGAACTGCAGAAACACTCACAGAAATTCTAATGGTTTCCACAACAAATACCATTACAAATACCATAAGCTAACCATTAAAACCATTACCAGTATTGGTCCTTAATGGTATCCACTAGACATAACATGCAACCAATAGAAGGCAACAAATTACCAGTGGAGACCCACAGGGACCATTACAGTTTCCATTAAAACCAATACAATTCCCATTATAACCATTACAA
Organism: Cranoglanis bouderius; assembly: GCA_023630585.1. NCBI lineage: Eukaryota > Metazoa > Chordata > Actinopteri > Siluriformes > Cranoglanididae > Cranoglanis > Cranoglanis bouderius. The sequence goes on along the minus strand of CM042565.1, from coordinate 15,502,930 downwards.
ATTCTATGAGGGTTTCTATTGGGGTGTTTTTGTTGTTGTTGTTTTTTTCTTCTCAGCAGGAATGCTACTTGCTAAGCGCACTGTACTAGATTTGCTGGCAGATTAGCAGTGCAAGCTAGCTTTACTGGCTAAGTACACTCACCAGAAGCACCAACGATCTCTTCTACTTCCTTATTTTTCTTCATAATGGCCCTGTCTGCATGTAACAAATGGCCTTATATGACAGGATAAGATGAAACCATGGTGATATATTTTCAAAACAAAAGCAAATGGGAAGTAATTGAAGGTAGGAATTAAAAGTCTTGAGTGGGGAACTGGAGAAAAGCCGGATCACGCACACCACAGGATCGGCCCACGGAATCATTTGAGCCATTCGTTTGGATTTGTCGCTTTACCTTATTTGCATAGAGTTCCAATTGTATACTCCTAAAGCTTTACCTGTGTTTAGTTCTGACACAACAGAAAGAAAAACGTATAACTGCTGTCTCATATTTTACTGCTTTCACTTTTACTGGTTACCGCTGGTTTTATTACAGTATTAATATGGATTTGTTGCAGTGTTCCACAGTGTTATGGAGAACCTTTAGAGCAGACTTTATGCATTTTGTTTATCGAAATTTAACTCGGACAGGCCACACCCACAAGCTGTAACGGAAGCGCTCGTTAGACTCTCGGACAAACCTGGTGAATCATCCATCCATCCGTCCATTTTCTGTACCGCTTATCCTACACAGGGTTGCAGGGGAGCCTGGAGCCCATCCCAGGGGACTCGGGGCACAACTATGGGGACACCCTGGACAGAACCCATCACAGGGCACAATTGAGCACACACATTCAAAAACACTACAGACAATTTAGAGATGCCGATCAGCCTATGATGCATGTCTTTGGACTGGGGGAGGAAACCCCCGAAACACAGGGTGGAGGCGAGATTCGATCCCCTAACCCTGGGGGTGCGAGGCAAACGTGTTAACCGCTAAGCCCCTGGTGCAACATTAGCAACAAAACCCACTATCCCTCCCTCAGAGTGTTCTGTCTCTCACTCAGTGTTCTCTCTCTTTGTGTTTTGTGATTCGTTAAGACAGTTGAACATTATATTTCCGAATACAGTCGGCAATCAGCCTTGATTTGTGTCTGAGCTGCAGTTGATCAATTTGATTCATACAGCAATTTGTTCATCAGCTCTTCCCAGGCACGGATGGCAATTCTGTAACAAAATACAGCAAAAACAATTGACCAAACAAAGAGAGAAGTTACCCCAAGCTATAGGTAGCGTCCATGAGGTAGGTTAGTTTTGGAAGAATATTTGGAAATATACATCTACATATGTCCAATTTTAATATACAAGGATGAGTGGTAACTTAGGCAGTGGCAACTGTCAAGACTTTTCGTTAGTTCCACTGGTTTTAGTGATTCCTTAAGTGCTGTCTGTGTGGGCAGTGTGGCAAACCATTTGTGGATTTTGTCCTAACTTATATTTTGACATGATGACTAACTGAGTCCATGTGGGCACACGTTTTAGCCAAGATATATTCAGAGAACGAGCGGACCGAGAGCTGAACCCTGAGGCACTTCTTGAATAATGGAGACATGGAAGAATTTGTAGAGATGACTTCAGATAAACTCCAACTACAATGTTATATCTACTGTATTTTTTATGTCTTGAATATGGTATGTTAGTGTCTCAGGAACCACAGATACAGAAAGCTGACTTTCTGAGACTAATAAACGATCATGAGACGCTGAAGCATGAAAATGTCACGTTGGCATTCACGTCGAAGCAAGCGCAAAATTCTCCGTCAGCTTCATTTCTTATGTCAGGTGACATCTCGGCCTGTGGACATTTTAGTAGATCCTAATGACTGAATTAACCCCGAAGGTCGTCCTTCGTTGATGCCCACACGGTATTGCGCTTGCTCACCTGGCTGAATGACTCCGCAGCTCTGAGTGTGTCCTCTAGGCCACTTTTAATGAGAATTGAGAATGCTTTCATCACTGTTGCCGTCTTTGCGATCGTATTCCTTGATTCTTTCTGCAGCCTGAAAGGGCACAACGAAGATATTATACTCTGATTGGATTCGGGACTAATTGAAAGAACGGACAGCGTCATTACAGAAAGACTGGTTTGAAATGTCACTGGTCCATTCGTCATACTGCGATGTGATGATAAAGATGATTAAAGGATGAGATTAGAGCAGCAAAGTGCCGGCGGCTGGAGATTTTTGCTCAGCTTAATTTGGGGGTTGATATTAGCCGGCTCTCACGTGCATGTGCAGTACTGTGCAGAAGTTTTAGGCACATGGAAAGAAATGCTGTAGAGCAAAGATGACTTCGAAATAATGAGATTAAATGTTTCTACATTAAAAAAAAAACAAAAAAAACATAAAGAGCAGTAAACAGAAGTAAATGAAACAAAGTCAGTATTTGGTGTGACATAAAAATAAAAATAGTAGTCTCCGGTACAATGTGTGCAGTTTTATAAGGAAATGAGCTGGTAAGTTTTATTGAGCATCTTGCAGAACCAACTTCTGCAGAACTTGCACAGTTCCAATCCTTCTCTTGGCATTATAAATTGACTGATAGCCTGGGAAAAACCTTCACGTGATCATTTTGTTCAGGTTATTGATTTCATTCACATTTAATTAAGTATGTCATAAATAAAACAGCTATAAAAAAAATGATGAATATGATAGAAAACACATATGTGTCAGTCATTTGCATTTGATACGGAAGTCTCATTGCTGTTCTTGACTTGACTGATAATCGTTTTGTTGTGTTAGCTAGATTCCTTTTTTTTTTTTTTTAAATAGCATTCAAAATTGTACATTTCTCCACTGCTATCTCTACAGTTTCAACAATTCTGCGTGTGTGTAACAGATCCTTTGACAGACTGTCTACAAACCAAACCCATTAGGTTTATGTATGTTTCGTTATACCACGCAACCAACAACTCGATCAAAGTGTGTCATTCACTTTGTCATAAGAGCTTGCTTAGCTAGCAACTTCCAACCCTAATCCAATTTCCCTTAATTGTTTGAGAATTGTCGTTTTCCCAGACTGCCACAGTGTAATAACGCTGCATTCAAGTAAGGCTGTAACTTGTAACTTCCAATCTCCGACTAGGAAAAAAATAAAGGAAACATCACTCATTTGGAATTCCTACTCGGGAACAATGGACGGTCTCCTCAACTCCGAGCTCAGCAAGTGACGGCAAATCAAAATGTCTGCTCACAGAGTCAACAGTAAACAAAGCAGCATTTCTTACCTTTGAATGAGTTGTACTGTATATATGAGTATTAACTTTAGATCAATAAACATACAAAGATATTAGCTTGTTAAATCCATAACACTGACTATACAGGAAAATATGCAGTACATATGCAGCATGACAGTTAGCTTCTAGCTTGTTGATAAACATGGAGGGATCCATCAAACACATAGAGGTTGAAAATGACAGAATTCTGAGCTCCGGCAGAATTCCCAGTTCCGAGGCAAGCCGAATGACAGCGATAGATCGTTAATATTATACACCGAGAGTAATTACCATCTTATGCGCTATTTCATGCTCGTCTAAGATTTGGCTGCTCTTATTTCTCCAAGGAGATTCCAGATACAGATTACAGAGACGGCATGTCCTTCCTCTACACCGAGTTCAGAACCACAAACATTTCCCAAATGACCAGAATGTGCTTAATGAAATGTAAATGTTTTTTTGTTGTTGTTGTTGTTGTTGTTGTTGTTGTTTTTTTCAGCATTGCTTTGCACAGTTTCCAAATAAACTCGACGCAATAGACGTAAATGGTATTCATTTGAATCCAGCGAGCCAGAAATAAACAGAAAGCACACAAACTGCTTAAATGTTCACGCTGCGTGGGATTCATGACAGGAAGCCATACGCTAATTTAGCACAGTGCAGCCGTGTTCATTTGTAAATGACCCTCTAAATTGGCTGCACTCTCCAGCAAAAATGCTCACAAAAACAACAGTAATTAGCGCTCCGTTCAGGAAATTTATATCTATTTTTTTTTTCCTTCAGCACATTCGAGCACAATAGCGGATTATTGATTTGATGGCTAAGAACGTCCTGCTGTTCTCAGGAAAAAAAAAAAAAAAAAAACTTTCCGAACTTTCAGGTGGTTCTCAAAAGCAGTTCTGATGAAGCATAAATGCAGGCTGTAAACAGACTCAACATCTAACGCTAGTCAAACACAAGGCTCGCGGCCAAATAAGACCTTCTGCTTAATTTTATTTTGCTTTAATTTAATGGAAATTAATATTTAATTACAAATTTTGGAATGCTTCATGGTGCACTACCACCTAAGGTTTTATTACTAGAGTACTAGGGTTTTAAATAATTCGTAAAAACCAAAATAGTCACGACTAGTCTTGATATTCGCCCAAGTCTTGTTTCTTGCTTCTTCATAGCATTGTTTCCGTCTTTTTTACGGACTTTACGTTTTTCTTACGGATTTCTGGCGCTTGGTTAATAAATAAAAAAATAAATAAATAAAATTAAAAAAATAGATAGCTTTATGACATTTGTGAACAGCAAATAATAAAATGTGATGTAGATGCAAAAACATATATTAACTTTATATTAATGCTCATTGAGAAAAAGGAAATATGCCAATATATATATATATATATATATATATATATATATATATATATATATATATATATATATATATATATATATATATATATATATATATATATATATATATATATATATATATATATATACAGGTGCATCTCAATAAAATAGAATGTCGTGGAAAAGTTCATTTATTTCAGTAAATCAACTCAAATTGTGAAACTCGTGTATTAAATAAATTCAATGCACACAGACTGAAGTAGTTTAAGTCTTTGGTTCTTTTAATTGTGATGATTTTGGCTCACATTTAACAAAAACCCACCAATTCACTATCTCAACAAATTAGAATATGGTGACATGCCAATCAGCTGATCAACTCAAAACACCTGCAAAGGTTTCCTGAGCCTTCAAAATGGTCTCTCAGTTTGGTTCACTAGGTAAGCCACAAACATTCATTGCCAAAGAAGCTGGCTGTTCACAGAGTGCTGTATCCAAGCATGTTAACAGAAAGTTGAGTGGAAGGAAAAAGTGTGGAAGAAAAAGATGCACAACCAACCGAGAGAACCGCAGCCTTATGAGGATTGTCAAGCAAAATCGATTCAAGAATTTGAGTGAACTTCACAAGGAATGGACTGAGGCTGGGGTCAAGGCATCAAGAGCCACCACACACAGACGTGCCAAGGAATTTGGCTACAGTTGTCGTATTCCTCTTGTTAAGCCACTCCTGAACCACAGATAACGTCAGAGGAGTCTTACCTGGGCTAAGGAGAAGAAGAACTGGACTGTTGCCCAGTGGTCCAAAGTCCTCTTTTCAGATGAGAGCAAGTTTTGTATTTCATTTGGAAACCAAGGTCCTAGAGTCTGGAGGAAGGGTGGAGAAGCTCATAGCCCAAGTTGCTTGAAGTCCAGTGTTCAGTTTCCACAGTCTGTGATGATTTGGGGTGCAATGTCATCTGCTGGTGTTGGTCCATTGTGTTTTTTGAAAACCAAAGTCACTGCATCCATTTACCAAGAAATTTTGGAGCACTTCATGCTTCCTTCTGCTGACCAGCTTTTGGAAGATGCTGATTTCATTTTCCAACAGGATTTGGCACCTGCCCACACTGCCAAAAGCACCAAAAGTTGGTTAAATGACCATGGTGTTGGTGTGCTTGACTGGCCAGCAAACTCACCACACCTGAACCCCATAGAGAATCTATGGGGTATTGTCAAGAGGAAAATGAGAAACAGGAGACCAAAAAATGCAGATGAGCTGAAGGCCACTGTCAAAGAAACCTGGGCTTCCATACCACCTCAGCAGTGCCACAAACTGATCACCTCCATGCCGTGCCAAATTGAGGCAGTAATTAAAGCAAAAGGAGCCCCTACCAAGTATTGAGTACATGTACAGTAAATGAACATACTTTCCAGAAGGCCAACAATTCACTAAAAGTGTTTTTTTATTGGTCTTATGAAGTATTCTAATTTGTTGAGATAGTGAATTGGTGGGTTTTTGTTAAATGTGAGCCAAAATCATCACAATTAAAAGAACCAAAGACTTAAACTACTTCAGTCTGTGTGCATTGAATTTATTTAATACACGAGTTTCACAATTTGAGTTGAATTACTGAAATAAATGAACTTTTCCACGATATTCTAATTTATTGAGATGCACCTGTATATATATATTAGTTTTTACTCTTTTCAGGCTGCTAATTGAGGCCATGACTCTCTTACTTTGACTGCAAAGTAAAAAAAAATAAAATAAATAACAATAAAAAAAAGCAAATTCACCCAACGAAGGAAATAAGATTCGCACTGAGCAATGTGTGTGAATTTCATGCATGTTAATGCTAAGCGACAAGGTTTCTAGGAAATTGGCATCAGTTCAGTAAGGAATAAAGAGCAAACGCGGAAATCAATAAGCCGCATGCGTGTTTAGATAATAATTATAAAGAAGAATAAAAAAAGTGAGCAAGTCAGCATTTGGGCCGTGCAGTGGAAGGTAAAACAGTTTTGTACGAGTGAGTAAAATCAGTTTACAGCAAATTACACAGGCTGCGTCCTTATCTACAAAGTCTGAGAGGTTTCTGAAGACGAGATAGAACACACAAGGCTCTATTTAATATTATTATGTATTATTATAATTTTTTGTTCCATTACTTCCTGTGTTTTAGGACGATTTCAGGTCATGTAAGAATGGTTTAGAGAGAGACGAGTTCCGTATCCGTTTCTCAGGTAAATAATACAGAGAAACCTGATGCACAGAGAAACGGTTATGAGAAGTGGACATGGCTTTTCAGTGCTGTTTTTACTCCAATATAAATGACCTCGCTTCATCCCGGGGCTCGTAAAGGCGACTCGCTTCCTCACCACCGTACCTCACTGTGCTTCATCCATATGATCTTCTATCTGAAGTCACTGGCCTGGAGTCAGTGCCGTTAGTAAGCCCCTGTAGCATATTATACAACAAACACGCCAAAATAAAAAATGAAACACGTACATTATACATCTACATAATGTTTTCAGTTTGTTTGTTTCGTTTTGAGCTATGCTCATTTTTTTTTGTCTAAAGGGCCTCCTCCAACCATGAACAAGAAGAGCTTTTAATCAGGAACAATCTCCATTTGGTTTGAATTGGAATGTGCTTTCTTTGACATCAACTCTTATTGAAAGAGACTGTTGTTTTAAGAGCATGTTCTAAAGGAGATTTGCTCTCTAAAGAGCATTACCCTTTCGACATTGATCAATAAACACTAAGCCACTGGGAACGAGGCATGAGTTTTTAGTTACTAAATATATATATAAAAACATTTCCGGATCTTCCTCCATGCTCCTGATCGCCTCGTTCATCATGTTTAAGCTCCTGGGTGTGCTAGCCGGTGCGTCCGGGTCATGACCTCGGCTCGTCGACCTCGTTCCATAATCCATTTTTCTGCCTGCTGCTTTTTCAGGATATGACTGCAACATCTCGAAATGAATGTAAATGAATGAAACGTTTCCTACAAACCACTCTCAGCTTTTATCAACTAATGTATATAAACCCTGTTCGTTTGCCCTTCTGACACTGAACCTGTGTGAGAGGACTATTTTATTTCTTTACATTGAAAAAATAAGTATTTTTTTTTACTTAAACTCAAAAACTTAAAAAAAAATATTCATAATAAATCATCAGCTTAAGTATCTGATAACAATAGTTAGTTTTCACTCGCTTTGTTTACGTCTGGGTCACTATATAGACGTCCGGCGTTTTGTGGATCAGTCAATAGATAGATGTATCTGTGGCAGCAGGTGAGCATTATAATCAGATAATAATAAACATGAATAAAGAAAGAAAAGTGTAAAATATAATATACACTAAATAAACTATAAACATTGACCTGTTACGGAGTGATCCGAAGAAACTTTGGAATACTTTGTGGGCTGAAAAAAAAATCCTGTTGTTTGACCACACTATGAATCATGGGAAATGTGATTCTATAACTCTTTGTAGTTCACTCAACATTTCTTTCTTTTTTTTATTATATATATATATATATATATATATATATATATATATAATAAAAAAAAAAAATACATTCTGCTAGTGACGAAATCTTACTTCCCTGAATAAACTGCACTGTTGTGTTGCCTAATAAAGTAAATTTGGCCACAATAATAATAATAATAATAATAATAATAATAATAATAATAATAATAATAATAATAACCGTAAAGTTCTTCATAGGGGGTGGATAGGACATACAGTGGACATAACACCTGTACAAATGACAGGTTTTTGTGGTGTAAAAAAAAAAAAAAGAAATTAAGTTAAATTATGTCAGAGCCTTTTTCACCTTTATTGTAAAATTGCAACATCTAAATATCAAGTGACAAACACCCAGAAATGTTTTGGGGGGAAAAGAAAAACACTTCCAATACCCAGCTTGCATAAGTGTACACACCCTTTTATAATTGGGAATGTGTCAGTGTTCAGAATCAACCAATCACATTCAAACTCATGTTAGATACTAATTAGCACTAATGAGCACAATTAAACATAGTTACACAACAACAACAACAACAACAACAAAAAGCAGGAAAAATGTAGCATAGATGTTTATTTTTGCTCTACTTGTGCAACGGACTCAACATTTCTTAATAAAGTTATATGTATTTGTCCGATAATGGCATGGAGTGATAAAGCAGAGGAACTGTTACCACCCCAACACTGATTATTTCACCTCCCCCCTCCCCCCCTGGATATACATCGTGGACCTCGGACTCCATTTCGAGAACCGTGGATCTAAGCAGTACAACCATAGATACTCTAGTGTTAGAACCAGGTTCCATCCTGTGTTAGAACCAGGTTCCATCCTGTGTTGTATTTGGACAAAAGCAAATAAATAAAATAAAATAAAATGAATTCCTGCAACAGCAGCCTCATTCCTCTTCATCCTGATTATGGGTGATGTGTGTATACTTTGTTGTAGAACAATAAAATTTAATTATGATGATTACGCCAAGATCGGTGCTCCAGATTGCCTGCACTCCCTCTGTTACTTTGTTTTGACAGGTGGTAGATGAATTCCAATAAAAAAAGGATATATATATATATATATATATATATATATATATATATATATATATATATATATATATATATATATATATATATATCTCATCTTGATTGCCTTCAGTCAGCCCACTCAAAATTGCTTTTTTGTCTGAGTGTGAGATGCTTTCTTAGAGGAACATTGCTTCAGGGTAAAAAGCTTAAGGTCAAGGGCCTGCAGTTCAATTCTCTCTCTCCCTCCCACAATCCAACTACAGTAGACAGAAAATCAGAGCCATCAGAGCGCTTTATCGGGTACCTGATTCTCTCTTAGCGACTTCACTAACTGCAATTAAATATTTTCTATTATACATCTTTGTATCGTGGTCTCTGATCGGCAGACCATGATTCATTGTTTTATAACAGCAGCTTTGACAGAAGTGCAGCTGCAAATCACAGCCTCGCTTGTAATTCATTAATACGTTATCGTTTCTATAGCAACAGCTCGTTCATAGTGACTTGTACTGATTACAAAAGAAAGAGGTGTGGAATCGTTGATATGGTGAAGTTTTCTTAAAGTAAAGAGACATTTACTTATAACATCTACGGAAGGAGTCTCCGGTGTCGTCGCTTTGTAACATTCAGAGGTAAAGCCGTAACGTTAAGTTTTCCGATATCTTCAGGACAGAGAAGTTTACACTTTGTGGTTTCTCGGGTAACATGACAAGCTGAGTTCTTTTGTCTTATTAACTTCATGAGAGAGGATAAAGAGAGGCTGGTGACGGAACAACGAAAGATAAAGCTGCTAGAACGTAAGTAGGACATTTTAAAACATCGAACGTACTATAAATGGTAAAACAGTACATTCTTGGTGAACCACCACCTTCAAGACATGCTGTTATATGAAAATAATCAGCTTCAAGCTGGTAACTGGAACTCCACTTCAGAGGTATTATAAAAGAGTAGAGCTTATTTCTACTACTATCCAACACTGGATTACTAATCATCTATTCTTTCAAACTGCAGGTTTCTCTATATTTTGCGCGCCCTGCCTGTGAAAGTCAGACGATAAATATGTGATTTTGTATCGCTTCTCACGTCCTGTAGCTGTTTTTGATAGCCAGCACAGTGCTCATTGTCTGTTCATTAGCGTGCGTTGGCCATGTCATGGACTGCACACTCTGTCTGCCATTCTGTATGTCAGACTCCAGTCCTGGAGATCTACAAAGCAGTACAGGTTTTCCTCTTTTAATACACAAAGTATGGCCAATGGGTGAATCTAGAAAGTTTGATGCACCAATATACAACAATATACTTAAATTAAATTAATTAATTAAATCACAAAGTATATGGTTTTATATAAAACCATATTTGTTAAATAGCATTTAAAAAAATTGTAATATGTGATAATGTATTAATATAAAGCTAGGATTTTGCTGTGACCAATCAGATTTGAGAATTCAAGTGTAAGCTGTAATTAAGTGCTTTACAGTATTCAGCTTGGTGAATGTCATCTGGTCTTTACTTGGTGCATTTCAACGAATCAAGTCTCTTGCAACAGTCTAACATTGTTCTGAAGTTGTTTTCGACCACTTTTCTACCGCATAGCATCTGTTAGAGGTGTAGATCTGTAGTCTAGGAGTCAGGAGGGGCATTTAGTTCTGAAATTGCCTCATTGCGCACTACACCCTCCAGCCATCTTGCCCCCAGAGGTTTCAAAGTCAATAGAAGGAAAATTCTCAGGGAATAACAGATTTATTTTAAGCACGTCAAAAGTCTCGGATCTGTTCAGAATGAAGTGTAGCAATTATCCATTCCTCCTGCAAAGTCCGTTGCTCTTACAGAAGAGTGGGCGAACTTTTTTTTCTTTAATTTTTTTAAATGCAGTTTCTTCCAGCAGTCAGTTTTCTTCTGAAGTGCTCACACAAAGCGCGTCGAAACCATCCACCATGGATGCCTAATGCATATTGTCTGTTGAGTGGAATATTATTGCAAGTGCCAGGGTTTATTAAACGCAAACAGGAGCCGCTCAAACACAATGCAGTGGTGGACAAACACAAACGTAAGCAAGCCTCTGACAGGTGGAGGAGCAGATAAATACTGCATACTGATGGACCAAAACAAACATTGGCCCACTTTCACCCTGTATATCTTTCTGAATAGCGCCAACAACTGAATTTCCTGACTACAGAAATCACTAAACTTTCAGCCATATACACTGATCTGATCTGTAGAAAATCTTTCGCCTAATTGTAATTGTTTTTGGTAACACATTACATAATGTTACATAGTGCTACAGGGCACCTACATAACCCCTTCATGACAACTGAAATATACCTACATGAAGATGTATATATGTATGTGCATAAATGTTTATTCCAATGGCCATCAGCTATAAAGCTTGCCATGTCATAAGGAAGGTGTTATAATAACCATATGCCAGGTGTGACTCAGGTGTTATTACAACCCCAAATCAACAGACATAAACAAATATATATATAAACGAATATATATATATATATATATATATATATATATATATATATATATATATATATATATATATATATATGTATATATGTATGTAATATATGTATATATGTTGTCATAAAAGATAAAAGGCTTATGAAACTATATAAACCCTTCATCATAACTGAAATAAACTTACACAGGCATTTATATATGTATAAACATAAACTCTTATTCCGATCTTACTTCTTACTTACTGACTGACCTACTGACTAACTTACTGACTTACTTCATTACTTATTGACTGACTGACCTACTTACCTACTTACGAACTTACTTATTTACATACTTGTTTGCTTACTTACTTAATTACTGACTGGCTTACGTACTTACTTATTTACTTAATTACTGACTGACTGACTTACTTACTGACCTATTTAATTACTGACTGGCTTACGTACTTACTTATTTACTTAATTACTGACTGACTGACTTACTTACTGACTAACTGACTCACTGACCTATTTAATTACTGACTGACTGACTTACTGACCTATTTAATTACTGACTGACTGACTGACTTACTGACCTATTTAATTACTGACTGACTGACTTACTTACTTACTTAATTACTGACTGACTGACTTACTGACCTATTTAATTACTGACTGACTGACTGACTTACTTACTTAATTACTGACTGACTGACTGACTTACTGACCTATTTAATTACTGACTGACTGACTTACTTACTTACTTAATTACTGACTGGCTTACGTACTTACTTATTTACTTAATTACTGACTGACTGACTTGCTGACTTACTGACCTATTTAATTACTGACTGACTGACTTACTTACTTACTTAATTACTGACTGGCTTACGTACTTACTTATTTACTTAATTACATACTGACTGACTTACTTATTTATTTAATTACTGACTGACTGACTTACTTAACTACTGACCGAGTGACTGACCAACTTATTAACTTACTTACTTATATACTGACAGACTGACTGACTGACTAGTACACTTACTGACTGAGTGACTGACTGTCTGACTGACTTATTTATTTATTTACTGACTTACTTACTTAATTTCTGACTGACTGATTTACCATGGCCCATGTGGGCTCCAAAACATTTAAAGTGATATAATTCACCCCCCCACTGGTCATATCTTACACTATTTGATCAGTTTTGTAACATTTGTGAATGTCATGCTAGATTTTTTTTTTTTTTTTGTCCTGGGGTATGCTAAATTATGTGCTTCGCCATATAAATGCTAACCCCACCCCTAACTTATATCTTTTTTATATAAATTGAATTTACCAAATAATTCAAAAATTCTTATTATTAAATTGTATGTGTGTCTAGCACTTGCCTAGTGCTTAGACATGCTAATGAGTGAGCTATCCATTTTCAATTTGTATTGTCTGTGAAAGTATAGAAAACCAATTCTGACCTCAGCTTCTGTCTCAGCAGGGCTTTAAATCCTTATGGAACCATTAGGATAATGTCTATTCCAGTGTTCTGGCATTTTCCAAGCGTGAGGGCAAACAATTCATCTGACCCAAGGAAAAAAAAGAAAAAAAAAAAAAAACAGGAGCCCTGCCACGTCATACCCGCTCATTCAAAGTGCAATCAAGAGGAGAAATCATTCTGATTCATGGCTCATTCCATTAACTGAATTATCTGCCGCAGTGATGAATTGCTCCGTCTTAATAATTTCATTTGCATAATGTCTTTTCTGGTTCATTTCCGTCCTTACATGTGTTAGTAATTACTGGAGAACCAGACCTGATCGTGTTTCGACCTAAAACTCGGATGCATTTGTGAAAACCAGTCGTTTTAAATACCAACGTTGATTTACTACGTACGGATTGAACATGACAAGTTTTCCTGCGATAAGATTAATAAATAACATAATACCTGAGTCGTGTTGGTGGTTTTGAGCGAGAGGAGAAATTCTGAACATGCTCGTGTCTCTAATAACCCTGACCTTATGGTAAGTATGCAGTTCGTACAAGGCTGAGCAGCTTTATGAGCAATTATGAAGATGGCGCTGGTTTATGGCTCTTCAGAAGATAAAATGATGGCCTTCAGTGGTAATTACTGTAGCTTGGTCAGAATGAGCATGTGATTCAGTGATGAAAGTTGATGAACTGAAATTTAAGTCTGGGATTTGATCAACGTAAAAATGAGGGGTTTGCGGTTTTTTGTGAAAAATAATAAAGAGACGTGAATAGTGTTTAGCTTGAGCTGATTACCCAGTAAACGATATTCATGTGCTTGTAATTCAAACAACTTTAATGGTTATTTCAATAACTTTTGCTGGGACAAGTGTAAAAGGTTGTGTTAATAGAGCTACATAAGATCTACATAAGCCCTTTATGACAGTTGACATAAACCTAACTAAATACATATGTAAGCTTATTAAGAGGTTTTAATGGGTATAAAGACTGCTTCCATCAGTTTTACTCTCAAGATGACAAACACCTGTTTGTTTGTTTGTTTGTTTGTTTGTGTGTGTGTGTTTCTTTTCTATCTTTATGTCAATCTGACATTACACATACTTTGGTTAACACTTTATTTTAACCACATAAGCCCTTCATGACAGCTGACATAAACTTTAATAAACATTTAGGCTCATTAACGAGCCTCAACTGGCCTAAAGATAGCTTTGTCAATTTTTATGTAAGGCTGAAATAACCCACAAGCTTACATAAGCCCTTTATGACAAATTACTTTACACAACAGTTAACACTGTAATGACAGGTTATGACAGATGATGTGTGACCGTTATGTGAGTGTGATATGCAGCTGTCGACATTCTAACACAAGTCATCTATGAAAGTGTTATAACACAACCTTATGTCAACTAATAGCCTACATAATGGTCATATGTCACTTGACTTGGGTATCATGTCAACTGAAAAATTAAATTTTTCATAAAAATGAAAGCAGTCGGACACCAGTCGAAAATACGCCTGTATAAATGTTTGTTTGTTAGTCAGTGGTCAGGAATGGGATGTGTAGGTGTAATGTAGGGCTACGAATAGTGTAATATGGCTCTATGAGCACTAAGCACATTAAGTTAGCCAGAGAAGTTTTCCATCATATAGTTCTTCATTATTATTATTATTATTATTATTATTATTATTATTATTATTATTATTATTATTATTATTATCAGTAGTAGTAGTTGTACTATCATTGAAAATTGAATTAATCAGTAACACAGCTCGACATTTTGTTCAGGATTTTCTTGCTAACTTTAAACAATCATTCGGAAAACAGAAGCTTAGAGTTAGATCTTTATTTTTTGACTGTTTCCAATCATCACCTTTGCAGAGACCTCTATATTCCATGCATAGCTAGCCGTAGGAGATCTCCGCGCATGTGCCTGATGCCTCGAGGCCACGCTGAGAGTCCATTAGCTGCTGTCCCACGGGCTCCAGACGGGCAAGATCGATGGGCTCGGCCTGTCACTTTTCATTTGGCCGATTTTTCCAGATGCATAAAGCTTTCTTGCTTCATTACCCAGCGAGAGACGGTGAGGAGACGAACAGGGCGCTGGGAGACACTGCACCACCCACACCCTCCACGACTCGGCATACCGATGCCCCGTCTTCTCGTATAATGACGACTTTAGAAACAGTTTCCCATTTCTTACGTCCTTCAAACAACCTGGTAAATATTAGCAATCAACATCGGCATTCATTTTCATCTCGGAATGTCCACTGTGACAGTAACCGATGCTCCACAAAAGGTAACCAAGCGAAAGATGAGCCATTTCTGTCCATTTGAAGGAAAACAATATACATATTTGTAATAATAATAAAAAATAAATAAATAAAAATTTAGGGGTCCATGTTGATGTATTGACATATTTCAAAATATTATGCAATGGTAATGACATTTTACGCAAATTACACCAGATGACATGTTTGTATATGTAATAAAGCAGTTTTGTAGACGTATCACAAGTGTTATACAGCGATGATTACACATCCGTAAATAGTATATAACTGCAGTGGCATAGCACTTTCTATGAAGGTCATATTCATATCACGTTATAAAGCCCTCATATGCTATTATACTGTACACACTGCTAAAATTAATTCTGAAAATGGATTACGGTTTATAGCAGTAGTCAACACGATGAATTATAAGAACTCTATGTGCTCATAACATCACATTACTTAAAGATGACGTACAGCGGTAGTGACACAGTTATAGATGTCTCGCAGCAAATTGAAATTTTTTTTCGGTCTATCTTACAGGCCTTTTTGGACATGTAAATGTTCTGTAGATGTAATGACATTCATAGATGATATACTGTGGTAAAGCAGACATTAAATGTGTATGGATATATTTGCAGATAATTTAATGACCTGCATATCTATACAGTCACTATAATGACTTTACACTCTGATGAACCCTTTCTAGATGTTTTACAGAAGTGCCTTTACTACACTCGAGGTCATTTAAAGGAAACATAAAAATGAAAAATATGGTGATGATGACGTTTGTTGATGTTATATAGCAGTAATTGCATAGTGTGATATTAATTACGTGCCATCTAAAACAGTATACCCAGACATTTATAGTTGTTTTTAACGTATAGCAGTGAAGCAGGCCTTTTGACTTAACGCCCAATATATCAGGCTTTCCTTTTGTAGCTTTGTTTATTGAACTCGAGTTCTCCTGCTGTAACCTTGTCAGCGATGTCTTACCAATAACAGCGCAGCTGGTAATTATGCCTCTCTGTCAGAGACGTGCCTCGCTCTGTGCAGTTTGCGACATTGTTTTTTTTTTTTTTCCCCTCATGCTTAGTTCCATCTAAACAAAAGTGCTGCACGTCATTAAGGTTTTTCTTCTTGAATCTCATTTGTTACCGATGGCACAGACGTATCGCCATGTGAAATAATATATATCCTCCTGCCTTTGCTATTTAAAAGTCAGGCTATGAATTATACATCTCGCCCACTGTAACAGTACCTTAAGGGCCTGTTGCTATACAGAGGTTTCAGCGGACTATAAAAACACTGAAATGCAACACGAGTTCCTGTGGCAACCCGGTGAAATGCAATATGTGGTGTTGCGGTCAAATGAAGTCCAATTACATTACGATTAGACCCACTTGTCATGTCAGAAGCATGCAGGAGGCACTGCGATCTGATGCAATATCCTTTACAAAACAGATTCATAGCACATTTATAGATGTTTCAAAGCAAAATGTAATGATAAATACATATTTATACATATATAAATGTAGATATTATTTAGGAGCAATATTACATTTACAAATATTTGACAGCAAAATGACTTTTTATATGTTTAAATGATCTATAGCTGTAATGACATATATTATAGATGTTCTACTGTACTACTGTAATGCAATAGGAGTTGATCCTACATTCTTATTATATTTGCACATGTTATACTGTATTAAATACATATTTATAGATGTTATACAGCTGTAATGACATACTTACAGTATGGATGTTATTGGACACACTGTGACACGCTATACTTATATATATAGTATGCTTACACTTTTATAGATGTCTCTACAATAAATAACATTTTAGTTTTAATACAGTGATAATTTATGTATCATTAAATGTCATACAGCTGTAATGACAGATGTTATAGATGTTTGTGGCAGTAGTGGGACATTTGTAAGTGTTTTACATCATAACTACGAGGTTAATTACATAATTATAGACGATTTCCAGTGATAGACACATTTCACGATATTTTATAGTGACAGTACAATGGAAATTACGTATTTATATATGTCATACAGCAGTAATAAACATATTTTAGATGTTATTAGCAGTAATGAGACATTTATAGTTTACAAAGCTTAGTTACATAATTATAGATGCTTTACTGTGGTCCTGACACATTTATAAGTATTTACAGTGAAAGTACAATGGTAATAGCAGTAATTACATGTTTATAGACAATGTAGAGCACTAATTACATGTTTATAGACATTGTAGATCACTAATTACATGTTTATAGATGTTGTGCAGCAGTGATTACATGTTTATAGACATTGTAGTGCACTAATCACATGTTTACAGATGTTGTACAGCAGCAATTACATATTTGTAGATGTTGTATAGCAGTAATAAACATGTTTATAAATGTAATTGGAAGTAATGATACACACGTTTATGCTTTACATATTAACCATAAGGTTAATTACATATTTATAGGTGGTATACATCAGTAATCACATATTCATAGATGTTTTACAGCAGTAATTACACATTTGTAGATGTTGTACAGCAGTAATTACATATCTATATACATTATACAGCAGTAATTACACATTTGTAGATGTTGTACAGCAGTAATTACATATTTATATACATTATACAGCAGTAATTACATAATTGTAGATGTTGTACAGCAGTAATTACATATTTATATACATTATACAGCAGTAATTACACATTTGTAGATGTTGTACAGCAGTAATTACATATTTATATACATTATACAGCAGTAATCACACAATTGTAGATGTTGTACAGCAGTAATTACATATCTATATACATTATACAGCAATAATTACACATTTGTAGATGTTGTACAGCAGTAATTACATATTTATATACATTATACAGCAATAATTACACAATTGTAGATGTTGTACAGCAGTAATTACATATTTATATACATTATACAGCAGTAATTACACGATTGTAGATGTTGTACAGCAGTAATTACATATCTATATACATTATAGAGCATTTGTAGATGTTACAGAGCAGTAAAAACATGTCTAAAGCTTGCTAGTTAGTTGCTGATGCTTATACATTATGAAAAATTCAGTATATTATGAGAAGTCAGATGGTATAGAGAAATATATCCCTAATACGTACAACTATGATTAAATGAGCTCCGTAGACGTTACCCGCTTTCTTATTTTTCTATTTATGTGCTTAACTAACATTATTATGAGCATAACAGTGTTGATCTGTGCCTTTTCAATTACATTAAACGCTGCTGAACTCCCAGAGGGCCGTGCGAGAGAGAGAGAGAGAGAATTGAACAGTGTTAATTTAGCATGAGAACCTCATCCTGCTCCTTACACACACACACACACGCACACACACACACACACACACACACACACACACACACACACACAAATACTCCCACCTCCTGAGCTGATATCACACAGAAACGAGACTCACAGAGCCGAATAAAGCAGTCACATTTTATATTTATATTTCATCCAGCAAGACACCAAACAGACTCTATCTCTCTATCTGTCTCTCTTTTTACGTTTGTCTGTCTTTTTCTCTCTATCTTTATCTCTCACTGTGTCTTTCTGTTTATCTCATCATCTTTCTCTTTCTCGCTCTGTCTTTCTCTATCTGTCTACCTGTCTTTCTGATTCTTTCTCTCTGAGTCATTCATTTATTTTTTTTTCTTTCTCTTTTCTCTCACTGCTTTCCCTCTCCTTTTAAGCTTCTTACTGTATTTCTCTCTCTCTCTCTCTCTCTCTCTCTCTCTCTCTCTCTCTCTCTCCCTCTCTCTCTCTCCATTCGCTCTCTCTTCAACTCAAGTTCACTCTTTCCATATCTCTTCACAACTATCATCATCCCCTCCTCTCCTTTTCACTGTTCTTTGTTCATTCTACATTTCTTCCCTTTGTTCTTTCTTGAAAGGTTTTCTCTGTCTCCCTCCTCCTTTCTCTTTCTCATCTGTCTCTTTTCACTCCTTTCACTTCTTGTATTTTGCGCTCTACTGCTCTCTCACTCTATCTTGATCTGTCTCTCACCCCTTCCTCGTTCTCCTCATTTTTATTTTTCTCTCCATCTTCTTCTTCTTCTTCTTCTTCTTCTTCTTCTCACCTTTCAGGATGGATTCACACTGACTCCTTGGAATCCATTTCAATCAGAACTGGATTGAATATATATATATATATATATTTTTTTTTTCACCTTGCCTTAGACATTTTTATAAAGGAGTATGTTTAAAAATGTTTCTTTTTATACATGTGTAAAGAGTGAATTTACTATGAACTAAACCTTGAAGAAAGGTACTGACCGCTAAACACCAACCCCGCCCCTAACCTTCATGCTGACTTTATCCATTGTAACTTTTCTTTTGAACGGAGTCCTGAGAATCATTACAAATTTGCATGAGACCATGTTTCTTTCTTATCTCCTAATCTCCTACTCTCTCCTCTCTGGAGCAGAAGGCTCTAAAATCCCAACAACAGTCTGCCTCGGAAAATAAATAAAGGCAAACAGAACGAGAACGTTATTAGACACTGGTGAGGTCAGGTGTTAAGCGCTCAGACGTCGCGCTGAGCCTCGGGGACGGCTGTTTTAAGAGCAGTACTAGATCTTAGAGCTTTTATTTACTTTCCTTCCCCTCGAGTAGAACGCTTTTTAAAGATGTACGAGCGGGAGAACGGATCGTCAGCCGTTAAGGAGACCAAGAAAGAGGGAGCTAACTACCCGGGGTAGAGACAGGACCCAAAAGCAAATCTGTCCCTATCTCTCCCAGCTCGTAATTCCAATTTAACAGGAGACTAAGTGAGATATGGGTCCAATTATTTTCACCTGCTAATCCAAATTTAGACTCCGTAAAGGTCGATCATCTGAGAGGAAGCTAGGACGCTTGTGTCATTGTGTTGTGTGTTAATGTTTTGTTTTTTTTAATTTTTTTTTATTGAAATGATAATATGGAGATCATCGATTGTGTTATTATCTATAAATTCATCAACAACACCATTAAGAGACTGGCTTGGAAGAAGCATGATGGATTACTGGATTATTGGCGAAGGGCCAAAAATTTTACGCACCCTATTTTTTTTTTTTTTTAGTGCAAACTTTGTTATAGATTTTTTTATTTTATTTTATGACGTCTACATGATCAAGTCAGTACAAAAACCATTTTAGCTTCCCAAACATTAGTTTTCTAGCACAAAATTAAATGTTAGCATCTTGCAGAACCAGACACAGTTCTTCTGGACTACTGGATACTGTAGACGTCATAAAATTCCAAGGACCTACAAAGGATTATAAGCACATCACAGTTATAATAATTTTCGAATATGAAAGTGTTACCTCGTGCTGCTAGTGGCTATTTTTTTATGACATAACTGATCCATTTTGCAAAACAGTACTGCTTTGTAGCAACCATGGTGATCATCCGGGCCCAGACGTTTTCTTTAACTCTGGAGAAAAGTCATAGCTGAGTGTTTAACCTGCTCAGATGCATCGTGTGCGGTCAGCTTAACTGAAACTGCAGTCCCATCCATTAATTAATTACGGATATTTTTAGAAACTGTAATTAGCATAATTAGCATTTCTTTGGTAGGTAAAGACCTCTGCTGTCAGGCACAGAAAACTAGGACAGAAAGTGTAAAATCAGAGCAGTGGACCTTATGCTGGGCTGCGAAAGGCGGAGCGTTATTAGATTTCCGGCTTAACGAGGAAGCAGCGAACGCGCCGACTTTCGGTTTTTAGACCCGGCTCGGGTCAGTGATAGCAGAGGTCCGTGAAGGGCGGTGAAGATAATACGAAGCGGTACTCCGGTGGGAAAGTTTACGGCCCTCTTTGCGCTCTGCTTTTTATTGGTATTGGTTTAAGACCGATTTATAGACACGTTAAGCTTAAGATCGCTGCTCATGAAATCATCAGCATCGGATACATAAGCAAATAAACACATCGCGCTTCTGTTGAAACCTGTTCAGGCCTGGTTTAGTGTTTATTGATTTGTAATTACGCCATCGTGGCTGTGAATAAAAAGACTCGGTTACACAGCTGTATAAATAAAAGATGTTAAAAAGCACTGAGTTTGCTGACACACTGATTTCAATGATTAATAGTACACAAATAAATAAATAAATAAATAAGCTCCTTAATGGTTCTTGGTGAAGCTTTTCTGAAAGCGACACTCTGTGACGTTATAAGGGTAAATAAGGATACATTAGGGACATTTGAACGGTTCCTCCAGAGCTTCAAGAACCCTGAGGAGAACCTGTTTAGATACCTAACAGTCCTGAACTGGTTCTTGCACGGCTCTAAAGAATCTGCTTGTAGATTGGTGAAGGGAATCGACTTGAAGGGAACCCTCGTTAATGAGGAAATCTGTGTTTTAGGGTTCTCTATGGAACCTTGACCGAGAAAACGATGATTGTTTCCTAATTCGAGATGCAAACACTTTTTAGGAGTGTAAGAGAACTACATCCACGGTTCATATGAATATATATAACGAGTAAGAATGGTGAACATTCGATAAAGACTTCCATCGAATTCTAGATCCTGATTGGTCAGAAGGTGTTGATTCATTTTCTCTAACAGCAGCTCAGACAGTAGTGCAGGTTTATATCAATGCGCTCGTTCTAATATCTTATCGTTTCTATAGTAACAGCTCATTCGCAGAGACTTGAAAAGCAGACACTAATAATAAACAGATTTAATGAAAACATTTATGGAAGGAGTCTCCGGTCTCAGAGGTAGAGCTGCAACGTTAACTTTCCCGACGTGTCCAGGACAGAAGATGATGTTTCACGCCTTCCGGTTTTCTCGGTAACATGACAAGCTGTGTGTTGTTTTTTGTTTGTTTGTTTTTTTTTGTCTTATAACTTCAAGAGGGGGGGGGGAGGAGAGTTTGGTGAGGGAACGACTGTTTATAGCTGCTACAATGGAAGTGAGGACAGGAACTTGTTTCGCAGACATCCCATAACGTTAAATGTAACTATAAAAGGATAAAAAAAAATGATGATGCGTCATTGTTCAGTGAAGAAAAATTGTATTTGTTGCTGAGGTATTGTTTTATAAGAGGAATGAAACGTTTCAGGATTACGTGCGTACGCTTTGAGCTGAAGTCCAAGAGAAGTTTCTGTGAAATTTCCGGTCTAAGAAAGTTGGGAATATCGTTCCGGGATGTTTTGAATTTGTGAGCATGATCTGAAATTGTGGAACAAAACCTGTAATTAGATCTGTGTTTCTCTTATTTCCAACACAGTGCAGGATTCAGCTATGCTGAGAGCTGCTGTATGTGTGTGTGTGTGTGTGTGTGTGTGTGTGTGTGTGTGTGTGTGTGTGTGTGTTTTAGTACAGTTTCATAGCCTTGTTATGGGGATGTTTTACAGTGTATATATGAGTGTCATAAAGTTTTCTATTTGGTAAGAACGTGTGTGTGTGTGTGTGTGTGTGTGTGTGTGTGTGTGTGTGTGTTGTTTGCGTCCTTCGCTTCCCTGGTGAGATATTGCTGTCCCGAGCAGTTTTCTTCTATTCCGCTCTCTTTGCTTCCATCCCCTTATCATGCTACTCGGAGGTGCTGTCACTGCCAGGCCTTCCCTCAGTACAGGATCTCTCTCTCTCTCTCTCTCTCTCTCTCTCTCTCTCTCTCTTTCTCTCTCTGGGCAAATTGAATAAATCACAAAAGGGATCCACATGGCTGAGTATTCCCACTTCCTTGCTTGTCATCCTCGCACAAGAGATACAGTGTGTGTGTGTGTGTGTGTGTGTGAGAGAGAGAGAGAGAGAGAGAGAGAGAAGCTGAGGATTCTGGGGATCTCGAGTCCTCTGGCTCTGGTGTCTTGCCTCCCTGCAGAATCACAGCAGCAGGAAAATTAAAGATGGCGTCCCTGGCGGCGATTACCTCTGACTGAGTCTCTGCTTCTACTGTTTAACGCTTGTCTCATTTACATAGCAGGCTTTTTTCTTTTTTTTCTCCTCACGCTTGATTTTTGAACTCTTGAATTAAAAGGGTTGGTAAATAAATCACCTTCCCCTCATCCTATTAACCTGTGTGAGGGGGGAAAAAACTAACACACACCCACACACACACACACACACACACACACACACACACACACACACACAGTACGCTCTGCTGAGTCTAATTTCTCCCACTGTGTTTCCTAATCAGAGCTACAACTTCAAAGTTAAAAGAAGCAATTTATTCCCAACAAGCTGGAGGGTTGAATTTTAAAATCATTATATTTACATGGACACTTTTTATTTATTTATTTATTTTTTTTATATTAACCCCACTTGGCCTACATCACAAGCATTATTGTTCAATTATGATTCTTAGCTCAGAGCAAATGATCATAATTGAACAACCAGTTGACATTATGTTGCGATGCTTTTCGGAAACTGGACCCTGATCCCTTTTTTTGACGGGATGCAAAGTGACCTAAAACTAACTGTTCTTAGTTTTAATAGACCTCTGCAATCATTTTCAGGATGGACAACATCCCATGCATCACGATGGATAACATTAGAGACATGTTTGCGATATGATTTGTCACTGCAGTGGCTCTGAAACGGATAACCTGGCGAGACAAGCATGTAGCGCAACAGTTGCTCAGCTCACGATCGTCAGACATTCACGATTATAACCAGAAGGCAAAAAAAAACAAAAAACAAAACAAAACAAAAAAGGCAGATAGAACTTTCACTGTTTTGGTAGTTTTTTTGTTTGTTTGTTTATTTGTTTGTTTTTTCATGAAAAAGTAAAGTGTGACAGATTTTCTAAACATGGAGGGTTTTTTTCTTACAGTTTATCCACTGAAATAATAATAATAATAATAATAATAATAATTAAACAATAACTACAGTTCGCCATAGTTCTGTCCACTAGACTGAAAAAAAAAGAAATATTCAGTAATAACGAGTCAAAAACGCCAAATATTTACCTTTACAACAGTAAATAATAATGTTAATAATAATTAATAATAATTTACTCTCACAATAAATAGCACGATATCGGCCTGAATTAGTTACAGTGTCTGAATCATAACCCTCTTGAACTTTTGCACAGTGAAGCATGGTGGTGGTAGCATCAAGCTTAGCATTACCCTTGGCCTCTTGGTTGCTTGTCTGACTCTTTACCCGGTCACTGTCTTTTCCTGGATGGCGTCCACTTGGCAGAGCCGCAGCCGTGTGACGTTTCAGTAATGGATTTAAAGTCGCTCTGCGGGAATATAACCAAACCCCGATTGATACATTTTCCAGAATTCGTTTCGATGACTCCTTGGTCTTCATGATGCGGGTTCTTTATATATATTCTCTAACAAACTCTGAGTTCTTCCAGGAAGTCATTTTTACACTGAGATCACTTGAATTGCACTCAGGCTGATCGGTTGCATCAGGACTAATTTTATTTAAAGAGCAACAGGGGGTGAATACTTATGCAAATCACTTTTTTTTGTCTTACTTCAATATTTTATGGGATGTTTTGTGTAGATTCGTTCCTGATTAGCTCAACTACTCAGTTGGCTCAGTACTGTGTAAAAGTTTTAGACACATGCAGAGAAATGCTGTCGAGCAAAGATGCGTTCAAAATAATGAAATTAAATGTTTCTACATTATAAAAAAAAAAAAAAAAAAAAAAAAAGCGCTCCTCATCCAGATGAAGACGAGCGTCTGAGCGTCAGGGCCGGGCGTTAGCTCCGGTCAGCGCGGCAGAGACAGGATGAAGTAAAAAAAACCGGCAGTCGTCTCCGGAGGAAATCGTTTTGTCGTCCGAGGTGGCAGGTGAACATTTTCACATTACTGCCGAGTCCCTTAACGGCTTTCTTGTAATTGCTTTCAAAATTGCAGCGTTTTTGCAGCACGACGGCGTTTATAAACCGAATCAAATCGAAACGTGGGAAAGCACCCGTGAAGTAATGACAAAAACGAGCCCGAGGGCGCGTCAGCAGGGACAGTTTGGTGAATCCTGTGAAAAATAAACAGGAACGGTTCCCACACCCGAGCGTCACCGGTGTGCTCCGTATCCGGTTACAGAGATTCCTGACTCGTAGCTGCTGTTTGACTCGCCGTAACAGTGTTGACACCAGAGTGTTTTAACTCGCTTCCCTGATGTGTAACTGCAAATCACATTCATATTAATGCGCCCGTTCTAACATGTTAACGTTTCTATAGCAACCACTTGCTGCCCTGGTGAATCTTTCCATACCGAGATGTCTCTCGGTGACATGACAAGCTGCATTTTATGTCTTATTAACTCTAAAAAGAGAGAAGAAATGCGGGCCGGTGAGGAAACGACTGTTTATAACTGCTGTAATGCAAGTGATAACTCGCATTCATTTATTTTTTTACATTATGTGTAACTATAAATTGTTGTTCTTATTCTTTAATAAATAAAAAATGAATAAATTGTAATCATTGGCAATTGGTGTGGTATATGAGGAATAATGATTCCATATAATTAAGGAATAATTATTGCGTTAATTATTTTTATAGAGTTAAAAGTGTTGTACAGTAGTTAAGACTGTGTAAAGACCAAGATAAAAAAAAAAGAAAACTGACAAGACAGGGAGCACTTTTACTAATCTGGTGTTTGAATGGAAACATGGATACGTACTTTGATTTTATATTTATCCACAAAAAAATGTAAAAAATTAAAATCAAAAAATCTAAATATTACTGTTGGTGGTGTTGTTGTTATTATCATTATTTATTTATTTTTTATTTCTGTTATTATTCATTGATAATAATGTTTTTTTTTTTTTTTCTCACTAAGAATTTCTTGTTTTTTTTTGGTAATCTCTTCATTATTTGCCCATTTTTTACTTGTTGCTTCTGAGAATAAAGGCAAATCATCAAACCTAACACACCAAAACTCTTGTTGCTATAATCATCTTCTGTATCTTGTCGCAATGCCATGGAAACTTTTCGTATTTCATACAGATAATGTCCATCATTTAGCGCGCCGTACCATTTTCTTTTTCAGGGAATGCAAACAAACGCGGTGTGCCCTTTTCTGAGCCGGAACGCTAGCTCAGTCCTGCACCCCGGCTAGCCGGTTTGTCAGGTATTGATGGCTTTAAATCCGCTATAAAGGCCGGCCACTAAACCTTTTGTGCACTAACGCATTGTCTCGGAGTCTGCCTCGCGAGTTATTAATCTCGTTCATTTTCTATAAAAGGCCCCTTTGTAAATGTTACAGTACTGTGTGATATGCTACGTCCCAGTGATCGCTCCTATTGTACTTCCCTTTCCACAGTGCGCACTCTAATATATATTTAGAGATTTGTTTAGAATCCGCGGTCCAAGCGTGATTTGTGAAGTTCTGTGATTATGGATCGAGCACTTCTGGAAATAATCTTTAACCAATAACGCTAATGGACTGAGCTTACAGAGCTGAATGAGGAGTCGAGTTTTGCACGAGGGACAAATGCAATTTTCATACGCGTGACCTTTCAGGAGACGCGCCGAATTCATCTCTGTTCGTTTTAGTCTCTGCCTCACATTCTGCACTCTGAGGAGGAGAAAGAAAAAGATTAGCATTTAAAAAGTAGCGCTGATTTGGAAATACAGAGTCTGATTAAAAGCCCGGCTTAAGCGTTATAATCGCCCCAGCTGCACTAATGCTGTACTGTATTGTTTTATAATTATATGATTAGTTTGATTTGCGTAAACAAAATACATACCTCAAGCACAGCATCGATAAACGCAAAGTAATAGTAAAGCAATAGTGTAGCAAATAAAAATCTAAAAAATTGACTTTATTAAGCGGTATTTTTCTCAGAATAAATCAATACACACCTTAAACATAGAACATAATAATCCGTGTATTAAAGCAATTATGTGTCATTAAATACATATTTAATAGCATTAACATTAACCTGCATTAGCTATTAGCTAGCTGAATGAGCTAGCACCACCAAGATTCAAACTTGTGATCTCCATTTTTGCAGGCATTTCTGTATGGATGCAATATTCTGGAAACGTATCAACAGTTTTGGTTATAAAAAAATATCACCAACCTGTGGACCACCATTTAAGCCATTGTTTTTGACCATCTAGCAAAAATCAGTGACCAGGTAAACATGGAATTAGTCAGAGAAGCAAGCAAGTAGGTAACTCTCACCATGATGCTCCCACCACCGTGCTTCACTGTGGGAAAGTTCAGAACATATGTAGCAAATGCGAGTGATATTCCTCCATTAAGGACAGCAGAATGGCTTCCAGCTACCAGTTCCTTCAGGAAGTGCACGATGGTGCTGTAAGTCACATTCACCTGAGCTCTTATGTGCCATAATGGTGAGAGATGATGCTAAGTGGAATAAAGATAAGAGTGGGACAGAGAGGACAGGATGCCGGAGTGAGAGAGGAACATATCACCATCCAGACCCTTTATGGCTCCTGGGAGAGCTCGGCCCCTCTACATCTCTCACTTTAATTGAACTCGTGATGCATCGCCAACCTCAGGGAGCAGCACCGCTGCCTGCTAATGGAGGCGGCAGATAAATAGTTGGTCTCAATTTTTTTTTTCATTTTTTTTAAATTTTTTTTTTTAATCTTTTTTTTTTCACTCCGACTCAGCAAGACAATGGAAAAAGGGAGGGTTATATTTATATTTTATGGCTCTCCAGTGGTGCAAATGGGGCAGAACGTGTTCAGGTGGGTCAGGAGAGCTCCCACGAGGCTCTGAATTTCAGCAGGATGGAAATGCAACACACTCGGCCCATCTCTGTGTTCTCGCTCCATCAAGTTCTCGCGTCTCATTCTAGAAAATCGAGAATGCTGGAAGAAATGTAGAACTTAATTTTGTTTGTCATTCAGATTCATTTTACATGTGTCCCCAGTTGCCAGTATATATATATATATATATATATATGAATGTATTTTACCATGAGAGCCAAATATTTGGTTAGTAAAGGGCAGACCTTTTGTTTGTTTGTTTTGATATTTGGTTTTATGTTCCTGACATCTGACATCACTTACTTTCAATATACACCCACCCAAATGCTGCATAAATTAATTAATGAATTAATTAATTAAGTGGTTAACAAAAAAAATAATAATAAGTTCACTGAAAAAAATGATGTGTTGGATTTACTTAAAATATACACGCACCATTTTTGCTTCACACTTTTTAAGTAAATTCAACTTGAAGTAATTAAGTCAAAGATGACCTTTGTCATGTGTTAAAAAATGTAACCAATAGAATCCCAATTAATTGAAAGTTGATTCAAATGAACATTTAAGCTTTTTGTGTTGCTCATTTACATTAACACAAGGTAATTCATTGAGTTGAATAAAACTGCTCTGCTCACTGCACTGAACATTCAATATCTTAAAATAAAGAACACAGACAATTGGCACAAAATAAAGCATTTTTTTTTACTTTATTTTTGGACAATGGTTACAATACTATCGTTTAAAAAAAAAAACACGAATAATGAATTGAGTACGGCTCAATAAGAAAAAAATATCACTTCATATCACTTCAAAAGTTTACAAAAGGTTTTCCGACGGTTAGTACAAAAATGAAGCATTTTGTTTGACAGGTCGCAATGCTACATGCTACTGAGTGCAAAGCTACATGCTACAGATTGCAATGCTACATGCTACAAACACTCGCACAAACTCGATGCATACTTGCAAACTTTTTTAGCAAGTTAGCAAACTTTTTTTTGCTAACATTTGTAGCAATTAAAACATTCTGTTTAAAAAGTACCCCCTTGAGCACTAACGCAATAAATGACTGTTAATGGATGTTAAAAAGTAAAACTCATTTCATTTATTTAAAGATTACCTGACAAAGTTTTCACCGTCTTCACCGGATATAAGTTGTGCTTCAGAAAATGGCTCCTTCACGTCTTTCACCGGATATTTGCATGTCACGTGGCTCACAGTCATACTTCAAATTTTAAGTTGGGTTTACTTAACCTTAACCTAACTGTAATTGTAGTTGATGTGACTCACGTTTTTTTTGTTCACTTTATGCGTACTTTTAATTTCACCTTGTAATTGACATTTTTGTGTTGAAAACACTAATGTATGTTAAGTAAAGCTAAAATGTTTTTTAAAAAATGAACGTTTTTGAGTTTAATCCATTTATATTTATACGTAATGGTTGTTGAGCCAATGAATCGTTTTTTTTCAGTGTGGTTTGTTTAGCTAGTTAGTTTGTTAATTATTATTTATTTATTTGTTTGTGTCATTCATTCATCCATTCATTAATGTTTAGTCAGTCAGTCAGTCAGTCAGTTAGTTAGTTACTTAGTCAGTCAGTTAGTCAGTTAGTTAGTCAGTTAGTCAGTCAGTTAGTCAGTCAGTTAGTTAGTTAGTCAGTTAGTTAGTTACTTAGTCAGTCAGTTAGTTAGTCAGTTAGTTAGTCAGTTAGTCAGTCAGTTAGTTAGTCAGTTAGTTAGTTAGTCAGTTAGTTAGTTAGTCAGTTAGTTAGTTAGTCAGTCAGTTAGTTAGTCAGTTAGTCAGTCAGTTAGTTAGTCAGTCGGTTAGTTAGTCAGTCGGTTAGTTAGTCAGTCGGTTAGTTAGTCAGTCGGTTAGTTAGTCAGTCAGTCAGTTAGTCAGTTAGTCAGTCAGTTAGTTAGTCAGTCAGTTAGTTAGTTAACCAGTTAGTTAGTTAGTTAGTCAGTCAGTTAGTCAGTTAGTTAGTTAGTCAGTTAGTCAGTTAGTTACTTAGTCAGTCAGTTAGTTAGTCAGTCAGTTAGTCAGTCAGTTAGTTAGTTAACCAGTTAGTTAGTTAGTTAGTTAGTTAGTCAGTTAGTTAGTTAGGCATGACTGAACTGAGATCCACGTAAAAATAAATAATTTTTTTTTAAAATCACCATATTTACTTGTCAGTAATAAATCTCAATACTGGTGGAAATCAAAAATCCAGTATCTCAAAATATTAGAATAAACAATTTATAATACAGAAATGTCAACCTTCTGAAAAGTATGTTCATTTATGCACTCAATTCTTGGTCGACATCGCTGTATTATAAATTCTTTATTCTAATATTTTTGAGATACTTGATTTTTCCAGTATCTCATTTCAATGAGCTGTAAGCTGTAATCATCAAGATTAGGACAAAAAGAAAAAGGCTTTAAATATTTCACTTCATGTTTAATGAATCTAGAATAGAAAAAGTTCCACTCTTTGAATGCTATTACGGAAAAAATGAACTTTTCCACGATATTCTAATTTTTTTGAGATGCCACCTCGGATTTCAAAATTAAAACGAATCGCTAATTGAAGTTTAAATCTGAGTGGGAAGTAATGAAGCGACAGGATTTAATGATGTGTTAAATCTAACTCTGATTTTAAACCAGGTTTAAAGTTTTATTATTATCTTTTTTTTTATTTAGCAGGATTAATAGAACAACTTTGATGTAATTCAGGTTAAAGATTAGTGAGGGTCTTTTCAGGACACTAACGTGTGTGTGTTTATGTGTGTGTGTGTGTGTGTGTGTGTGTGTGTGTGTGTGTGTGTGTGTGTGTGTGTTTGTGTGCTGTTCTTTTCCGCAGTCATGGAGCCCCAGCACGAGTCCGTGGAAGCTTTAGTGCAGAGAATTAAGGACAGTTTCCGTACCAACACTGCCATGGAGATCACGCACTTCCAAAACGCAACACACAGCTCGTCCACCAGCCGCAAACGAGGACCGACTCAAAACCGAGGTAAACAGACACACACAGACGCCATGGAACGGCACGGTCGCAAACGTGGTCGATCAGCCCGGATATGTTTGGTGTCTTTTGTTTTGCACTCTAGTTAGGCTAATGTTGTGACAAGTAAGAACAAATAATAGATGCGCAAAGTGCATGCCTGTCTCATCTATCTTACCTCAGAGATATTATCTCACAGTGTCGAGGCGTTCTGGGACAGAAAGCTGATGTGGATTCTGGCAGTGTATGACACACTGATGTCTGTTAAAAAGAAAAGGACGAAATCATGTCAAAGAAAAAAGAAAAAAACAACCACCTCAGATTCAGTAAGGAGGCGTGGCCCAGATATTGAAGGTGAAAATAGAAATTCATTTAGAAGGCAAAATAGTTTTGACAATGTCTATTGTTGAAAAATGCTATACAACTAAAATGAATTGAATGTACTTCACATTTTGATTTGTTTGGGTATATGTATAATCCAAAAGCTGAAACACATGCTAGTGTTGGTGTCAGTGCTGTTGTAGGCTAGTGGGAGCTAGCTGGCGGAAATGAATTGGTACACGACTTGGTAAATTATTTTTAAAAATGGAGTAAAACTCCAATCAAGGAGATGTTTAGCGCAGTCTGATACGTTTATTTTCTTTTGCATCTTTGATACGTCATGTGGCTTTTTGAGTTATCACACACATGCGGTTAAAGGAAAAAAAAGATCACGTTAGCGTACAGCCTATCAGACCTGAACGTTCGTATTTTTCGCATTTTGTTACACAACACGATAAAAGTAACAATGAATATACATGTTTTTGTTTTTTTTTTAAACGTGAAATGATTTACAAAGCGTTTGATAATGTTTCCTCCATTCCCACCGTCGTTCTTTAGCACAACACGTCCTCCAGCCTAAAATTAAACCAGCCCCATTCATCCGGCTGAGCGAGCTGTCTGCAGTGCCGGAGCACCTCCAGAATAAAGCGTAAAAATCCATACGGTCCTCCGTTTCAGTTCAGTCCTCCTCACTGTGTTGAGAAAGAGTCCAGTCCTCTTTTTCACACTATGCTTCTAATAAACTCTTTTCAGAGGCCTTTAATTATCGTCCCTGGGAAAAAAAAAAAAAAAACTAAAATGCAGCTTCAGCACTAAAGAGTCTTCGGGTCTATCGAGGACAACAAGGAGCTAATGGGACGAGTCGGGTCGTGAAGCCGGAACTCAATTAAGCGCGGCGGGAGTAGGAGGTTCTGCGAGTCCTCACGAGGAGATTAGGCCATCGAAGGGTGAAAAAAAGAAAAGGAAGACGAATGTGGAGTGAGATTGTAGCTGAGATGAGGGGGGTGGATTGCTGGGGTTGGTGAAGTTTTTAATTTTGTCCTGTTTGACTCAGCATTTTTACGCTGATGATTGCAATGCTTCATCTTCCTGTGTAGAGAGAGAGAGAGAGAGAGAGAGAGAGAGCTTGAATAAACCTTGGCATAGATTCAGCATGTCTCTGGAACTATACTGGAGTGTTGAAACACCGTTGTTCCTAAAAATATTCCCTCAGTTGGTGTTTTGATGGTGTTCGAGAGTGCTGATTGGTTGAAACAAGGAGGTGTGTCTAACTGTGTACCTGGAAACCTTGTTTTCATTTAATCTGACAACAAACATGAAAAATGTTTATTCGAACTCTTTTATTCCTCCACACCACAGCATTTTTTTTTTTTTTTATTTACAATACCTATAGAAAATCATTATACCCTGTCAAAAATCCTTACCTTTTGTCACATTACACCCTGGAAATTAAAATAAATTAAATCTAACTTTTGCCAGCTGTATTTACATATTATAACCCTCGACATCTAAGTGAAAATAACATTTAAAAAAATTCTGAACAATTATTAAAATTTAATTAGTGAAATACCTGGTTTGGATAAGTGATCGGCCCCTTAGAGTAACTATTATAAACTTGCTCAGGTACAGCCAGTCACTTCCCAGATCACACACCATGCTAATTGCCCCCCCACCTGACATCAATTACAGTGGTTTTGATTACTTCATAAGAAAACCGGCTGTTCCATGATGATTCCATTACTAGTAGTGCATGGAAACGCAAAGAATACACCATGGTTGGAAAGGTGCTATCAAACGGGCTCCGGGGCAAAGTTGTGGAAAGGCACAAGTTAGGAGAAGGATACAAAAAGATTTCAAAGGCTTTAACGATCCCTCTGAGCACCGTTCAGAGCATTATTAAGAAGTGGAAAGCGTATGGCACCACCAACACCTTGCCTAGATCGGGCCGTCCCTCCAAACTGGATGACCGAGCCAGGAGGATATTGATCAGGGAAGCTACCAAGAGGCCAATGACAACTTTGAAGGACTTACAGGCCCTTATGGCTGAGATTGGTCGGTCTGTGCATGTGACAACAATCTCACAAGCTTTACACAGAGCTGGCCTGTATGGCAGGGTATGGCAGTCTCTTCTGAAAAGGCTTTGCAAAAAAACACTTGGAAGATTCTAATGCCATGTGGCAAAAGGCTTTATGGTCAGATAAGACCAAGATTGAACTTTTTGGACTGAACTGCAAGCGTTATGTTTGGCAAAAACCAAACACAGCACACCACCCAAAACAAACAATACCTACTGTGAAGCATGGTGGTGGCAACATTATGTTGTGGGGGTGTTTCTCTTCAGCGGGGACTGGGCAATTGGTCAGGATTGAAGGGAAAATGGATGCTGCCAAATACACCCAAATTCTTGAGGAAAATCTACGGCCCTCTGCTAGACAGCTGAAGATGGGCAGGTGGTTCACCTTCCAGCACGACAACGACCCTAAACACACCACTAAAAAAACTACACAGTGGCTTAAGGATAGGAAGGTGAATGTCCGTGAGTGGCCAAGTCAGAGCCCTGGCCTAAATCCAATTTAAAATCTGTGGATGGACTTGAAGACAGCAGTCAATCGCCGCTCACCACGAAATGTGACTGAACTCGAACAATTCTGCGAGGAAGAATGGGCAAATATTCCCCAATCTAGGTGCGCAAAGTTAGTAGAGACATATCCAAACAGACTGATGGCTGTAATTAAAGCAAAAGGTGGCTCTACGAAGTATTAAATCATGGGACTGATCACTTTTCCAACTCTGTTATTCTAGTTTTCTTCTTTTTTTTTTTTACGTTTCCGAACTGTTGCCTTTTTACGTTACCGGAATGTTGTAAGGCAGAATGTGTAAATAAAGCTGGAACAAAAAAAATATATTTTTAATGGGTTTTGATTTCAGGCTGTAAGACAAAAAAAGTGACTATTTCAAAAGGGGTATGATAATTTTCTATAGGCGCTGTATTACATAACCACACGGTCATTTTATCCATTTATAGTTACACTTAATATTGTGCAATGTCAGCAAAACAAGTTAGTTCTTGTTATCACTTATGTTATAGCAACTATAGCAAAGTGTAAATTCCTCTATCCTGAGATAACATTACAGTTTTACCTTTGTTACAAAGCGCTGATCCTGGAGACTCCTTCCGTAAACGTTAAACGACTCGTGATAGAAAACTGATTATACATTTTTTTCTTTTGTTAAACAAGAACTCGTCTTTTAAATTTGTTTACTGTTAGCCTTAGTTTAATGTAAGCATCCACAATTGAAGTCCTTGTTTAAGTTTGGATATAAAATATAAAGAATTTATAACATATCAATTTATCAGTTCAGAAATACGCAGACGTAGAAGTAGAATCACACCTGAGTGAGCCCTTGGGTGTGGAGTCATCCTAGAAGACGCCATGTCCGTCATGATAGAAATGTTTCATCAAAGGATAACAATGATCAGTGAGAAGGACTTTGGATTTGACCTGCAGTGAGGCTTCGCTCTAATGGAACAAGGGGATTCCAAATTATGCCAGCAAAGTAAGTAAATGCCCCCCAGAGTATAACAGAGCCACTGTTTTCCTTTCCTGCATAACTCAGTGTGAAGACAGTCTTCAAAACCTGTCTAGATGCGATCTGCATACGATTTGAGACACAGCCTCTGTATGTCATGAAGGTTAAGCAATGATGATGAACTGATGAGGAGAATGAGGCTGGACCCTTTGGAGCACTGTAGAGTGCAGTGTGTGTGTGTGTGTGTGTGTGTGTGTGAGAGAGAGAGTGAGAGAGAGAGAGAGCGAGAGAGACAGTGATTAGCTATGCTGATGTGACCTGCGCTGTGGTGAGGACAGGAAGGAACGCTGACCACCATCTGGGACAGTGACGAGGCCTGGCACCTTCAACTCTTTAATTATTCAGAGCTTCCCTGATGGACACGATGGGGTGGGGGGGGGGGACTAAGGGAGAGAGAAAGAGAGAATGAAAGAGGGAGAGGTACATACAGACAGAGATTAGAAAGATAGACAGAGGGAGAGAGAGTGAGAAGAGGAGGGGGGATGAGAGAGACAGATCGAGAGAGAAAGAGAGAGACAGAGAAAGAAAGACGGAGGGAGAGAGAGAAAGAGAGACAGACCGAGTGAGAGAAAGAGGGGGACAGGTAGACAGAGATACACTGAGGGATAATCAGAGAGAGAGAGAGAGGCAGAGAGACAGGAAGTGTAAGAGAGAGAAATACTAAAGGGAGAAAGAGAGAAAGAGAGAATGAAATAAAGACATGGACAGAGAGACTGCCTGAGAGAGAGAGGGGGACAGACAGTGGAAGAAAAGAGATTAGAGAGATAGACAGTGGGAGAGAGAGTGAGAGAATGAGGAAGAATGAGAAAGAGAGACAGACAGATAGAAAGAGAGACAGAGGGTGAAAGAGAAAGAGAGACAGGCAGAGAGAGAGAGAGAAAGAGAAAGAGAGAGAGAGAATAAGGGAGGGAGAGAGAGACAGAATAACGGAGGGAGAAAGAGAGGATGAAAGAGAGATTGGGACAGAGAGACTGACTGAGGTAGAAAAAAGGCAGACAGGGTTTAGAGAGATAGACAGTGAAAGAGAGACAGACAGACAGAGTGAAAGAGAGAGAGTGAAAGAGAGAGAGAGAGAGAGAGAGAGACAGACTGAGTGATAATAAACTGACAGCCTGGTATAATGAAGCAGTGTTACAGTTTTATTCCTCTTACACCACAGCAATTTGTCAACACTACCTTTTTTTTTCTCCGTTTATCAAAAAATGACACGTCATACTTTTTATCCATTTATAGTTACCTTTAATGTTGTGGAACAATTCGATAGATTATGGCACAAACAATATTCCTCCAAAAGTCTGAGAGCCAGACATGCAACCAAGAAGGCCAAGAATAGCTCAACATGATGCTACCACCACCATGCTCCACTGTGGGGGTGGTGTTCTCAGGATGGTGAGCAATTTTAGCATACTTCTCATAATCC
Organism: Cranoglanis bouderius; assembly: GCA_023630585.1. Classification (NCBI taxonomy): domain Eukaryota; kingdom Metazoa; phylum Chordata; class Actinopteri; order Siluriformes; family Cranoglanididae; genus Cranoglanis; species Cranoglanis bouderius. The sequence continues at coordinate 15,466,612 of CM042565.1, read as the reverse complement.
ACCTCTCTGAGTTCCTCTTCACAAACCTTTCCTTCCTGTTTGTGAAACGGCACATCTAGACCAGACGTGTTACGCTGATGTGCTGCCTTAATGTCATCAGTCCTTGTGTAAATGTCACTGCTCTGTATTTTCGGAAATGTAAGATTGTCTGAGTGCAGGCGTAAAGCCGTGTTTTTTCATTACACCTGCTGCACAAATGGACTCACAACAGCCTGAAACTAAATGACTGGCTCGCTAATAAGATTCCTGCCATGCGGCGCCTATTACAGCCGTGCATGAGACTAGGGCCGGCTGTAAGATTTGTTTATATGGCATTCTTTATTTCACCACCTGCTGGCTTTATTTTCTCTTTAATGTGCCTTTGCTCCATGAAACAGTTTTCTGTTTATAAAGGCTGTAAGATTCAAATTGTTGGCATCCGTTTCAATGTTTATATGTCGATAAAAGAGGCGTGGTCACTGTACGAGCAGACCTAGTGAAGAAGGTGAGGCCGATTTATCTGGAGTCTCAATGAATGAGTGACGGGGGCGTGTCCTCTTTATCTCTAGTCCCAACGAAGGACTCGCCCTTTCTGCCTCGAGTGAAGGAGGCGTGGCTTCTGTACCTGTCAGTTCTAGAGAAGTAGGCATGGCCTCTGTGACTCAAGTTCTAGTGAAGGAGGTGTGGCTTCTGTACCTGTCAGCCACAGTGAAAGTGATAAGGCTTCGGCATCTTTAGTATTAATGAAGAAGGCATGGTGTCTGTCAACCACAGTGTAGGAGGTGTGGCCTCTGTGCCTGTCAGTCACAGTGTAGGAGGTGTGGACTCTGTGTCTGTCAGTCACAGTGTAGGTGGTGTGGTCTCTGTGTCTGTCAGTCACAGTGTAGGAGGTGTGGCCTCTTTGGCTGGCAGTCACAGTGTAAGAGGTGTGTCCTCTGCCTGTCAGTCACAGTATAGGAGGTGTGGCATCTGCCTGTCAGTCACAGTGTAGGAGGTGTGGCCTATGTGCCTGTTAGTCACAGTGTAGGGGGTGTGTCCTCTGTGCCTGTCAGTCACCGATAAATAAGGTGTGGAATTCCAAGTCTGAGAATAAAAGTAGCCACTGTGCAAAAGGCAGTTTTCCTTTCCCTGTCAGAGAGAGTAACTTTGACAGCTATAGCAGGCAGACATCTGTGTCTTCATTACCACACACACTCTCACACACACACACACACACACACACACACACACACAGCATAAAGAGTGCAGAGTCAGACACTGCCTCGAGCTCATGGTTCAGATGCGATGGATTTGGCCTGACAGGCTGTTGTCATTTCCTGGTTGTAATAGGTCCATGCAGTCATCACTCATGCGTTTACCGCAGTGCCATGAACGACACGGCCTCTTGCAGATTAGGCAAAAAGTGTGGTGGGGTCATTAATACGGTCGTTAGGCTAAATGAGTGATTAATCAGGAATTAAGGTGTGTGTGTGTGTGTGTGTGTGTGTGTGTGTGTGTGTGTGTGTGTGAGGGAGTGTGAGGATGTCAGGGCTCAGGCCTCATCGTCACCAGCCACATACGGAACCCACTGAGATTTATGGTAAATGTTTGTTTTTTTTCCCCCTCTTCGTTCCGGCAGAATGGAAATCGACTTATCGGACATTTTCAATCAGTATAAACAAATGAATTATTTTATCGCCGCAAATCTGTTATAAGATTAGTCAGGACACTGTTGGGTTTCTGTGTGTAGAGTATCGTGACTCTGTGTTTAGCCGCTGGTGAGCAGGGTGATGGGAAAGGGGAGGAGTCTGAGCTCCCTGATTGGCAAACAATTCACGCCTCTCCACAATAACACTGGTGCCGAGATAAAACAGACAGCACAAGTCAAGCTTTTTGTTTAAAATAGCAAAACACTGTGTACAACCACCACAATAAAGTTATAACATTTAAACCTAGTAGGCTAGGCAAAAAAAAGAAAAAAGAAAAAGAAATACTTATGAAAAGCCGCAAATTCTTAAAGCCCTGAGTGTCTACTTTTATATGAGAGTGTGACATCACAAATAAATTCAATGCTGAACACGGGCACCCCAAAACAGGCGCAAATCCCATTTTTTGGCCTCTGGTAATAAACAGCCTCTTTACAGAAACCTTCACCATCAAGGTTACAAAATGTTTTTAAATTATGTTATATGGAGCATCCACCAAACAAACCCCTGTGAATGAGGTGTTACTATAGAAAATACACCGTATTAAAGCCGTGACAAACTGTGGATGCATTATATCGAAAATTAATTAGATTTTCAACACAAGATTATTTATTTATCCAGCCCAATGGGATACTAATATATCCCAGCTTGTCAAGCTCAGCCTGGCAACCCTTTTAGAAATGCAGCAGCAGTCCAAATTATACAAGCGGCATGAATTTATTCCTTCAAGGTTTCTTGAAAATCGACTAAATCTGTACTAATAACATGTTAAGCCGGATAACTAAGTGAGAGAGAGCTTCACTTATCAGTCTCACATGCCTGAAGATGGTGACTAATGGAACTGTGATGAAAAACGAAATGAGATCATCTACTGTTATCCATTTTACATCATCTACTCAGAAGGCTGTTCATGCCCAGCTCTCACCTGGTTATTGCTAGTCTCTTCTCATACGTGTCTGCATGGGCAAATGAACGCTCTTGAGTTTCCGGCAATTTCCTGATCGACGTGCTTGTCGGGGTTCTGACAGCATCTCGATACACCTCGTTTTGTCCATGCGTGCTCATTCAGCGGCACTGACACCGATCGATTCCGTGCTTTTGAGTGAATCGTGTTCAGCCATTCCATCGGGTAATGCTATAGGTCAGTGAGTGTCATTCAGGTTTTGCACTCACACACACACACGTGTTATTTATACGTCGGTACTCAGAGCATGACTGTTATAAAGTACCTCTAGTGGCTGTACAGTGGCTTGCATAAGTATCCACCCCCCCCACCCCCCACCCCGTCCGTATTCTGTAGTGTTACAACCAGAATCTGAAATGCGCTTAATTGGGATTATGTGTTATGATTCTACAGAAAATACACCATAATATATCAATTACAAATGAAAACATAAAGGTTCTATTGGTGTGAAACCACTAAAGTAGTTCTGGTGCAACCAGTTTCCATTAGAAGTCACATATATTAATCAAACAGTGTCAACCTGTGTGCAATGAAAGTGTCACATAATCTCACTGTCAATACACCTATTGTTGAAAGAATAGAACATACCCAAACAAACCAAAAAAAAATAGTTCAATCTTTGAACATGCTGCAGCACGACATTAAATCCATTATTAAAGCGTTAACGACTCTGCCTAGAGGAAGCCAGTACCAAAATCCAGTAAGCTGCTAAAGGGGAGATTAGTCAGAGAAGCATGATGCTACCACCACCATGCTTCAGAAATCGAGCCAGTTTACTGTTCTGATTTCTGCTGTACAAGAATTGTTAGATTTTTAAATATATATATATATATATATATTAACAACCAATTCACTGTGATGTCACTCCCGGCCATTGATACACAGTATAACGCTGTAATATCTCAGAAATCAAATACTGAGGGAAAAAAAAATACTCTTTAAAAGTCCACAGGTTGAAGTCAGTGTAGCACATGTATTTCTTTATTTTCTTTCAGTTAATGAAAAGTACTGCTTTCTATATCCACCCCCCACCCCCAACAAATCAGCAAACTTTAGCTCACATTCACACAAAGTAATAGCGCCTCATTATGCATCCTCTATCATGCTTCTGTTTTGGAGGTTATAGCGTGTTTGCTCGGTGTGAATCTCTCGAGTCTCGCGCCGCCATGAGGAACAGATGGCAACAGATTCCGATGCGAGAAAGGCGACGGACCCGCGGCCACGAGTGTTTGCGTTTTTTTTTTTTTTTTTTTTTTTTTCAAACAAGCATACACGTTACAAAATTAGCGCTAAGGCTCATCCGAGCCTCGGCTCTCTACACGATGCGTGTGTCTGGATTCGTGAATGTTAGGTGAGATGCGATGGGTGAGAAAAAAAAAGGGAAAAAAAACGTGAAAAAGTGTCAGCATTTGTGTTAGCGTTAAAGGAGAATCTCACTCCAAAGAATGCTAACACTGTTACAAAATAAATAAATAAATACCGAACGTGTTAAAATACTTGAGTTCAAAAGTTACGTTTGTATTTACACAGCAAATTCACCTACGTTCAGTTCACACCTCCGAGGTTGCCAGATTGTTACAGAGTACAACCTTTTAGGACAATAGCATCATGTTAGCTGGTCCCTATTAGATCCCGCTCTTCCTTGAACAAATGATTCATTTCGGTGTGCAAATCAGGACAGATCATTTAAAGGCTGCGACTAAAGGCTGCTTTATTTGTGCTAGCATACACCAATCTTGTTTGTGCTAGCTAGTGTCTAATACTAGCTTTAAATCAAAGTTAAATTAAATAAGATGTTAACTTCCTGCTTCAGACAAAAAAGAAAAAGAAAAAAAAAAAAAAACCTGCCAGCTTCGGATTAATATCAGAGTGTGTGGGTAAGAAAGTGAGATTTCTTTCCCCTCAGGATGGAGAGCACGGCGTGTTTGATCTGCTGCTAGCTGCTGGTTACTTAGCAGTCAAGTCTCGGTCTCGAGAGCACAATTTGCAAATCAAGCTGGATCTGGGTCTGTGTCTGGAGCGGCTGCTATGTACACACACACACACACACACGCACACACACACACACACACACACACGCACACACACACTTGGGAGAAAGGGTAGTGTGTGAGGGCACGGCGTGAGAAGCCTGGAAGTAGCAGGGCTGTTTAAATGGAGATCCCAAGAGCTCCTTCACAAAGGCAGGAGAGATTAGACAAGAGCTACTGTTGTCTTAGGAGCGCCGTTAGTGTCTACTCAAAACACTTGCATAAACACACACACACACACACACACACACACACACACACACACACACACACACACACACACACCATCTGCTCTCCTCTCTTACACCTACCTATTTTTTGTTTCATGTTTGACATTGTCCAGAATTGACCTTGTTACAATTATCCCATAAACCTTTACTCAAGAATAGTGTTCACAGGTTTACATAAGGCCTTAATAAGCTGTACATAACAACTGGAATAAGCCATATTTATAAAGGCTAATTCAAATACCTATCAGCTGTCATAAAGACTTCTTTTGATGTCAAGTTGATACATGTAGTTGATATAAACTGAGACGCGTGCTGTGGATTTTTGTTGACATAAGGCTGTTATAACACTTTCCAAGCTGACTTTCCATTAAGACGTTTACATTACATCGTTGCAACTGACTTTGCAGCTCAGTGCACATGACATGTTATAATGGAGTCTCATAATGGTGATGTTGGGGCATGTAAAACATAACAATTTGCCTATGTCACATCATAACCTTTATGTCACTCCGACATAGCAGAAGTACCCAGAGCTACAGTGTCAGCTGGTGTAATATTCTAATGTAAGTAGCTTGGTGAGTAACCAACAATCTTGTGTGCATCACAAGAGCTAAAAGCAGAATTCATCCAGCTTATGAATGGCTTATGTAGATGTCACATAGTTCTATGAGCACTGTCCTTAAGTAAAGTGTTATTGATGTTTCAGCAGCTTTTCATGTTTCCACCAAGTGACAAGTTCACAATTTACTGTTTTTTTTGGAAGTGCCTCATTTGTTCATTTTGTAATAAAGCCTCACTTATATAGGACATGTCACCTTTATGCCACTCCGACATAGCAGATGTACACTACGATTACACCGAGTCAGCTGTCGCAACGAAGTAATTTGAGAATATACACAGTACACGGTAAATAAACCAAAGATTGTTCACTAGAGTCAGACCTTGAGTCATCAAAATAGCCAAAAGCAGTCTTTATGTATCTTATGATGGGCTTATGTAGGTGTCAAGTAGTCCTATGACTGTTACAGCGTGCTAGTAAGTAACCAGAGATCTGTCACTTGACTCAGATTATGTCATTTTACACTGAAATAACCCTTAAAAGTCTTTATTCATCTTATGAAGCGTTTATGTAGGTGTTATGCATGTGTGATTTACACGCTTTGATCAGGAGATTAAGATTCTTAATCATCCGGGGGGGGGGGGGGGGAGGGGGGATCAATTTCGGTGTTGTGGCACACGATCTGCTTCTCTCTCTCTATTTAAATTTCTCTCTGACTGTTTTTCTCGGTTTCTCTGCTTTGTCTTTCTGAATTCCTGCAACGAATCCTCACAGGGTTTGAGTCGCTGTTTACCAATACCTTATTCATTTTTGGCTGCAGGTAGGCTATTCCCAGGACCAGCGGCCTACATACACACCGGCTGTGTAGCTGGACAAGTAAAATTAGCTGCGCGGGAATATTTTAGGCTGATAGGTAGCACGGGCTCAGAGGTTAAGGTTCTTTTCAGAAGTAGCGCCGTCACAAAGCAGCGTCACAGAAATCCAGATGTAGATTTAGGCAACAGTGACAAGGAAGAGCTCTCTGGGAACAGTCTACAGTTCCACTCCTCTTTTCATTCTCAGGAGCAGATGTCGAAGTCCATATGTTTGCCGAGTAAAAGTTTTTAGTCGTTATCTGTCTAATGCAGCTTGTGTTGTCTCTGCCAGGCCTCCGATTTTGGCTGACATGTTGGGAATAAATGCAAGGTGATGGTGTGTTGTTGTGGTAAAAGTCCACTGAAGCAGAACACAAGCATTGACACAGTTTTTTCCATTAACGCCTAAGTCATCAGTTAGCCAAGATAATGTTGCTTATAAATTATGATAATGTTGCTTTTGCTAATGTTGCTTATAAATTAAGGTAAGCTTCAGTCCAGCATTGTATAATATTCATATTAGATGTTTTAATAGTAAACGTATTTAAATATGGCATAATAAAAGAATAATTCATACTAAATAATATTAAAACAATATTTAAAATAATAGTAAGTACATTGTTATTTAAAAATCAATATTTTAATATTACGATTTTTTAAAAATCTTGGCATTATATAATTAAAAAAATATTTTATAGAAAATATGTGGGGGGACCTCAAACATCCCAAGCTTGGGGAAAAAAAAAAAATTTCTGAATTATAAGTTATGAAAATGTGAGAACTAGAAAGACAGTAATCACTAAGCAACCAATGTCCAATATAAAGGGTGTCATAATTTCTTCACATTCACTGTTGCGCTTAAATCCAGCAAGTACATGTAATTGAATGCTGGTATTAATAAAATTGGCAGAAATGTATCATGTTTAAGAAAATCATCCAATGTGATTTGACAAAGTGTGCCAACACATTTACCTACAACTATTAACTTTGAAAAATATCGACTAATTCTGTCCTTATTGGTTTGTTTGAGAGAAATGAGATGAGCTCATTAGTTGCAGGCCAAGAGGTGCATTTGACTGAGCGAAAGAGCAAAGAGGAGGTAGGGGGTGTCAATACTTTTGTTCATGCTTGAAAGCAGCAGACAGGATGCAGCGGCACTCTGTGCTGATACATTATCCTCTCCGGAGAGCTGGAATCTTATAAGGTTATTGTCCTTCCGACGCTTCCTGTGCTAATCATACGAGCAGGATATCGTCCGCTCTGTATACCACCCATGCTCACAATTAAACAATTAAAGCTCTTATGGAGTCTGCGTTCATCGGGGTGGATGAGGGCCGGTGGGGGGGGGGGGGGGGGTGTATTGTTCGGGTTTAGATTGAAATTGAAATTTCCTTTTAGCTAATGGAAGGAGATGGGCGGAAGTGGTGTGGGATTTGGAAGCTTGAGCTGAGTGCATTATAAAGCGCTTAGAGATCTTGATGTCTCCCGCTGTGTAAAAATGGATCTCGGCGCCACCTACTCTTATGAGAGGGTACAAGAGGCACTTAAGCTGCTTTTTCTCAAGCAGTTAGCACGTCGCGAAATGTTTTCGCAGTGCACTGAGAAGCATCGACTCCATGCTCAATACTCTACTAGTTTGCTATTAGATTGCTAAGTGGTTTTGATAAAAATAGTCCATAATGTGTTCTTGTGGAAACAGTTCAGGGAGTTCAGTTTCACTTCAGTTCCTTTGAAGAATTCGAACAGGTGACGTTGATGTGTTTTAGATTTCATTTTGAAGTTGCAGAAATGTTGAAACATTAACCTCACCCCTTATCCTAACCATGATTTTTGTACAATTAAATTAACAGTGTGCATAACAAATGTGTAATCTAGTGATCTGGGTCTTTTCAGGTCATTTAACTCAGCTAACCGGTTCTTTTCAGAGAGTCAGATCATTTGACTCGGCTCTCCAGCTCTTTTCAGCAAGTCAGATCATTTACCTCAGATCATCTGACTCTGCTCTCTAACACTTTTTCAGTGAGTCAGATCATTTAACTCAGCACTTCAGCTCTTTTCAGAGAGTCAGATCATTTGACTCGGCTCTCCAGCTCTTTTCAGCGAGTCAGATCATTTGACTCAGCTCTCCAACTCTTTTCAGTGAGCCAGATCATTTGACTCGGCTCTCCAGCTCTTTTCAGCGAGTCAGAACATTTGACTCGGCTCTCCAGCTCTTTTCAGCGAGTCAGATCATTTAACTCAGCTCTCCAGCTCTTTTCAATGAGTCAGATAATTTGACTTTACTCTCTGGCACTTTCCAATGAGTCATTTACTTCACTGACTCATTTGTGACAATGAGTCATTTACCTCAGAAGTCATTTACCTTCATGTGACTCAGCTCTCTGGCACGATTCAGTGGGTCAGAATATTTGACTCGGATCATATACTGTAGCTCAGATGATTTGACTCAGCTCTCTGGTTCTTTTCAGTGAGTCAGATCATTTGACTCAGCTCTCTGGTTCTTTTCAGTGAGTCAGATCATTTGACTCAGCTCTCTGGTTCTTTTCAGTGAGTCAGATCATTCAACTCAGATTGTTTGACTCAGCTCTCTGGTTCTTTTCAGTGAGTCAGATCATTTGACTCAGCTCTCTGGCTCTTTTCTGTGAGCAAAAGCAATGTTCCATCACTAGCATAAATTACTGTCCCGACCCCACCCCCTCCCGAAAAAATGTAGTTGGAGTTAGATTTGCAGTTTTGTTTGAAGCAGTTAATGGTGAGCTCATCTCGTCCTCAGATACTCACACCCACAGCTCATGGTGTGTCTGATATCTGATACGTCAGATACGTCTGATGCTCTTTTCTGGCTACAAGCTTCAGGATCTTGGAGTCTAGAATCTGATTGGCTCTCCATAATTTCTTGTATCTGCATCCCTGTTCTCCAGTTCCCTGCGTTTATTTATTTACTCCTCTGTGTGAAAGTAGGTTACGTTTATTGCGGAAATGCACCGGATTCTCTACCGAATGCTCAATCTGGATTGCAAGACTAAGGACAGTGCTCTCATCAGACTGCTTCAAGACTGCTTTTTGTTTTTGCTTTCATAGTGAGATATGAAGTTTTCAATTTATACCGCCTGTAACCATAATTAATTTCTGTTCTTTTCTGTTCTGTTCATATTCTGTTCATAATGTCAGTATTTAGCATCAGATCTTTAGAGACGTGTGTTACCGTGGTAAACATATTTGTCAGCCACACTGCTTATGCTTCAGTAGACATTTACGACAACACACCTTGCATTGAAACCCAACACATCAGGCACAAACGAAGCCGTGAGAGACACGACGCAGGCTGCGTTACACGCTGTTGCTGTTACGTCACTTTTGCACCACATATACTGTAACGTGAATATAAAAATGAGCAAAATCCAATCTACCAGCAAATAGAGTGTCCAGAGTGTCGACTAAATCAAGGTGTTTAACCGTCAGTGATCGGAAATGGGGCACGATGTCAGGAACAGAGGCCACTCGAGTTATTTATTTCCTTTTCTCATTCCTTTTCATCCATGGAAGCCTGGATGAGATGCTCTATGCGTTCCTCATTCTGTTTTCAGGCAATAGAGTCAGTTTCATCAGTTTTTCGCCCTCTCACAGCACTTCACTGAACTTTCTCCTACTCTCTTTCTATTCTTTGCGCTTCACCATCCATTTGATCTGCTGCCTGATTTCTCTGTACTCTGGCCGCTCGAGTGGGCGAGCACCGACCGGAGAACCAATCGAGTGAAACGCCTCTTTTAATTTCCCTGCGCTCGATAATCCCTCAGGGCTTGAAAAAAAAAAAAAAAAAAAAAAAAAATGAATAGGCCCTCCATCCATCACCTCCATCCTATATGGAAATGTTTTTTTTTTTTTTTCTTTTTTTTTTTTGTCTCAAATATAATTAATTTTCAGGATTGCCCTAAGAGCTCGGTCTCTTATTTTTTTTTTAAATTTATTTTAGCATCAGCACTTTTGTTCTAGAAGTTCAAGAAGCACAAATTGACTAACATGAAGCTAGGTAAAAATCATCAGGGAATGTTCCAACACTTTGCGCACGTACAAACGGAAAGTATAGATTTTTTTATTTATTTTTTCTTCTTCGTTCTACTTTTTGGAGTACTGGAGAGCCAGACCTATCACTGCATCCATGTTACAAGGCGACAGTCCAGTAACTTTTACATAGTGAAAGAAAACTAGTGAAGAAAACTACTGTGATAAAATATAGGAAAAAAATGTTAAACATGATGTGAGCCAAGAAAAAGATATTATATTTAGCGAGTGGGGTCGAACTGGGACACGCTTTAAATGAGGCGATAGAAATGACTTTTTTTTTTTTTTTTTTTTTTTTTTAATTGGCCACATTAAGCCAGGCTAAACCTAATAAAAGAGGTTCATGGATGTATCTGTTCAGTTGCTGCTCACTGCACCTTGTAAGAAATGGTAGTAAAACATAACTTGCTGCAGTATAATTGCGTGCAAAACTTCGCATCCATTATGGCTTCTGATTGTAAAATGGGAAACACGGTACTGTGTAGAAAGTTTCAGGCACATGCAAAGAAATGCTGTAGAGCAATGATGCCTTCAAAATAATGAAATCAAACGTTTCTACATTTAAAAAAGGAGCAGTAAACAGTAGTAAATGAAGCAAAGTCAATATCTGGTGTGACAAAAAAATGAAAATAAAAATAGTAGTCTCCGGTACAATGTGTGCAGTTTTATAAGGAAATGAGCTGGTAAGTTTTATTGAGCATCTTGCAGAACCAGACACAGTTCTTCTGGACACTTTGACTTTCGCACTCGCTTCTTATTTTTGTAGCGAAACCCAGCAGCCTTCATTGTGTTTTTTTTTTTTTTTTTGTCTGAAAAGTGTCTCTTACGTAATACGCTGCTTTCTTTAATGACGTACAAACATTTTTCTGTGAAATTTCATTTTGTGCTAGAAAACTAATGTTTGGGAATCTAACATGTTTTTTGTACCGACTTGATAATGTAGACGTCATAAAATAAAAAACCTATAACAAAGTTTGTACTAAAAAAAATAGGGTGCATAAAACATATATGTTAGGTCGCGCGAAAAGCGCGACTTCAATCACCAGAACCCTCACTCACACACTCCACACTACATTTCCCAGCAAGCTCGGCGGCCTACAAACATGGCCGCCAGGGACTACAACACCCAAGACACCCACACACTACCACGGTCACAATCACCCTCTTTCTAATCCCGCGCACCTGTCTTCAATTTCACAAACACTCTATTTAAGGACTTTTGTGTTACAGGTTGGACGCGAAGTATTGTTTGTTTTTCCCAAATCTTACCTTACTGAGCAACTGAATTCTGGACTGATTCTCACGGCATTGACCTTTAAGCTAAGTACCTTGGATTCCGACTTCCTCTCAAGCCCTCTTTCTATTTACACATCTCGGTGATAATTTTACGTGCATTTGTGTCTGATTATCTGTTAGCGCTGTGTAGTTAACACACTTTACGTAGTGACCACATTTTATGTGAAGGGTGTTTATTTCTGGATGCTGTTTTTCCGTTTTTCCTTGCTGTTGTTAAATGTGTGTTTTTCTTACTGCTAGCGCTAACGATTTTGAGAGTGTGTATAAACTTTGCCACGATATCCCGCGAAGTCTCGAAGCCTTCTAAAAAGCCTTTGTGTTACCCTGTGTCCTTTCCACATGTGTGCTGAATAAAGTGACGAAGCTTTTTACCGCAACTGTGTCCAGCCTTCTCCTGGTGACATAACAGAATACTTAGCCCCTAAATGGATGCAGCGGGGAAAGTAAGGGCACGCCGCGCCATGCCACACCACGCCATGCCACGCCACGCCACATTTAAAATGCCTGCAAACAATTCAATTTTTTTCCCCCAATGGACGTTTATTTATCCCCCCGATGAGTTTGATGGCTTTTCCACCTGGCCACAGTGCTTCTGTTTGCAGGCACAGATTTATTTCCTGAGTTTGGAGGACCCCAAGCCCGACGAGGAACAGTGGGTGAGGTTCCTCCTCTCTCGTTTGGTCGGCTCTGCTCGCCAATGGGCAGAGCTTCACCTTGCCAGTGGATCCATGAAGTTCAAAACAGTTTTGGGCTTTGTGGATCTACTGGTTCAGGTGTTCGGAAGCCCAGACTTCCAACCCGACCTCAGGACCTTTTTGGGGAAGGACCGTCTGGGCGACCGACCTAACCACTCATTCCTGGAATATTATGGGGGTAAGCGGGCTAACGTGGCGGCCTGCTCCTCAGACCCCCAAAACCAGGAGTGTTCCACCGAGGGATGCACCCGCCCGGCCGTCCTGCAGTGCCCCACCTGCAGGAACCAGGGATTAAGGAGCAGCTTCTTCTGCTCCCAAAACTGTTTCAAGGGCAGCTGGCGGGTGCATAAGCGGCTCCACCAGCGGGCACCCTCAGAGCTCCAGCAGGAGACCAAGCAGGAGGTCTTCTCAGCGGAGCTGCAACTGGAGGTTAACCAGGCGACCTCCAGCCCCGAGCTCCAGCAGGAGACCCAGCAGGAAGTCTCCACAGCGGAGCTGCAACTGGAGGTTAACATGGCGACCTCCAGCCCCGAGCTCCAGCCGGAGACCCAGCAGGAAGTCTCCACAGCGGAGCTGCAACTGGAGGTTAACATGGCGACCTCCAGCCCCGAGCTCCAGCAGGAGACCCAGCAGGAGGTCTTCTCAGCGGTGCTGCAACTGGAGGTTAACATGGCGACCTCCAGCCCCGAGCTCCAGCAGGAGACCCAGAAGGAGGTCTTCTCAGCGGAGCTGCAACTGGAGGTTAACATGGCGACCTCCAGCCCCGAGCTCCAGCCGGAGACCCAGCAGGAAGTCTCCACAGCGGAGCTGCAACTGGAGGTTAACCAGGCGACCTCCAGCCCCAAGCAGCAGCCAGCGAATAAAGAGGAAACCTCTCCTGGCCTGCTCGTCTCAGAGGTTCTAGAAGAAACCTCCACTCCAAGCCCATGTCCAGATTTCACTCCTGCTCCCAATCCTGTTCTCAGTCCTGCTTCCAATCCAGTTCTCAGTCCTGCTCCCAATCCAGTTCTCACCCTGGTTCCCAGTCCGGTTCCTACTCCGGTTCCCAATCCTGTTCTCAGTCCTGCTCCCAATCCTGTTCTCAGTCCTGCTCCCAATCCTGTTCTCAGTCCTGCTCCCAATCCTGTTCTCAGTCCTGCTTCCAATCCTGTTCTCAGTCCTGCTCCCAATCCGGTTCTCAGTCTTGCTTCCAATCCAGTTCTCGATCCTGTTCCCAGTCCGGTTCCTACTCCGGTTCTCAATCCTGCTCCCAGTCCTGTCCTGCTCCCAGTCCTGCTCCCAGTCCTGCTCCCAGTCCGGTTCCCAATCCTGCTCCCAGTCCGGCTCCCAGTCCTGTTCTCAATCCGGTTCCAAGCCCCATTACCAATCATTTCCCAAGTCCAGTTTCTGCCTTTTATGAGGGCTACATGGGTTTAATTTCGGGATGGGTGTTAGCCCTCCTCCTCAGTGCAGAGGGTGTTTTCACTCCCAGCTCCACTCATAACCCAGCTCACTCCTCAGTCTCCAGCCCTGTCTCCTCCTCAGTCTCCAGCCCTGTCTCCTCCTCAGTCTCCAGCCCTGTCTCCTCCTCTGTTTCCAACCCAACTCACTCCACTATCTCCTCCTCTGTTTCCAACCCAACTCACTCCACTATCTCCTCCTCTGTTTCCAACCCAACTCTCTCCACTACCTCCTCCTCTGTTTCCAACCCAACTCTCTCCACTGTCTCCAACCCAACTCTCTCCACTGTCTCCAACCCAACTCTCTCCACTGTCTCCAACCCAACTCACTCCACTGTCTCTAATCCAGGAGCTGAAGCAGGTTCCAGGCAGAGCACCAGGTCACGCGCGGCTCGGAGATCCGGGTCCAGCACCAGGTCACGCGCAGCTCGGAGTTCCAGGCCGAGCACCAGGTCACGCGCAGCTCGGAGACCCAGGCCAAGCACCAGGTCACGCGCAACCCCGAGACCCAGGCCGAGCATCAGGTCACGTGCTACTCCACGATCCAGGCCGAGCATAAGTCCTCGTCCAAGTCCTCGTCCAAGTCCTCGTCCAAGTCCTCGTCCAAGTCCTCGTCCAAGTCCTCGTCCAAGTCCTCGTCACGACACGGTCGACTCTGGCTGCGGGACATTAAATTGCACCAGCCTCGGTTCCAGGGGGGCAGATGTGCTAATCTTGCCCAGGGGTCCGGGTCCACCACAACGGACAAAACTTGCGGCGCGTCGGGAGCTGCGCCTTTGGGGGGGGGCTCTGTTAGGTCGCGCGAAAAGCGCGACTTCAATCACCAGAACCCTCACTCACACACTCCACACTACATTTCCAAGCAAGCTCGGCGGCCTACAAACATGGCCGCCAGGGACTACAACACCCAAGACACCCACACACTACCACGGTCACAATCACCCTCTTTCTAATCCCGCGCACCTGTCTTCAATTTCACAAACACTCTATTTAAGGACTTTTGTGTTACAGGTTGGACGCGAAGTATTGTTTGTTTTTCCCAAATCTTACCTTACTGAGCAACTGAATTCTGGACTGATTCTCACGGCATTGACCTTTAAGCTAAGTACCTTGGATTCCGACTTCCTCTCAAGCCCTCTTTCTATTTACACATCTCGGTGATAATTTTACGTGCATTTGTGTCTGATTATCTGTTAGCGCTGTGTAGTTAACACACTTTACGTAGTGACCACATTTTATGTGAAGGGTGTTTATTTCTGGATGCTGTTTTTCCGTTTTTCCTTGCTGTTGTTAAATGTGTGTTTTTCTTACTGCTAGCGCTAATGATTTTGAGAGTGTGTATAAACTTTGCCACGATATCCCGCGAAGTCTCGAAGCCTTCTAAAAAGCCTTTGTGTTACCCTGTGTCCTTTCCACATGTGTGCTGAATAAAGTGACGAAGCTTTTTACCGCAACTGTGTCCAGCCTTCTCCTGGTGACATAACAATATATATATATATATATATATATATATATATATATATATATATATATATATATATATATATATATATACCACCACAAGCCAGCAACCGAAAACCTAATACAGTACAATCCACAAGACAAACTTTTGCAGTGATAGAATCATATATTTTTCCATCACTGATCTTAACATCAACACTAATTAACGCTAACTCAGACCACATTAAATGCCGTAATGCTATTAATGGCATTTCTTGTTTTCTTCATTCTGCTTTAATATGGAGTTAAATTTGTCCCAAAAGTATTGAACATTACGTTTCAAGAAAGGAACAACAACAACAAAAAAAAAAACTACAATGAGAAAGAAGAAAAACACTGAAACTGGAAACAGTGAACTCAGTGACATAAATGTAACGCGGTCTTCAAATAAACAGCATTCTTTGTTAACAGTTTTCTAACCTTCGTTTTCTCTAATCATGGTTTATAAATGCACGTTTACGCTTTCAACCTTTTCCCTTACAAGTTTACGTTCGCCATTTTGACACAAACCCTTTCATGTGGGTGGGGCTTAACATCGAAGTACTCTCATTGGCTAGTGAGATTTGGATCGACAGCTCGCTGACCTGGAAGTAGAGACGCTTCTGAGAGCTTGTCTCGAAAAAATAGTGGTATGAGACTATCCAAACCACAAATATTAATTACGAACTAATATGCTGACTAAGTAAGGAAGGAAGTGAGGAAGTAATTCCCACTACAAAGTACAAACACTATAACTATACAGAGAACCGCACCACAGAACGCTCTGCTAAATTCACTTCTAGGTCAGGGAGCTGTCGATCCAAATCTCACTAGCCAATGAGAGTAAAGCGCTGGTAAGCCCCACCCACACGAGAGGTTTGTGCCAGAATGGCAAACATAAACTTGCGGAGCGTCAACGAAAACTTTGAAAGCGTAAACAAAAATTCTGGCAGCGCATTCATAAACCATGATTAGCAAAAAGGAAGCTTAGAAAACAGCTTCAGGGTGTTTTTCTTCTTTCTCACTGTATGTTTTTGTTCGTTTGTTGAAAATTTGCGTTCAGTACTTTTCGCATAAATTGAATTCCATACTCTAAGGGCATACATTTCTTCTTATACACTCAGACCTGCCAAACTACCCACATTTTGTGTAAGTGCTCCGCATTTAAACATCGGAACTGGAAATATGTCGAACATCGTCTTCTTTTTCCCTCCAAAATAAAACAGCAGATGAATGACATCTCATTCTGGAATGATTGATAGGTGTTTTGAACTCTCCGATATTAACTGGAAGCCACGCCCTCTCCCCTCATCTCACATCAGTAATATTTCGAGTTGATTTTTTTTTTTTTTTTTTTTCAGCTTTAAAGATACCCTCGCTTTCTGTCACGGTAAATTGAGGAAGTTTTGAGTTCATCACTGTGAAAGGAAATGCACATTTGACTTGGCTAATATTAGACAAGAATATAGTTAACATCAGTCAGTGAAACGCTTCTCTCAGCTTACTTCAGCTGGAGTGGGTTTGGAGAGAAGTCCTGGTCCCTCGGGCAGGCCTCGGGAAAGACAAATGGCTGCAAGTGACATTCAAACCCTCAGCCACGACCTTCCTGTGGCACTGCTTTATAGTCAAGAGACTTCTATTTTTTGTCTCCTCAAGGATTTCCAACACTATGCTGTGCTGACTGCAAACACTCCACTGACATCTGAAGTCTGGAGACATAACTGAGCTGAGGCAGTATGACTAGCATCGTAAAAAGATATGTGATAGTAATCGGAGAGTGATGCGATTTATTTTTATATGTTAACGCTAACCCCGCCTCTAACCTCAACCTTCAACCTGAATTTTAAGCGTTTTAAAATGACATTGCACAGAGAAGTCATTCATTTTTAATAAGAATAGTGATTTGCTGTGATAGGAAGCTGAGCGAATGCTGGCGAAGGGAGGGGGCGGGGCCAAGTGATGCAACACTGATTTTATGTAAATGAGAAGTAAAAAGGTGTGGCTACCAGTGGGGCTAAGGGAAAGTTTGATTTGTTTCACTTTCGTTTGTTCATAGACCAAACACCCGATGACCTGCTGTCCTCCTGGTCTCCTGTCCCCTGTCCTATCCCATCATGTCCCTTCTCTTGCTAGCTTCTTTTGTGTCCTCTCTCTTGTCTTCTTTCCTGCCCTGTGCCCTCTCTTCTGTTCTCTCATGACTCATTTCCTGTCCCTTATTCCGCTGTGTCCTTTCCTGTCCTCTCTGCCCTGTCCATTCATACCCCTTCTGCTCTCCTCTTTTGTCTCTTCTTCTCTCTTGCTCTCTTTTTCCCTGTCCTTTCTCCTTCCCTGAGGAGTGAAGACTGCATGGCCTCTACCACTTAGTCCTAGTGATGTCCCATTGAGGGAGGCATGGTCTCCGCCAGTCCCTGTGAAGGGGCATGGCCTGTGTCCGCATGAGGCATGAATGAAGCATGTTCTCTGTCTGTCAGTCCTAGTGAAGAGGTGTGGCCTCTGTGTCTGTCAGTCCCAGTGAAGGGGGCGTGGCCTCTGTCTGTATGAGGCGTGAAGGAGGTTAGTCCCTGAGAATGAGGCATGGCTTCTCCTTCGTTAGTCCCAGTGAAGGAAAAGAGGTGTGGTCTATCTTTCAGCCCCAGTGAAGGAGGTGTAGATCCTTATTTCCCAAGGCTAACACTTTCCTTTTAAATTAAGATCTAACACAATACTGAATCACAAATCATTGCATCACGTCTCTGGATCGAGATCAAGACAGCTCTTAATCATTGAACCATTATCTTTCATACATCTTATTATTGATTTTGTATTCAGATGTGCATCGTATCATCTCGGAAGGAGAGATAGAATACCAGATGGCATCGATTTTCAGGAGATATGTTTTATTTATTTATTTGTTTGTTTTCAAACTATGACTTCATTTTGCGGATCACTGGCCTGTAATATCACTGCATTTAGTTTCCTGGAGGCCTTTCTCACCCCTCGATGTCCAGATGGTCACAGAAATGGTGAAAACTAATCTCTAGCTCTTTATTGTGAATTGTGTAGGAGCTCAAACAGCAGGTCTTCATCTCTGACCTGAGACTGTTAAAAGCATGACAGCTTAATTTTTATTGCGTGATGTGATCCAGCACAATGCCTTCAGCCTTAACTAACCCTCTGATCTCTCCTTCTCTCTCTCTCTCTCTCTCTCTCTCTCTCTCTCTCTCTCTCTCTCTCTCTGCATCTATCTCTTTCTCCCAAACCAGGTGGTGTGTTTGGCCATCAGGAGTGTTCAAGCTCTGATGTGGATGATGACAATCAGCTGAAATTTTACACAGAGCACCGCATAGGCAGACGCCGCAGTAAAGGTAGCCTCGCATTTATTACACATTTATCGCATCCCTCCTCCGCCGTCATTATTGGTTCGGCCCAGGAGCAGATTATAACTCAAACAAATGCTCAATAATCTGTTTCCTACATTTGTGACATTGTCTTCTACTGACACTGACTTTTTTTTTTTTATTTTATTTATTACAAGTCAGCATTTATAGCTATTAAATGAAGTAGATACAGCATTTTTGTCACTTTTAGAAACAGTTCCCATAAAAAAAAGAGAACAAGATTGGATGAGACGGTGCTTGGATATTAAAGTGGGGGCATTTTACACGAAAATATAAATAAATAAAACGGCAGTGTGATATCACAGCAGTTGTGCCTGCCTTCCTCTGAAATACCTTCAAACATGAAAATGTAGCACTGAATCAAATAATCCACTCGCAAGAATATATATACAGTATTGTGCAAAGGTTTTAGGCACATTCAAAGAAATGCTGTAGAGCAAAGACGCCTTCAAAATAATGAAAGTAGAATTTTCTACATTTGAAAAAAAAAAAAATACCGTAAACAGTAGTAAATGAAATAAAGTCAATATTTGGTGTGACAAAAATAAAAAAATAAACAAAAATAGTAGTCTCCGGTACAATTAGTGCAGTTTTATAAGGAAATGAGCTGGTAAGTTTTATTGAGCATCTTGCAGAACCAGACACAGTTCTTCTGGACACTTTGACTTTCGCACTCGCTTCTTATTTTTGCAGCGAAACCCAGCAGCCTTCATTGTGTTTACTGTCCGAAAAGTGTCTCTTACGTAATACGCTGCTTTCTTTAATGACATACAAACATTTCATGTTTGGGAATCTAAAATGTTTTTTGTAACGACTTGATAATGTAGACGTCATAGAATAAAAAATAAAAAAATCTATAACAAAGTTTGTACTAAAGAAAATAGGGTGCCTAAAACTTTTGCACAGTACCTTTCTTTTTATGTGTAATAATTTGCTATGTTGATTGGTACATAATAATAAAAAAATTTAAAAATGAATATGTACAGCATTAAAAAGAAAAGAAAAAATTTTAAAAAAATTAAAAATCCCCTCATTTTTTCCAGTTGAGTGCAATGCTAGCGTGAAGAAAAAACATACAGAAAAGTACCAATATTAAAAAAAAATGTATCCACAGAAAATGAAGAAGGTTGTGCAGGTTGTGACGTCGGACAGATATTATCTTATCGAAGAAGTTTAAAGGTGGGCAAACATTTGCCTTCAGCTCTATGCATTGATTACGCTGCACAGCTATCGAGAACAAGAAGTCTGTGACTTGTGAACTGGCTACAAGTGGTTCAGTGGTTAGGGCTCTGTATAAGTGAACAGAAGGTTGTGAGTTCAAACCCGAGGACCTCCAGAGAGCCACGGTCGAGGTCTCGACTCCTCTCTCTGCCTGTATCAGATTCTGAAGAAATGTTTCCAATTCCCTGGGTTGCGTTTTCGCCTTCAGTTTAATCTGCACATCAGTGTGAATTGTCTAAATCATGCTTCATGCTTTCTTTTCTTGCTGCCCGACGGCAACTTCTACTTTATAAACATCTTTTGTTTTCCTTTTTTTGCAATAGTTTATGAAGTTCTACAATAATCATCTGAGATTAAGTGTCGGCGTACAGTAGATTGTGTATCTGGATGTTGTCAGAGCTTTTTTGTTGCATTGATATCATGCCCAGACAGTGTAAGTGTAGGAGTGGAGGGAAACGATTTTCACAGACGAAAAATTATATCCCGAGGTGTGCTGGCATACATACGCAAAGAGAGCTGTGAAAACACCGACCAGCTTCCTGACATCAGGGATGTAACTGAATACAAATACTTTATTCAGAATGAATAGATACTGTGTTCTAAACCAATATGAAATACAGATACTAATAGGAGGTACACTACTGTTCTTTTTTTTTTTGTTTTTTTCTTCTTCTTCAGTTGTTTAAGCCACACCCACTTTTGGTTTTAGGTCACACCCGTTTTAGATTCGAATCCAGATCCAGATATGGATATTCAGAGCACTCAAACAGATACAGATCAGCAATTTGGAAGGAATCATTACACCATGTTATAATGCATTATAACTTGTGCTAAAGATATTATTCATGAGCTTTTGTTTTAGTGCATGTTATTATTAGTAAACACATTATAAGTATGTGTTATATGTATATTATATGTATTATGTAATCTGACATTACAAAGTTGTAAAATTCATATTTTAAGCGTTTTGGCTAGCTATGAACATTTACATAGACATTAGAATGCATTATGTATGCATTATAACACATTTCTAATTGGATTTATAATAAATTATGCAATCTGACATTACAAAGTTACATATTCATGTCTGATAAATTGCTATCTATGCATGTACATATAGTTATGAGCATTTATACAGACTTATGATAGTCATTATAAGGCATTATGTATGCCATATAATACATTTTAAATGCATTTATAACCCATGATGTAATCTGACATTGCAAGTTCTATAGTCATGCTTTACAAACTGTTATATATATATATATATATATATATATATATATATATATATATATATATATATATATATATATATATATATATATATATATATATATATATATATATATATAGGTAGTCATGACCATTTATACAGATTTATAGCATACATTATAAGGCAGTATGCATGCTGTATTACACATTTATAAAGCATTATGTTTTCTGACATTGCAAAGTCGTGTATTTATACTTTATGAAGTGGTACGCAAGCATAAAGTGGTGCATGCATAACACTTTGTATCTTCAAAGTAGAACCTTGAACATAAAGATAGAACTATTAATCATCTCGACGACCCATTTTTCTAAGATGGGACACTGTCACAAACCACAATAAAGCCTAATAAAGCTTTATAAACAGTTATAAGTAACCCAGGTATGGATGCGAACACCACAGATGGAAAGTCGAAAGAAGCGAAACTCAATCCAAACCCCATATGTTTACAACAAATTAAACAATCCGCAGCAGCAGGCTGGAAAAGAGTGATTTATTAATGCAGAGAAGTATTTAATTACTTTAATGATGAATACTTTCTGACTCATTGATAACAGCTGTCAATAGACCTCATGCAAATATCGGCTTCCGCGTGCAGTGATTATTTAAGAAGTATTTCTTTATTTACTCCAAATTATCCAGTGACAGGAGCATCGATCAGGAAGTGTGTGATTGATTGAGGGTTCGGTGAAAAACGCAGACTGCAGGAATCTCGGCGTAAACGAGTCGTCAGAAGAAACGTGTTTTTCCTTCCACACTGCATGCTAGTATGCTGTTTATGGCTGAGTGAATTGTTTGTTTTCCCCAAATACACACCCTTTGTTGATTTGAATCAGGTATTGGTCATTCTTTAGCGGCCATAGTTAGCATTTTATATCAAGATCAACTTTAGAGCTAAAGTATTTAGTAGCTGTATTTAATGGCAACATTTCATTTCAGTTAAATATATACAGTAGCTAAATAAAAAATTAGGTGACACTTGCTAAGAATCACTTTCTGTATTCATGCTGCTTTCTAAATGTATTTTTATCATGTTATATAACATCCACAGAGAATACTTTATAACATCTGGCTACTGTATAGTCGCACTTTATAAAGCATGTGTATATGACTTCGTAATGTGAGGTTCATACGAATGTATATATATATATATATATATATATATATATATATATATATATATATATATATATATATATATATATATATACCAAACATTAGGGTTAAGTACAATTTCAGAAAATTCAGAAGATATGTTATAATGCATTATAAACTGCGTTAAAGATATAATAATATACAAGAGCTTGCCTTATAGTGCATTACATCAATAGTTAACAGATATGTGTAATCGAATTATGAAATCATGTATCATCTATCATCTATAGCTACTTATGGGCCTTATATAGACCTGTTATAACATTATAAGGTATTATGTATGCATTGTTTGCTGTTGAACACCTTTTAAATAGATTTATAATGCATTATGCAATCTGACACTAAAAGTCATATCTCCAGGCTTTATAAAGTGTACTGCATGTAGCTATAGTTACTTATGAGTGACGATTCAGACTTGTTACAGGCATAATAAGGCATTATGTATGCTATATAACTATGTAAAGCTTTTAAATGCTTTTGAAAATGTCATGTTATCTATTTTTAAGGAAGTCATATATGCATGCTTTAGAATGTGTTGTACCTATAGCTACTTATGAGCGAATCTGTCATTACACAGTCATGTATTCATGCTTTATATGGTGTTGTGCATGTATCTATAGTTGCTAAGCATTTATACAGACATATGACAGGCATTATAAGACATCGTATGCTATATAACACGTTTAAATGCATAATTATACTCTATAAAATAGGCCTGTACGCATACCTATAGCTACTCATGAGTGATTATACGGACGTATTACAAGCATTATAAAATTTATTATGCAATCTGGCATTACAAAGTCATGCTTTATAAAGTGTTATGCTTGTAGGTACAGTATATCTGCGTATAGGCATCTGTATGACATTAAAATTTATAATGCATTATGAACACTGTATGGACAGTAAATGTTACCAGAAGTTATGAACCCCATCCAAAGACCATTTCGGTAACCAAATGATTCATGATACAAAGTAAAGGGTTTTTTGTTTTTTAATTTCCTAAAATTTCCCCAGCGTGAGAACTCCATGTTTCATTCCATAGTCATGGAGTGCTGTATATTTCAGTATTGTGTGTACTTCTGTTCTCTTTATTATTTTATTTTTTTAACTTTTTTTTTTTTTTTTTAATATATGTCGTCCTTTAAGTCTCGCTATCCGAAAGATCGGTTCATTTGTCTCCCTTCACAAGTCTGTCCTTTCTCCTCACTGCTTATTTTTGGAATCACAGCACTGCAGAAATGCGCTTGTAAAATAGATCTAATTATCCTGACTGCAGAGACTTTTGACCCATGTGGCTCGAGCTATTGTCTCAAAATTAACATGACTTAAGAAAAGACAAAGAAAGAACAGCAAGTAGATATAAATAAGAAAAAAATCACAGTCAGGAACTGAGTGCAAAGCGTAAAATCTTTTTGTCCAGAGACACTGAAAACTAGACACAGCTGGAAGATTTCACGTCGTTATACAGTAATTGCTCTGATCGTCATCAAAAAAAAAAAAATGGACTAGTAAATTGCAATTTGTCCGACATGTTCCTCTTTTTAATCTAATCCTCAGCTTTTTGGCTTCTTGACTTCATGCCTCCGACTTTTAAGAGCGTTTATCGTCTCTCAAAAAAGACATCATTTCCAGGAATTAATTAGATTTATGCAGCTTTAGCAACCAGAAAGCAATTTCCAGCAGGTTTTTCTCGGCAATTAAGGTCCACTGTGCTTTTAGTCATGAAGTCGTTCCCTTTCGCCCTGATAGCGTTTAGAAACTTGAACTTTCCTGACCGTGTTTCTCAGCCTCTTGGTTCTTGATTGAGTCTAGCTCTCACTCCTCAGAGGCAATTACTGATGTATGACGGCTGTTAAAAAGAGAGGCAAAAAAAACACGTTCTGTGAAGTTTGAGAAGTTTTCAAGTTATTTTGAGAAATGTAGAAGATTCTGGAAAATGTTGCTATGGTTCACTGATTTGACCGCCTTTTTAGAATTCGTGCGGTCATTAAGCTCACTGCCCCATTAACTCCCATAGAGTTATTATTGCAAAAATGGGAACTGCAGCACACGCTAAAAGAGGCCCTTTGGGACAGCAATGCTAACTCTATGAACATAATAATAATAAGGTTGGCAGAGGGAAATGGAGGTTATGGAGAGGACGATGTCCGTACATCAGAAATGCGTGCGCACCACGGTGGCCTTGTTTCTCCCGAATGCTTGAATGTTTCAGGCTATAATTTTCTTTTTCACATCTTTTGAATTGGAGTTGGTGCTGAAACTTGGAAACATACCTGCTGTATCCAATACATTTAAACAAAGGCATGCGCAAACCCATTGGAAACGAGCTGCTAGACCGTACACTGGATGTCTAACTGTATGTTACTTTAAACATTCACTAGATAGCAGCCTATACCATAAGTCAAGTCTGATAGTCTCTCGACTTCATTTTGCTTGAAGCTGTGATGATATTAATGTCGTCCTGCTCCAACGAAACGTACAGTCGTGAGCCATAGACGCTGTGGGACATGACACTATTGACAATTTCCTACTCTAACTCAATTACTGTAAGGAGAATACGTGTAGTTCAAAGACAACGTTTTTTTTTTTTGCTTACTAATGAATATGAATATGTGCATTTTAAGAATATGAACAGTATACAGTATCTGTGCTAATAACTGGAAGATTGACCTTCGACCCCCACCTGTTCGGATTCGACCCTGCCTCGCTTTGCTCCGGCAAAATGAACAAATGTAAATGTGGTAAATGTAGGGTCGTGATTCCTAATTTCTTTGTTTATGTATTCACCCTATACTGTTTCAAGTATATATACAGCTCATCTTCCATCTGTGTATAATCTAATTAGCTAGTGGATATCTTTTTTTCATCTTTTTGGGTCATATTTTATTGCTGAAAATTCAATACCAGACAAACTGGTTGCGCAGAGAGAGCACAAAATAATGAGATCAGGACATCCGGAAAAAAAAAAAAACAACAAAGATGAACATTTGTGTATTTGGTAGGCCGAGTATTGAGTACATTTAGTGATTTCGTGTGTGAACTCTTGCGTGAATTTAGTTCATTTAGCTAAATGTGAATGTCGATGGATTGGATGAAAGAGTGTGAAATTTAATTTGTACGTCCTGATGAATGGAAACGTCAAACGCAAATCGTCAAAGGGGTTGATAGTGTTATATATCGGTGTCTGGAATGATTCAGCTTTAGACATGTATATAGTCGGTCCCATTCATACACATGTACGCTGGAGTGCAAAAGTTTGCACCCCCTTAGATTACTAGGACATACGTAGTGTGTTATGTTGTGCAAATGTTTCTTCATTATGGTGTGTATTAAAATAAAATTTTAAAAAATGACCCTGAACGACTAGCATAATAATTGCTATATTCAGTAAAGTGTGTACAGTACATAATCGCATAAATTATCACAGTGGCCTGTAATTTCATCTCACCACTCATTCCTGATTCTACCGCATATACGTGTGTGTGTGTGTGTGTGTGTGTGTGTGTGTGTGTGTGTGTGTGTGTGTGTGTGTGTGCACTGATATACTAACATTGTACTAAACCATTATCCCATAAATATCACCCTGCCATAGTTTAAATTGTTCAAATCCCTCTGTGCTACTCTGGCATTTAAACAGTAATTATGCCACTAATAATTACTTCTATAACACATTAATCTGCTTAACTACATTAAAATGCTAAACATCCCATCATTAACGGGTTCTCTCTCTCTCTCTCTCTCTCTCTCTCTCTCTCTCTCTCTCTCTCTCTCTCTCTCTCTCTCTCTCTCAATCTCTCTCCTGTCGGTTCTTTATGCACTTCGGTTCTAAAAATCATTTCCTATGCACACGGAATGCAGACTGGGTCATAAGTCAAAGACAGAACGATTTGTTAGCTCCCTGTTAGGTTTTCCCTTCTCTAGCGCTCGCTACTCAACAGGGAGGAGCGAGTGGCACACTTCCGCATTCCACTGCACGCATTCCAGCACCATTCAAAAACTCTCCGATGGACGTTTCATTCATCCGCCTCCTATGTTTCCCCATGTGCTCATGTTTTGGTCTACGTCATGTCTCCGCCTCCTGTGTTTCCCCATGTGCGTTTGTTTTGGTTCGTGTCATGTCTCCGCCTCCTCATTTGTTTATGTAGTGGGTTCAGCTGTTATCGATTTGGACATGTGATTTCTTAGTGCTTAAATACGCCGCTCCGTTTCCGCTTCGGGGCGGAGTATTAGTTTATTATAGTTTAGATTAGACGTGTTTAACCGTGCGCTTTGTTCCGGTGATTTCCAGATCACCTTTCTAGTACCGTGCGATTTGTTCTCGTGATTTCCAGATCACTCTTCTTGTTTAGTTTATTATAGTTTATTATAGTTTAGCGTAGATGTGTTTAACCGTGCGATTTGTTCCCGTGATTTCCAGATCACCTTTCTAGCGTTAGTTTAACTTAGATGTGTTTAACCGTGCGCCTTTTTCCCTTAGCTCGTAATTCGTGGTTCCCAGACCGCCGTCTAGCCTAGCGTGTATTTTCTGTGTTTCTTATTTGTATTAGTTCTACCTTCTTTGGATAACGGGTGACATTCCTGTTTATACATTTTTGTTTATCATTATTTGTCAACTGTACCTAATAAACTGAACACTTTCCCCTGCAAGTGCATCCTGCTCATCTCCTTCACCCTACGGGTCGTAACACTCCCTGAGCACATGTGTACAGTATATTGTCTTTTGCAGCTCGTTCAACTCGTAGCCCCCTCTGTAGGGTTCTGTCGGGAACTCTCTGTTGTAGGGTTCTATATAGAACCATTATGGCTTCTGATAAAGTGAACCGACAGACTGAAGAGACCTTTAGGGTTCTAGATTCAACCTTGTTCCTGTCTTTTGGTTTAATCGTTTGGGTGAACGCTTGAAGATTCCAGTCAGGTTCTGTGGTTGTGTGTAGGGTTCTATGTAGAACCATTTTGGATAAGTAAAGTAAAGAGACTTTTAGGGTTTTAAAAGTAGCCTTACTTATAAAATTATAGAGGGAAGCTGTTGGTTTGTTGCAGAAGATTACTAGAGTGATGTTCACTTATACACTGTTGCTGAAGTATTTTTTTGCTTTAATGGGAGGTTTCTCCCTTTATGAACCCTTCCTTGAAGGTTCCTCTATAGGAATGGTCACCAACCCTATTCGTGGACACCTACATTCCTGAAGACTTTAGCTCCAACCATAATCATGCCAGCCTGAACATCTGATCATTAGAAGCCTTAAGAAGTTCTTGATCAGCTAAAACAGGTGTGTTAGATTTTGGTAGGAGATGAAACCTGCAGGAAGGTAGATCTCAAGGATCTAAGCGGTGACCACTGCTTTATAAAACCCTGTGTGATTTGTAATAAAAAAAATGTACATTTAAATGGTTTTCTTAGCTACTCTCTCAGTTTGTCTTACATAGAAACTATAAGGGTTCTCCAAGAGGGGCAAAATAAGGAGGGTTCTAGAGTTAGAATTTGATTTTTTAAACTTTACTCTCTCTCTCTCTCTCTCTCTCTCTCTCTCTCTGTTATTCTACAGGATGCCCTCAGAGCCCCATGAGTAAGGCCACTCTGACGTTGATCACAGTGAGCACGTGTGTTCTAGCCGTGGTGTACGGCTCACACACCTCCTGCCCCCTGAGCGTCAAAGTCACGCTGCACGTCCCCGAGCACTTTGTCGCAGACGGTAAGCCAACATTCATTTCCTTTTAATGCTGTTCCACTTTCTTAAACCTGATCAACCTTGTGTGAACAGAGTTAATGGGAACAGTACGAGTCAATGGGAACCAACTGCGGATAGGAACTAAAGCGAGTGGGGAACTGAAGAAACATCGGACCGCAAGCTCCATAGGAGTGGTCTGAGGACTGTGGTTTGAGCCAGTCGTTTGGATTTGTGGGTTTTACCATGTGATACCTCATTTGTACAGAATTGAAGAAATGTCAAATCCGCTATCTCTGTCGCTTTGTCACTTGCTTCTTTGAAAAGATCCAATGGCTCACAGGAAGCGAGTGTAAGTCTCTGAAGTTAGAAGCTGTCATGTGATAAGGGAGATTTTATTACGACTACGCTCTCTCCGTTTGAATATTACTATTCATAAGCAGCAGTGAAGAAAGTCATATTATGAGGACACTTTCCCAAGATTAGTATTTTCTCATCATGTCTCAGGGTTGAGTCGGCCATCTGCTGTACGGTTACGTAAAACCTACAGTAGTGAAGCTGTCATTCCTGTTCATCAACTCGGAGCCAAAAAATGCGCACGCAAATATTTATTTTTGGTGGATAAGCTTGACAGATTTGTAAAAATGAGCTCAACCGACAAAGCAGCAGCGAGTGTGCTGTTAAGGCAGGACCCAAGGGGAGAGACGAGAGTGTGGCAGAGTTGAGCAGATGGAGGAGAAAAAGCTCTCGACCCTGCCTCACAGGCGAGGTATACATCGGTTCTAAAGGGCCTGTGAAAGTGCGCCAAGATATCTCAGGAAGCTCATACACACACACACACAAACTTAGAGACAAACACAAACACACTGGTTCAGGCTGTTCTGGGAGGCTGAGCACTGCTCAGTCGGAGCGTTCAGACTGTCAGGTCGTAGGTGAGCATGGCAAGGAGGAAAATGCTCTTGAGGTACTTCCTGTTTGTCAAACACGTTGCAAAATACAAAGGAGGATTTCTGAACAGGAACCATGTTATACTGAAGCATTAAACACAACAGCATAAAACAGGGGTGTCAAACTCAAATTTCTAAAACGCACACATCAGCGATTTTGTGAGCTTTTGAAGAAAAAAAAATGGATAGTTTCCTTAAAAACATCATCTGGTCTTTTTTTCCGATCTTCAACTTCCCAGTTTTTTTTGTGATCTCATGCCTTCTGTAGCTTCAGATTCCTGTTCTTAGCTACAGGAGTGGAATCCAGTATGTTTTTGTTGTTGTTGTTGTTGTTGTTACATCTCAAGGTTTTACATATTGTATGTTCTGAGATGCTTTTCAGCTCACCACGGTTATAAAGAGTGGTTGTTTGAATCACCGTCGATTTCCTGTCAGCTCGAAGCAGTCTGCCCATTCTCCTCTGATCTTTCTCATTAACAAGCCATTTCTGCCTTCAAAACTGTTTTTTTTTTTTTGTTTGTTTGTTTTTTGTTTGTTTTTTGCATCATTCTGTGTAAACTGTTGTGCATGGAAATCTTCCTGGGAGCCTTCCTGCATGGGAGCATCATCAGAAGGGCATGTTTGTTGGGCATCAGATGGGTTAGTTTGAGATTTTCCCGGAAACAGAGGTCGGCTGTTTCTGAAAAAATTCAAACTAACCCACCTGACACCCAACAAACACGTCCTTCTGATGATGCTCCCATGCAGAAGAAAATAAAAATCCGTACAAAACGCAGGCACAAAAACGTGAATAAAAAAAGTGATCGATGATTGCAGCGCAGTTCCGATCAGACACGGGTACACTTGACTCAAAATGGAGACGTCAAAACAGAGAACCACCCTAACCTTTATTTCTGCTCAAATGGCAGGAGGGTCTGAGTAACAGAAATAGGTTTTGCTCAGAGAGAAAAATCCAACAGCGAGTGATGGTGTCATGGTAACACTGGCTTACTTTTTTTTTTTTTTTTTTTTTTTTTTTCTTTTTCTTTTTTCTTCAGCCTATGCAATCAGTGATATCAATCAGGTCCTGAGTCAGTATCACAAATAGAGCGTAACACATACAGTAGGAACGAGTGGAAGAACAGCATAGGAGGAGATGTTAGTGAGCCTCAAGGTCATGAGGAGTTCTACTGAAGATAAAGACTAGGATAAATGACAGATTTCATAGGTCAGCTGGTCATTTAAATTCAATCTTACAGCTATGTACACCATATTGCACACCATAAGGCTTCGTATACACATTTTATATATATATATATATATATATATATATATATATATATATATATATATATATATATATACTTATTAATGAACTCTTTTAATATCACAGTCATCTCTGCTGTATTAGTATACAAAATCTGTTTTGGCTCATTTTCATAGAAGGTCCCAACAATTTGAAGGTGATATACAGTGTGTGTGTGTGTGTGTGTATAGGCAGCAGCTTCGTGGTGAGCATGGGCAGTTACCTGGACGTGTCTAACTGGCTGAACCCGGCCAAGCTGACGTTGTATTACCAGTCCAACTCGTCCTCGCAGTGGGTGCGTGATTACTGCGGCCAGAGGACCACAGAGCCCTGCGAACAGCTGTGTGACCAGGATACTGGTGAGTGTAACACACACACACACACACACACACACACACACACACACACACACACACACACACACACACCAGGATTTAATCAGTAACACATTTGTTAAATTAAAAGGACACTAAACATGACCCACCTCTGTTGATTTGATTGGACTTATTAGGGAAGAGGTGTGTGCATGTGTGTGCGTGTGTGTGTGCGTGCGTGTGTGTGTGCGTGCGTGTGTGTGTGCGTGTGTGTGTGTGTGCGTGTGTGTGTGTGTGCGTGTGTGTGTGTGTGCGTGTGTGTGTGTGTTTCAGCTTGTAATTACACGCACACTAACAGAATGGCAAGTGAAAGCTCTAATGTAAACAAGGGCAAAGTATCACATGACCCGAGTGTGAGGGCGGCATACTGACCCACGTGTTCATGTTCAATTAAGAACTTATTAAGCCTTTATTACCAGTTAATAACATTTTGTGCTGAGGAGCTTCTTGAGCATGGCCGTGTGAATCCATTCATTTAATTTTTTTTATAAACAAACGTCTATTTATTTATTTGCTTGTTTGTAAGGGGTTGTCATGCAGACCTGGCAACCCTGACCCCTGTAAAATAAAGAATAAGGTAGAGAACAGAACACCATGATGTGTCTATTATTGTTTTTCTTACACGGTCGAAGCTCTTTTACTCGACGGAGTGTGTTTACTGATGCAGTGTGTTTACTGATGCAGTGTGTTTACTGATGCAGTGTGTTTACTGATGAACGCTCCTCCCTCGATTCCTCCTTCCTGAAGGCCAGAATGTACAATAAAGGTAAAGCATGAGAGTAAATGTGAGCTGTTGAATAAAGATCATGGGCGGGTTAGTGTGTGTGTGTGTGTGTGTGTGTGTGTGTGTGTGTGTGTGTGTGTGTGTGTGTGTGTGTGGAATTGCTACTCAGCTTATCAGGACAACACACAGGACCTGGTAAAGACCTTGAGCTATAGATTAATGCAGAAGGTCAAGAGGGAAAAAAAATGTGTTTGAGATAGTAAGGTTTCTGTTTGTGACCTGCACAAACCTGTGTGTTAGAGGTATGGCCACTGTTTGTCAGTGCTAGTAAAGGAGGTGTGGCCTCTGTACCTGTCAGTCATAGTAAAGGGGGTTTGGTCTCTGTGCCTGTTAGTTTTAATGAATGATTGAAGTCTTTTCTATTTTTTTTTTTTGTAAAAGCCTTAATGAGTGTGTTTTCTCAGACACCCTGATATCAGTCTGGCAAACACACACACACACACACACACACACACACACACACACACACACAAAGATGACATAATCATGTTTTAGCTCTACCTGGTGTGTCCCCACGCCACACTCTACTAAATGTATTGAGCTGATATCTGATGGTCATAATTCCCATCAGCCGTATTAATCTGCTGTGTAACAGTTATTTCCCCCCTCAGATCGAGTGCTTCTTCCTTTTCATAACCCGAATGAGAGAGTGTGTTTTCTGAAAAGCTGTAATTTGGGGAACAGAATGAAGGGACAGAAGGAAGGTGTGAATGCAAGAACTCATTATGTGTCTGTAACAGACAGGAGGTCGGCTTTCATCTTCACACACATGCATTTCTGAAGGATTCTAAGGACCTGCTGTGTGTGTGTGTGTGTGTGTGTGTGTGTGTGTGTGTGTGTGTGTGTGTGTGTGTGTGTGTGTGTGTGTGTGTGTGTGTGTGTGTGTGTAGGTGTCTTCCTTTGTTATGCTTTTATCTTTTCATTTTTACTTATACTCCTACTCTTTATCACAGGTGTTATTCGGTGTGTTATTTGTGGCTCTCACATTTTATTTTATTTTTTTCCTTTTTTTTTTTTTTTTCTCGAAAACAAGAACGGGCCTAAAATGATTTTACAATGAAAATCTGAGAAATAACATCCCATTATCAGCACACACTAATTTTCATTTGCTTTTTTTTCATTGTATTTTGAATATATACATATATATATATATATATATATATATATATATATATATATATATATATATATATATATATATATATATATATATATATATATACGTTAATAATAATAATAATAATAATAATAATAATAATAATAATAATAATAATAATAATAATAATAATAATAATAATAATAATAATAATAATATATTTTTTTTAACCCTATTTCTTAAATTTTCCCTGCTTCCATATTAGCATAGGCTACGCTAGTTCCAACTGGCTAGCTATACATTTTCCTAACAAAACTTTACACAAAGAAAAAGCACTTTCAGAAAAGTTGTTTGTTGTTATCAAAGTTTAGAATATGCTTTCATTTTTTTTTTTCTCTTGTGGCTGTAAAGTGGTGCAGTTTAATGTTAAAGGGGGGAAAGAGGCTTTGAACGCTCAAAATGTGCAGGTGCAAAAGGAAAAAGAAAGAAAAGGATTGCAGATGGCAGATATAGCTTTATATTTAGGTTTATATTAAGCCACTCGGCAGATGCTTTTATCTTTTATCTTTTAAGTGATATAAAACTGAGGCAGATGGCTTCAGCAAATGACCAGAAACGAGCAGAAAATAGCCATGAAAATAACAACAATAACAACAACAACAACAACAACAACAACAAAAGTACAGGAATATCTGGCACCAGAAAACTGGAACCTTTTTAATTTACTTTTTCCAAGCTACAGCTTCAGCAACAAAAGATCCGGTTGGTTGTTTTTTTTTCCTTCCTGTGCAAGACCAGGAAGACCTATCAGCATTTGTGGGCGGAGCTAATCTGATTGGAAAAAAAAAAATATATATATATATATATATATATATATATATATATATATATATATATATATATATATATATATACAGATCAATTATTAATTTTTAACAATGTAAAATGTAATTAGTTTTAATTATATATATATATATATATAACACAATGTACAAAATTAACAATGTAAAATGTAATTAGTTTTAATTATATATATATATATATATACGTTGTACCGTATGGTACGTTTGCCCACTGACAAAGAAATGATCAGTCTATAATTTTAATGGTAGGTGTATTTTAACAGTGAGAGACAGAATAACAACAAAAAATCCAGAAAAACACATTTCAAAAAAGTTATAAATTGATTTGCATTTTAATGAGGGAAATAAGTATTTGACCCCTTCGACTTAGTACTTGGTGGCAAAACCCTTGTTGGCAATCACAGAGGTCAGACGTTTCTTGTAGTTGGCCACCAGGTTTGCACACATCTCAGGAGGGATTTTGTCCCAGTCCTCTTTGCAGATCCTCTCCAAGTCATTAAGGTCATTTTCAATGTCCTGGCTGAGGGAAGGAGGTTCTCACCCAAGATTTGACAGTACATGGCCCTGTCCATCGTCCCTTTGATGCGGTGCAGTTGTCCTGTCCCCTTAGCAGAAAAACACCCCCAAAGCATAATGTTCCCACCTCCATGTTTGACGGTGGGGATGGTGTTATGACTTGGAGTCATAGGCAGCATTCCTCCTCCTCCAAACACGGTGAGTTGAGTTGATGCCAAAGAGATCTGAGCACACCTGACCACAACACTTTCACCCAGTTTTCCTCTGAATCATTCAGGCAAACTTCAGACGGGCCTGTACATGTGCTTTCTTGAGCAGGGGGACCTTGCGGGCGCTGCAGGATTTCAGTCCTTCACGGCGTAGTGTGTTACCAATTGTTTTCTTGGTGACTATGGTCCCAGCTGCCTTGAGATCATTAACAAGATCCTCCCGTGTAGTTCTGGGCTGATTCCTCATCGGTCTCATGATCATTGAAACTCCACGAGGTGAGATCTTGCATGGAGCCCCAGACCGAGGAAGACTGACAGTTTCTTCCATTTGCGAATAATCGTATCAACTGTTGTCACCTTCTCACCAAGCTGCTTGGCGATGGTCTTGTAGCCCATTCCAGCCTTGTGTAGGTCTATAATCTTGTCCCTGACATCCTTGGACAGCTCTTTGGTCTTGGCCATGGTGGAGAGTTTGGAATCTGATTGATTGATTGCTTCTGTGGACAGGTGTCTTTTTACAGGTAACAAACTGAGATTATGAGCACTCCCTTTAAGAGAGTGCTCCTAATCTCAGCTCATTACCTGTGTAAAAGACACCTGGGAGCCAGAAATCTTGCTGATTGATAGGGGATCAAGTACTTAGTCCCCTCATTAAAATGCAAATCAATTTATAACTTTTTTGAAATGCGTTTTTCTGGATTTTTTGTTGTTATTCTGTCTCTCACTGTTAAAATACACCTACCATTAAAATTATAGACTGATCATTTCTTTGTCAGTGGGCAAACG
Source organism: Cranoglanis bouderius (assembly GCA_023630585.1). Taxonomy (NCBI): domain Eukaryota; kingdom Metazoa; phylum Chordata; class Actinopteri; order Siluriformes; family Cranoglanididae; genus Cranoglanis; species Cranoglanis bouderius. Next base: position 15,431,785 of record CM042565.1, on the reverse strand, counting down.
TACAAAAACAGCAGGGGATCAAATACTATTTTCCCCCACTGTATTTTTATATATATATATATATATATATATATATATATATATATATATATATATATATATATATATATATATATATATATATATATATATATATATATATAATTAAAACTAATTACATTTTACGTTGTTAAAAATTAATAATTGATCTGTATATATATATATATATATATATATATATATATATATATATATATATATATATATATATATATATATATATATATTTTTTTTTTTTTTAATTGAAAAAAAAAAAATTTTATATTGAAAAAAAAAAAATATATATATATATATATATATATATATATATATATATATATATATATATATATATATATATATATATATTTTTTTTTTCAATCAGATTAGCTCCGCCCACAAATGCTGATAGGTCTTCCTGGTCTTGCACAGGAAGGAAAAAAACAACCAACCGGATCTTTTGTTGCTGAAGCTGTAGCTTGGAAAAAAGTAAATTAAAAAGGTTCCAGTTTTCTGGTGCCAGATATTCCTGTACTTTTGTTGTTGTTGTTGTTGTTGTTGTTGTTGTTATTGTTGTTATTTTCATGGCTATTTTCTGCTCGTTTCTGGTCATTTGCTGAAGCCATCTGCCTCAGTTTTATATCACTTAAAAGATAAAAGATAAAAGCATCTGCCGAGTGGCTTAATATAAACCTAAATATAAAGCTATATCTGCCATCTGCAATCCTTTTCTTTCTTTTTCCTTTTGCACCTGCACATTTTGAGCGTTCAAAGCCTCTTTCCCCCCTTTAACATTAAACTGCACCACTTTACAGCCACAAGAGAAAAAAAAAAATGAAAGCATATTCTAAACTTTGATAACAACAAACAACTTTTCTCAAAGTGCTTTTTCTTTGTGTAAAGTTTTGTTAGGAAAATGTATAGCTAGCCAGTTGGAACTAGCGTAGCCTATGCTAATATGGAAGCAGGGAAAATTTAAGAAATAGGGTTAAAAAAATGTATTATTATTATTATTATTATTATTATTATTATTATTATTATTATTATTATATAAATGTGCATTTGTCATCTGCATATACTTTACACTTTTTTGTTTTGTTTTGCACCCAAAAAAATAATTTTTGAACAATCAATGCCTATTTTTATCCAAATACATATTTTATATATAAAAATAAATATAATTTTTGTAATGTTAGGTCAATAAACTGCTAGTTATATGAAACTAACAACCCTGATGAAGACAAAAGAAGGAAAAATGTTAGAAATCGACTGACGTAGTTTTCATAGGATAAAATGACCATATTCGTTATAGACAGACAGAAAGACAATCAATCAGTGAAGTTGTTTTTTTTCAATTTCATTTAACTTTTTAATTTTACTTTCTTGATTTTGTTACTCTACTCTTGTGTGTTATTTCATTTGTTAATGTATTTACACACTTTTTAAAAATTTTTTCCTTTGTTAAACAAAAATCCCAATTGGCTGCCAAAACTGTAAAATGTAAACAAAAAAACAAAACAAAAAATGTTTAAAATGCTGCCCAGTGAGAACAGACTAACTTGTTTAGAAAATATAATATTGTAATAATTGTAAACTAACTGTAAAATGAGCCATTGTGGTTATATACGATGTCCACTTCTGCTCGTGTTCCTTCGTAGAGAACAATCCGGGAGTGAAACGCCGTGTTGTCAGCATCTCCGAATCGATAGATCGCGTTCGCGATCGACCTCCGGGTTCCAGGTGTGTGTCGTGAGCGCTGGAGACGGTAGAGAGAGTGTAATGTGGGATGATGGAGCATCACAGACAGGAAACAGCGTCTTAATTCATTTCCTGCTCCTGTGAACATGTGAGATTGGGTTTGGAAGTGAAACGGCCGAGTGTGAGATAAGCGCCGGGATGTGTGAAGAGAAAACACACAGCGGTGATGAGTATCTGTTGTGAAAACATGTCGCTGTAATAGCGAACGGTCACGAGGGCGGGGGCGTTGTACACGTGAGTCCATTACACGTTTTATTCGGCTTGAATAAATATATATATATATATATATATATATATATATATATATATATATATATATATATATATATATAATATTTATACGTGAATCAGCTGAAAGAGCTCAAACTCAGTCACTTCCGTGTATTTATTTAGTTACACGAGCGGCTTTTGCGTGCGTTGATATCGGAAAAGAGGAAACACAGAGGAAGAGGAAGAGGAAGAGGAAATCGGCAACAATGGGATCCAACAGGATAAATGGCATCTCGACCATTTTATTAATGTTTTCCCCTCATTCGCTTAAATGCTACAAATGCAGTTGTGAGACTGAAGTAACTGAATCTCATCACCATGTGAGGTGAAATGAAGATTTGTATGGTTAGACCGTTCAAGATGTTAAAAAGTTTTCTTCTTCTCCTTCTCCTTCTTCTTCTTCTTCTTCTTCTTCTTCTTCATTTATTTATTTATTTATTTAGCACATAAAGTGATAGCGATCATTTCATATTTTGAGTCTTGTTTAGTCAGCTCTAGATTTAATCAGTCAACCAATCAACCAATCGATTGATTATTTCAATGTTTATTTAGAGCACTTGAGCTCATAAAGAGCTTATTTCTCCATTTTAGGCTTATTTAGTCACCTGTAGGTCAGAGTGATCTCTCTCAGCATCGCTATGTTGTTGTTATTGACACATTAAGTCATAAAGAGGTCACATCTTCATTTCCATCTTAGTCACTGTCTTAGTCTTTTCTCTAATCGTCGCTCCATTCCTTTCACCACGTCGTACCACGCTTTTTCTCTGCCTCTCTCACGACCCCTTTGTGTATCTGGCCTCACGTACAGTATCTGCTGTGATTTCCCCGTGGCCCGCTAGACCCTCCTCTCTCTCGGGAGATTTAGCCACGAGCTAGCTGATGGAAACCTCTTGTCTCTTTCTCTACACACTCCCCCTCATGTGTGAGAGGGAATTCTGGGCCGGTTGCCAGGCAAATCTCAGCTTCCCGCCGAGGTTTGATTAAGGCTTAAGGAGATTGGGATTGGATCCTCCAGGTTTATCCTGCTTCTGAGTCAGGAAAAGCAATTTTACTCATGGCTTCGTGAAAGGTTCCTATATTCATCCATCCGTTTGTTTTACGTCCTCGCCACACACACCCAGCCAAAGTCTTAGTGTTCTATGTCATAGTCATAGGTTTCTAATGTCACTCAGGTCCTTATATCTAGAGCTGAAGCTGTTAGCTGTTAGCTGTTAGTTCTCTCAGCTGTTATGTCAATTTGTGTATCTTTGTCAGTAGGTTTATGTCAGTTGTTACACAGGTGTCTATTAGCTGTCTTATGTAGGTTATAAAGGGCTTGTGTAGGTGTTCATGATTACTGTCCTATGTCAACTTATCAATATTACCATTTCAGCTAGCTCTAGTTAGAATAAGCATTACTAAACATAGTTTTGTGCCATCTGTTATAAAGGGCTTATGTAGGTGTCCATCAAATTTAGCATGACAGCTGGATAAAGATGGAATATGCCTTTTGTAGATGTTTATGTAGGTTTATGTCAGCTGTTATAAAGGGCTTATGTAGGTGTCTATGAGTATTGTCTTATGTCAATTTATAGAAAATAGCGCTGAAAAAATAGCATTGTAATTTATCTGTGTTTATCAGCCAGTCTGGATTTATCCTGTGTGTGTGTGCGTGCGTGTGTGTGTGTGTGTGTGTGTGTGTGTGTGTGTGTGTGTTTGGCTCCTGAGCAGGACTGACATGACGAATCCTCTAAATTCCTGCAGCTTGGATTGGTTTCCTTGAAATTGTGTGAAAATATGCACCAGGACAACAATCTCTCCGTTCCCGCGCCTATCCCATGAACCTTGAAATCGGAAAATTGCCCGCACGACCTTTAGCGAGATTGGAAAAGCATTCTAATGAAACCTATCATTAATCACGCGGGTCAGACGCTGGAGAGAACAGAGGAGAAAATGATTACAGGCCGGCCTCCCGCCTCTGCTGCTTGATAGGGATACACTTTTTGCCCTTCATTTAAAAACTGAATAAAACACAAAATCTGTCGATAAAGAGGTCCAACTTCTGTTGGATTTATGTTTTCAGCATAAAAATCTGGCACTAGTGTTCAGAGAAAAGTGTGGAAACGCCTCGTATGAAGGCCGTACGCATAATGACATATTATATGAATACATGCATAACATTTTATAGCGCATTCATAAGGCTTTATATACATTGTTATAATTGTTCAGTTTAAAAAGCATTCCAGTTTATAGTAATGTTTATAATGAGTTTATAAATCACTAACATAATGCATTATAAGCTGCATTTATAACACATTATATTTTTGGCAATACCAAATAAATTCTGCCCCAATGCTGCAGCAGCAGCAGCAGCAGCAGCAGCAGCATTATTATTATTATTATTATTATTATTATTATTATTATTATTATTATTATTATTATTATTATTATTATTATTATTGTTATTATTATTATTATTATCATCATCATCATCATCATCATCATCATTAGTGCATTATGTTCAGTAGTGGTGTTATGTACAGACATTAAATCATGCTACCATTTCATAATATATCATAAACAAAGCTATAAAGTGTACTGCATTTTCATAAATAATTATAATAGTCTATATAATGCCTTATGACATGAACGGGTCCATAGCCCATTATAACAATGACCTTCGTAGAAAGTGTTACCAAAAGTGTTTATTATTAAGGTATGATTAAGGTACATTAATTTCATGTCCTGTGATTTGCATTTGTATGTAAAATGCTAGAAGTGTTATTACTAGTTATTACTAGATTGCATTCCAACACATAAAGGCTTTCGAGAAAATTAAGAAAAGGTTTGTCAATTGTAGGTTTATGTCAGTAGTTATAAAGGGCTTATGTAGGTGTCCGTGAGTATTGCCTTATGTCAACATGACATCAGCATTAACTTGAAAGTTGCCTCTATTAGGAATAAGCCTTTATAAATGCTTATGTAGTTTTATGTCAATGATAAAGGGACAGCTGCTGCAACTTTATAAATGTTTCCTCTATGTAGGCGTCCCTGAGTGCTGTCTTATGTCAACTTGACATCGGAATGAACATGTTCACTAGCTGTAGATGGAATAAGCCTTTAAAAATGTTGCTTTTCTGTATGTCACTTGTTATAAAGGGCTTATGTAGGTTTCCATGAGTATTGCCTTATGCCAGCTCCACGTCAAAATGAACATGATAGCTCACTGTAGATGGAATAAGCCTTTATAAATGTTTCTTTAGGTGTATGTCACTTGTTATAAAGGGCTTATGAAGGTGTCCATGAATACTGTTTTGTGTCAACCTGACATCAGATTTAACATGACAGCCAGATATAGATGGAATATGCATTTATAGATGTTTATGTATATTTATGTCAGCTGTTATAAAGGGCTAATGTAGGTATCCACGAGTATCGTTCCATAATTTGGAGAAAACAGTTTGTCGTTGTATTTTAAAATCATCTGGTTTTGCTATGGATGCTGTTTTGCTGCCATACTATATATATATATATATAATTTGGGGCCTGTGTTTGAAGGATTGTGTTGTTTTTTTTATCGATGACAATGCACAACATGAATAAGACGAAACACTAACACAACCTAGACATAATCTAGTTTTTTCATTGTTTGTTTTTCCATGGCATGACTTTCAGTTTCATCCAAAAGCGTTAAAAGTAACAGGATGGAAAACAGCACACACAAGACGAGAGCTGATGTTTCCTCAAGTGCTCTCACGGGAGCTGAGACTTCAGGTGTTAGAATGACATTAGCGGCGTGTCACCTCGCCATGTGAGAGAAGATTTAGGCTGGAACGATCCATCAGAGGATCAGCATTCTGTGCCACAAAGCTGCAGCTAGTGCTCTTTGCTAACGCATGGCCACCGTTATTGTTCTTGGGATGGCAGTTTTAGCACCTGGCTAACGGCTTTGACCTTCCAGATTGGGGTGAACCAGTTACATCCGCATGCAGATGAGCTCGTTTTATTAGCGGCGGCTTGGCTCCTTTGAAAGTCTCTGTATCCTGCGACAAGAAATGTTCCTAGTTTTGAAAGACCTTCAAGAAACGTCCTTCCATTCAACATGCCCTCTAACTTTATATAAAAAAAGAAGATGTCATCAAACTTGAAAATTGCTTAAACGCATTTGAAGGCAACCTGCAGGTGGAATCTCTCAAGCTGTTGTTGAAAATGTTTTTAATTTCGAAATCTCTGAAGTGGAAGGCACAACGACCTGCCACCTACAGCTGAGTGGAATTTGACAGACGTTTGAAAAGAGCGAATTTATTTATTTTTTGTGGCATTGAAGGGAAATTATCAGTCACATAAAGGAAACGGTGTCACGGGTGTCCGCCATGCGCTCGGCTCACACACTCATTTAATGAATTATTAACGCCTAGTTATAAAACTCATTGCCTCTATTATGCCTCGACATGCAGTTCAGTCCTCCTCAAAGCAACATGAGATGTCAAAGTGTCTCAGCCTGAAGTTATGGTGGTGTCATTCTGTCACATTAAGCACTAGCCTGTGGGGCGACATCAACCGTCATAGCATTTATTTTTATTTTATTTTTTAAAAATCCAGATGCACACAGAGTTTACTTGAATACGAATAGGAGCAGTTTGGGGTAAATCCCAGTTATACTACAGTGCCGTTGAACTCTTGCTTCTGATCGACTGATTCTGAAGGTGTTGATTAATTTTCTGTAACAGCAGCTCCGGCAGTTGCACCGCTGGAATTCACAGGTTTTATATTAGTGTGCTTGTTGTTTATCGATTCTATAGTAAAAGCTCATACACAGGGACTTAACAGATGAAACATATTAAAAAGAACAGATTAAGAGTGTGTAATCATTGATATGGTGAAGGAGACAGAGGTGTTTGGGACAAGCTGTTATAGGAAAAATCATCAATTTCTCATTATTCATTATTTTCCTATAACAGCACAACACAAAGTGTTTTATTCCTTATGCAAATCATAATCGTTTTATATAATAAATCATATACAGTGCAGTTCCTGTTAGTCGTAGTGAGGGGGCATGGCCTGTGTGACATACTTTCGGTGAAAGAGGCATGGCCACTGCATGCAGGTGTCAGTGAAAGGGGCGTGGCCACTTCCACTGCATGCAGGTGTCATTGAAAGGGGTGTGGCCACTGTGCCTATCTGTTTCACTGAAGGAGGTGTGGCCTGTGCGCATCAGTGTCAGTGAAAGAGGCGAGACCTCTGTGCCTATCAGTTTCACTGAAGGAGGTGTGGCCTGTGCGCATCAGTGTCAGTGAAAGGGGTGGGGCCACTGTGCCTGTGAAGTCCTCATGAAGAAGGCATGGACTTTTTGTCTGTCAGTCTCAGGAGGTGTGTCCTTTATGGCTGTCAGTCCAATTGTAGGGGGTGTGGCTTCTCCGTCTGGGATTCCAAAATACATTTGTTCGTCAGTCCTGATGAATCGGTGTGGCCTCAGTGCCTATCAGTGTGTCCTCTGTGCCATTGAAGTTAAACAGATCCAGGAATAATTGATAGATTTTATCTAAAAAAAAAAAACTATAAAATATAAAAAACTATACATATATAAATATTTTTTAGGCACTAAGGATGATGTTTAAATTTATTGCCGACTCAGTATGCAGGATTTTTTATTAATGTTTATTCCAGTGCGTTTCATACTAAATGAAATGATCCATAATCCTCTGCGGCATTTGTTCTGTTTGGGTTTTTCACTGGGAAAAAAAAAAAGAAAAAAAAGAAAACCGCAAAAAACAGAGAAAAAGTAAAGCAAGTTCACAAGCGAAGAGTTCGAAAATGGAACTAAAGGGAACTGATTGTATTATTTTGGCTTGTTGTTTCCTTTTGTTTTTTTGTTTTTTTTTCTTTTTCAGATTTATGAATCTCACTGCTTATATCTCTTGACAGCTCATAAATCAGCGTCCCGTGAGCCACCCTGCGTCACGCAGGGAAATCTCGGGAGACGTGATTCGGTAGTGCTGAAGGAGTTTACTGAAACTGTGAAATACGAGAAAACGATGAGAAATAACCGGAACTGAACTGAGGAGAGAGTAGAGTATAAGACAGAGGTGTACGGAGAAAGAAAGAAAAAAAAAAAATGTGGTGGATCGAGTGTGCTGTAAAAAAGCTTGGTAGAATATTCAGTGTAAATTTGATTCTATTTATATTGCTTTATGAGTGGAACCATGATGAGGAACAGGTGGTGCGTATTAGCGATGTAGCAGCAGGGGACGAAATGTTACACCTCGATATAAATAACACACTCTTTTTCGGGTTCTCTGTGTGGATTTATAAGCTACAAATTGACCAAAAATTAAAAATGGCGTGTTCTTGTATCGACCATAAAATGTAAATGTTTCACACCCGGGTCCACTAGTTCTACAGAACGTTTTCAGTCGCGTAAAAAGTATAAACAACAGGTTATGGTTATGGATAAAAAACAATAATAACACATACTGTAACACGTAAAGGAGTGCGTTGAGTTAATATCAGGGGTGAGTGCGTTAAGAAAAAGACCAAAAATAATAGCTGCCATTCGAGTGCATATGTCTTAAGCCGGAGTTCAGAATGAATTCCTTTTAATAAGAAAGATAGATAAATAGATAAATAAAAAGATACATAACCAAAAATTGTAATACATTAAATAAAAGTTAAATACATTAACAATGGATTTAATTAAAAGAAGGAAATTAGTTAGAAAACAAGCTACAGTACATCACTGTCATCATGGTGTCTTGACATTCATATCCATGAATGCTCGATGATGTATCCGTAAAGCATTCATAAAGATAACATAAGCGATTATAACCCCAGCTTTACTTTAAGGCCCAGAAAGAAATATATAAATTGTCAATATGTAACAGTTATACAGCCGATTCCACCAAAAACACTCCAGAGAATTATTATTATTATTATTATTTTTTAAAAATCTTTTGTATTTCTAAGCTATGTCAGGTTATAACCATTATATGACACTGTCATACAATGTACATAGGTAAATAGCTACATAATCGATTGTCCTGACGTCCTGTCGTAAGTCAACTCGGAAAATGGCATTATGTCATAACATTGTGTCAGTAAATATCTACGTAGCTCGACTTAAGGGTTATGTCGATTTGACAGAGTCGTGTTTATGACTATTGGAAAAAGTCTTTATAAATGGAATGACGTGTCATCCGGGGTGTATTTGTGGTTTACGAATGGGATAGGCTCTGGATCGGACCAGGATAAAGTGTTTACTGGAAAAAAAAAAGAGTGAATGCAAGGTTTATACAGTTGTTATGAAGTGCTTATGTAGCTTATACCCAACAGGACATTTGTGACGAAGCATGAGTGCTTGTGATTGGTTCATTAATGACCAATGTATGTCCTAGGATTATACTAATGCAGATTTGACATTTTAAAAAAATAAATGAAAATACATAACGTATTTTAATGTTATAAGCACTATAAGTAATACTTATGAACAACACAAAGGAGAGTAAATAATAGCGGACAAGTCAGTATTTAATGATTAGTCTTTAATGTTTAGAGGTCAACGTTAAGGAGGGAAATGTACTTGTAGGGGTTAAAGGAAGTGCACTGAAGCGTTATCAGAAATGACCGGTGTGCGTGACGGACGAGGACGGAGTGGAGCGGGGTAATGCGCAGGGGTAATTTATACCACCGGCCAGATAGATCAATATCTGTCACTTTGTCTCTGTTCTTTCCAGGAGAATGCAGCTGCCTGGATGGTTACTCGCCTGACCCTGAACACGCACACCTCTGCATCCGCACCGACTGGGGACGGAACGAAGGGTAAGGCACGCTGTCACCTTAATATTCCACGTGGCCAAAAAACACAGGAGGGAATTGGAATTGGGGAGGGAATTGGCGGTAAGAGTGGTGGAACGACGATGCCGTTAAGGAGGAACGTGCTGAAATGTTGAAAAGAATGCTCGAGGATTCCCTAAACTGTACCGATGTGAACGCGAGACATCTCTTCTCATTTCAAATATCCATAGTAATAATCATGATCGCACCACATGTTTACACACGGACCAAATGATCTCCACATGATAGTTTTCTGTAAGCAGACGTAGCATCTTTTTTTTTTTTTTTTGGAAGGAGTCTCCAGTGTCAGTGCTTTGTAACAGACACGGGAAACCTGCGTGTTTTTATCTCTTTTTTTTTATATGTGCTTATAAACGCTATAACGTAAGTGAGAACAGGAACTAACTTTTTTCATGGGCGTTCCACAACATCAAATGTAACTATAAACAGATAAAAAGTATGACTTGCCGTTCTTTATGGTAATCGTTGGCAAACTGCCGTGGTGTAAGAGGAATAAAACACTTCAGGACGTGCTGTTATTGGATGATAATCATGTTCTGGGTGGTAACAGTGACTCCACTTCACCGCAACACCCCATTGTTGATTGTTTTTTCTATAACAACACAACAAAAGGTGTTTTATTTCTCCATGGATAAGTAAAAAAAAGCTGTATACAGATCTTTGTTAACTATGATTCCGACTTCTATCTATACGTCCTGTTACTTTATATACGACAGTGTGTTATAAATCTCCCGCAGGCCGTGGCCGTACTCAAACCTGGAGCGAGGTTATGACCTGGTGACGGGAGAACAAGCTCCAGAGAAGATCTTCAGGTGAGCATCTCCACATCTCCACATCTCCAAGCTTAGCTGAAAGCTGCTTTCCAGGCCCGCATCACAATCCAGCAGGCTCTGGAGATCAGAAAGGGAGTCAAACACAGCCAGACTAAAACCGCTGAGGACGTTCACGAAGGGCTCAGAGAGCACACCCCCCCCCCCCCCCCAGGCGACGTCCTCTCCCAGGGCTCGTTCAGGAATTCTTAATGTCGAGGTTCATAATGCGTGAGAACCACAAGCTCCAAATGAAACATTTTCCAGATAGTTACTGTAATTAATGTTCGTAACATTCTTACTGTCATTTTTAACCGTTGCTTTAACTCTTTCATTGCCAAATGTACATCTTAAATTTGAGAGTCACAAATCCTAAACGAAACAAACAAAATAAAAATCTTAAGAATCTTAATAGAACATGAATATAGCAATAACGTTCAATGCAATTTTATTAGTTATTATTACATATATTTGTGTATTTTTAATGTACTATAACCTGATATGAATGTGTTCATAGTTTATTATAAATATGACGTTCATAGAAATAGTTACCATATTTATTTATGTTCATTTCATATTTAGATTTTTGTGTTTTGTTTTATTTTTCTCGCCCAAGCGTCGTTATAATATGTAGTAGTACTACAGCGTTTGTAGTAATTTTCTTTATAGTTTATTAATTAATTTCTTCATCGAATGAGTATTTAAAAAAATAATAATAATAATAGATGTAACTCATGGAAAATGTTCACACGATTACCCCTGATTGCAATTGCTACAGTCATTAAGGCTAGCAATGATCATTTCCTGCCTCTACAGTTAGCAGTGTGTGACATTTCGATTAGCAAAGCCGCGATATAAAGCCGTAGCTCTCAAAACAGTCGATCAGATTCCAACCTGGTGATTTTTCACTCCTTTCCCGAGACAAAAATGGAGTGCTTTGAATTTATTTAGCTCTCACCTTACTTAGCGGGATGTCATCACTCTGTGCTGGTTGACGACACGCTCGTTTAATGCACTCGCTCGGTGCTGATTGATAGTGAGCAGAAAGAGCCAATCGATGGGCTCTCCGGTGTCAGCTGATGAGCGAGAGCGGTGCCCGCGTCGCCTCTGTCTTATTTACGAGCGGAAGTGCGCATCGATCCGACGTGATTCACTGTGTTCGTGTCTATATCTGAGGTCAGGGACGGAGGCGTAGTGCTTAGTAGTGCCTGGCTTCATGGGAACTGATGCGAACGAGTGATTGGTGTTCAGGAAACCGTGCACTGTGGATGATGGAGCTGTCACTCGTGTTCGGTCTCAGTCCGATGCGATGATGTTTATCTAATACTGCAGATTGCACCAAACTTTAATTCTGATGTAGAAATGATATTATCAGGATTACTGTATATCTAAACCATCATTTAATCCTGGCTTTAGTTTGACAATAAAATCAGTTTTAAACAACAAATCCCTGATTGAAATATATGATCAGGATTAAAGCCAATCTAGGTTAACTGTAACACTATAGCTATGGTTAAATAATTGTCTAAATGCTATCCTGATTGTTTTACAGGGATTTATGTTTGGGATTAACTTTGGATTAAAGGATACGCTTTAAATAAGCATCTAATGGCAGTGTACATGGTATATCGCCAGTACACGCATTCCTACTTCAGCAGTCCGAGTGAATAGTAAATCATGATTAATTACTGCAAATTTGGTTCAATTTAACAATACTAATTATAATTATAACGTATAACAAGACTTATAGAATAGCACTTGATCCAGCACATACTATTATTTTGCACTATGAAGTAGAAGCACAGGAGCAGAAAGTGTGAAGCCTAGACAGTAGTGAAAAATGCTATTGCTTTTCATAGATTTTTGGTGGCTCAGTGGTTAAGGCTCTGGGTTACCGGTTGGAAGGTCGGGGGTTCAAGCCCCAGCACTGCCAAACTGCCACTGTTGAGCCCTTGAGCGAGGCCCTTAACCCTCTCTGCCCCAGGGGTGCCGTATCATGGCAACAAGCTCCAACAAGCTGGGATATACGGAAAAAGAACTGCACCGTGCTGTAATGTATATGTGACATTCTTCTTTTTCTTCTTCTTGAGTCAATATAGTGCAAGAAAAATGTGCTGAAGGTCAGATTTGCGCATAACCGATGCCCTGTCCAAACATAAAGTACACGGATATCAATGCGCAGCTTGTAATGTTATTATTTGACATAACAGTCTGTGATAGTTTATACTATTGCCACCCACTGGGTTGGTGTGCTCACAAGCATTTTCAAATCATCCTTTCGTTTGCGTGTGGACGGAGATCATTCCAAAAACAGATGGTGTAAAAACTACATTTTCAAAAATATCTGTAGGGCCTGAGACACACCTCTATTTTACTCAAACTCCTCCTCAGTCTGTGGTTCTGTCTGAGCTATGAATACCAGCATGCACAATTTCTGTATGAAATCCTCACCATCCACACGTAACATGTAAAAGCAACCACTTCATGTAAAAGCAACCACTTAATATTCCATACTTGTTAGTGAGTAGATTAATATCAGCAAGTTAATGATCCTTTCACTGGAGACAACATTAAGTGCTTTATCATGAGTGTCATTGAGTCCAACACGCTGAACGGCAATGCATGTAAACACCGAGCGAACAGCAGTCGGCCGAGTGGTTACTGCACGCGCTACGGGGTTAGACGAGGACGGAGCGAATACCTCGGAGGAGTCTTGTTGATCTTTCAACAGACAAGATAAGCCAGATCCACCGAAGAACCCCCGATATTGGGCGAAGAAACAGCTCCATTTTCAGTTGTGTTTATTGAGTCAGAGTTGTCGTTTATTTTCTGATATAAAAAGCACTTCATTGGGCTCATTTGCATATTGCAGCTTAGCAACATTACAAAGGCCAATAATATTACAAAAAAAAAGGCTTGACATTGCAGTATACTATTGTGAGGGCAATATGTAATTACATTATAGGCAGGTTATTACATAATGGCTCTGATACAGAGGTCCAAATGTAATAAAGCCTTGAAATATAATAACTTGTATTACATTAATGGCAGCTTATTACATAATGGACTTGGAGCAGAGGTCTAGCATATAATACGCCCTAAAATGAAATAATTTCTTGCTTGCGCATGAGGTTGCGCATGAGGCTGTTGTTACTTTATCAGATATGAAGCTTGACATGGTTTATTTGAGTGTTGTTTTATTGCACTTGTACGTGATACTGTTTTCCACATTCTGTAGTGGAACTGAAATGGATTTCATTGGGATTATATGTCAAGAATCTACACCAAGTAGCCCGTTGAAGTGGAGGAAAAAAGGGAGAAACCCTTGCCATTAGAAGTCATATAATTAGTTGAATGGAGTTGACCTGTGCGTAAAAAGGGTCACATGAAATACAAATGCAATACAAATACACCTTTTCTTGGAAAAACCCAGAGATTGTAAGAGAACACGTCTAAACAAACAGCATCATGAGCACCAAGCAGCCATCAAAGCAAGTGTCACTCAGTGTTTAGTAATAAAAAAATTATATATAATCCCAATAGGGCTGCAACTAATGATTATTTTCATAATCAATTAATCGGCCTATTATCTTTTCGATTAATCGGATGGAGGGGGAAAAAACAAACTTTTAATATTATTTTTTTTGTTTATTTAAAATAAAATCCACAAACTGAGTGTTACAAATATAAACTTCAAACCTTAAGACTAAAACTTTACATTTATATATATATATGTATATATATACTTCCACATGAGACCATATTTCTTTATATTCCTTTAATTATGCTATTAAACCAGATTAACAATAATGAAACCTGGCTTCTGTTATATGACTTTGTGGTAAAAAAAAAAGCAGCTGTGTGGATAACATGGAGTAGTGAGTAGTTGCCATTCCCAGCATGCTCCCTGGCTGCCTGTGTTTATAGCTGACTCCCAGCATGCTCTCTGATTGCCTGTGTTATGGCCATGTGCAGGTCCTCCTACAGTCTGGGCCAAGGCCTTTGGCTGCCCGTCAGCAAGAGCTTTGTGGTGCCACCGGTCGAGCTGTCAATCAACCCTGTCGCCAGCTGCAAGACCGATGTACTCGTCACCGAGGACCCCGGGGACATCCGGTAAGTGTGTGTGTGTGTGTGTGTGTGTGTGTGTGTGTGTACTGTATGCGTATTCAAGCTGATTGAGTATCTCAGACACCTAAACCAGGACAGTTAATACTTAATGTTCTGTTTGAGTCAAAACAATCTCTTTTTCAATTTTCCTAGAAGTGGAATACGACGTTCTGGTTCATGCTGTGATGGCAAATTAGATAGTGGAACCAATTTACCTCTTAGCCAAGACATTTGATCAAGTCTGAATATAGAACACTCACGAAAATATGTCACATCTTAAAGTGATTGGTTAAAAATGTAATTCATGCATGCAATTTTCCCATTTTAACACATTTCTCGCTTCATTTAATGGACTTTGTCATCTGTTCTCTGTTTTTGAAACCTCTCATCTTGATTCTCTAGTACATTCAGAACATTAGATCATTAAACTGACAGTGGATACAATTTAGATTTCTAACTTTAGCGTTCTGGGGCATGGTGGTGCAGCAGGTAGCACTGCCGCCTCAGAGCTTCTCAGCATTCTGTCTTTGTCGAGTTTCTGTGCATGTTAATATAATTTTCCTCAGGATCCTCCGATTTTCCTCCCACAAACATGCCGGTAGGTGAATAGACTATAGATTGACCATGACCCTGACCTGGACAAAGCGCTTCAGCGCTGAAGCTGAATGAACTTTAGTACTCTTCGCTTTGTGTGTAAGGAGGTGGGAAACGTTCTCAACATAGTCTCACGGTTGCCAATTCTTAATTTAAAAGACTGTGGTTCTGTGGTTGTCCCTCAGGAGGAACCCTTAACGTTTCTAGGTTGCAGGAAACTTTTAAGTGTTTCTCTATCAGAAAGGATTCCAAGTCGGAACTTAGATCCCTTAAAGAACCCTTGAAGAACAAGTACCAAGATAAATCAATCTTGAATGACTGATAGGACTTTGCTATTAAGAAGAAAATGCACTCGTAGAAAAGAGGGTTCAATGCCCATTTAAGGGTTCATTGGATAACTGAAGGGTTCTTAGCGTCCAAAAATAAAAAAAAAAGTGATTTGTATTGTTTGTACCCGCCCTCGTTCGGTCAAATTGCTTAAATTAATCATGGGATTGTGAGAATATCTGCCGATTTATCTCATGAACTACAGTGACCATGAGGATTTGAACTTGAAAAGATATTTGGATAGAGATGTGTCCATGTGACCATTATTTTTTTTTTTTTCCCCCAGCATTCATTTTTCCTTCAATGTGGGATGATATTGTGTAATTATACAGCCTTGAATATAACAACGATCCTTCACCAGCCTTGTATAAATTGCTACTACAGAATATAAGAACAACAGCAGCAATTTAAACCTGTGATTTCCAACTGTTGCTGTTATGGAAAGTTTTCAACACCTTCTGACCAATCAGAATAGAGAATTCAACTTTTACTTTTTTTTTTTTTTTTTTTAATACAGCCTAGTTTCCTTGCAGTTCACTGTGGGGGGGGAAAAAAGAAGAAGAAAAAAAAAACACAGCTTTTTAAAAAACTGACTGTTATTTTTTTACTCTGCCGGTAAAAAGCGTTTAACCTACGCAGTTCCTGAAGGCGAATTGTTCTCGGTGTCACTGCCTCCCACCTCTTCATTTCTGATGTTAAATGATCAGCTCCGTTGCTGCCGTTTACACCAACACCCTCCAGTAAAAGTAGCTTTTTATTATTATTTTTTGCAGTGAGCAGTTTTGCCGGAACGTTCTGAGCGTTTATAATGTCAGCATTAACACTGATGCGGTTCGATCACAGCCCACGAGTGCTGAGACTTATCGGAGATATTAAATCACACACGGCACATGGTTTATTTTATATATCCATTTATCGGGTAGTAAATCTGAGCTTAAAAGCCTGTCAGCTGAGGAATTATATACTAAAGAGATGCGAGTCCATTATCAGAGGTAATTTAAGCTGCAGTAATGCAGTCCTGGCCAAAAGTATGTAATTCACTAGTTTAAGAGTTTGCTTAGAGACTAATAACTGTTCATTCATACATTTCATACGGTTCACACGAAGAGTGAATTGGAAATATATTCATTTATACCACAGCACTGTCGAATTCTCAAATCGGATCTGGTCAGAAAGTACTGTCATTTAACTAATAAAAATGCATCATTGTTAACATGGTGAAGTTTTCTGTAAGGAGATGTTTATTTAACATTTATGGAAGGAGTCTCCAGTGTCAGTGCTTTGTAACATCCAGAATAGAGGAGTTTACAATTTGCAGTTTCTCTGTAACATGATAATAAGCTACTTTTTTTTTTTCTGTATTAACGGCAAAAGAGAGGAAAAAAAGAGGCTGGCGAGGGAACGACTTTTTATATCTGCTATAACATACTAAGTGATAACAGGAAGTTGTTTCGCAGACATTCAACAACATTATCAACTATCAATGGATACAAAAGTATGACGTGTCCGTATTTAATTAATAAAAAATTGTTAGCCTTTATAACTGCAACCAGTGTCTTTTTTTATTTTATTTTATTTTTTTTTAGTTTTTTTTTTATTTTATTTATTAGATTTGGCATTCTCTCAGATTCTGTAATAACATTTAATTCTTTCTATTTAATATATTTAAATATCTCTATCCAATAACACTGAATTATTTTTATTCTTTCTAACATTTGATACTATTTTAGCAAGCGAAGATATCTTGAATGGAAGGAAAAGTTATCTAATATTTCTCATTATGAGGTTATTATACAACAAGACCATTAAGCCTATTTCCAGACATATTTACAAATTTTGTGCTTATATTCTCTTATTTTACCGGCCGGTCATTTTGATTAGAAATAAGCGAAATTATTTGCCAATAGAATAAAACGTTTTATAGTTAAATTTAGTTGATATGTCTAGAAATAGGCTTAGTAATCTTAGATTTATTTACAAACAAGCTAATAAAGATAAATAATTTGTTGTATTAGCTTACATTTGAGAGATTTTTACTTGCTAAAATTCAATCTTTTGCACCGTGCATTTTTTTTTTTTTCCCCAATCGAAAGCAAAGCAGGATGCAAATTTTGCACTCAACTCTATGAGCAGTTAACAAAGGAATGCCTTGTTGAAACCGTTTTAAATCAAAAGACAAATAAGTTCTACCTGAAAAACTGTAGATTTTAGTAATGATTTGTGTTTGAAAGTGCAATGTGTGCCGATGTTTAATCACAGAGTAATCAGGCCCCGATTTATGGGACGCGATTCAGAATGAACACAAATGCTCAGCAGATTGAGCCATTTAAGATTACTTCCATTTTCTTCCTAGAAGAACAGTGTAATTAGATTTTTTTTCCCCTCCTGTGAATATTTATCTCCCTATTTCACATTTTATTGCCTGTTCCCCACTCTTTAATACGGTGGAATTAACACTAATGGTATTTATCAGAAGTAAAATGTTCCTGGTACGAGCGCACTCAAACTCTGCTGCGTGTCTGCTCTTAGTCCTCAGAAAGCTGACGTGGTGAATGATTTATTAGGTGTAATTAGTGTCTAACATCATCGTAGGAACAAAATAACTAATGCGAGAACATTCATGACGGAAAGACACATTTGAATAGTGGTTTCAGAGGAACACGTTAAATCAGTTTAATGTATTTGGGTAATAATTAATGCTGTGCAACACGGGAAATGTCTGTCAGATCACAGCGCTCAATAAATGATGAAGACTTTTAATTATGCTAATAATATGCATGAGGAAGACTCATAAGGCAGAAGCTGCTTACTGGAGTTGACATGCTGATTTAAAAACACAGATATACACATGCACACTGATACACTTCTGTTAGAAAGATATAAACCATATCTGATGGATGACCTGTGTAAAAAAATGTTAAAGAAAGAATGAATAAATGACAGGGTGAATGGATGGACGGATGGATGGACGGATGGACATACATCAGTGTATAATGGATAGATTCATGGATGGTGGATGGAAGGGCAAATATTAGTGTAGATTAGATAAAATATGTCTATATAAGATGTATGGGTGGATAGGCATAAATGTATGATGGATGGATGGAGGGACATATCAGTGTATAATGGATAGATGGATGGATGGATGGACAGATGGATGAATGGATATATAACAGTGTATACTGGATAGATAGATAGGTAGATAGATAGATAGATAGATAGATAGATAGATAGATAGATAGATAGATAGATAGATAGATAGATAGATAGATAGATGGGTGTATGGAAAGACATATATTACTGTATATTATATATGATATGTTTATATAAGATGGATGGATGGATGGATGGATGGATGGAAGGGCGGATGGAAGGGCATTTGTTAGTGTATATTAGATATAATATGTCTACATTGGATGGATGGATGGATGGATGGATGGATGGATGGATGGAAGGGCGGATGGAAGGGCATTTGTTAGTGTATATTAGATATAATATGTCTACATTGGATATATGGATGGATGGATGGATGGATGGGCATAAATGTATAATGGATGGATGGATGGAAGGGCACATGTTAGTGTATATTAGATATAATATGTCTATATGGATGGATGGATGGATGGATGGATGGATGGATGGACATAAATGTATAATGGATGGATGGATGGAAGGACACATGTTAGTGTATATTAGATATAATATGTCTATATGGATGGATGGATGGATGGATGGATGGGTGGGTGGACATATACCAGTGTATTATGGATAGATGGATGGGTGGATGGATGGATGAAAGGATATATATCAGTGTATATTAGATATAATATGTCTATATAAGATGGGTGGATAG
Organism: Cranoglanis bouderius; assembly: GCA_023630585.1. Taxonomy (NCBI): domain Eukaryota; kingdom Metazoa; phylum Chordata; class Actinopteri; order Siluriformes; family Cranoglanididae; genus Cranoglanis; species Cranoglanis bouderius. The sequence goes on along the minus strand of CM042565.1, from coordinate 15,412,219 downwards.
ATGGATAAATGGATGGATGGACTTAATTGTATATTAGATGGATAGGATGCATAATGAAAAAATAAAACTGTTGCTGTGATATTATTAAACAAGGGTAAAGCCATAGTTGTTTGGTCTTTAATTTGCGCCCATGACTAATGAGACACTGATAATTAAATCTTACTCAGATAACAATTCTCCTCAGTTAGGGGGATAATCCACATATTAAAGGCTAAACACAGAGGTGTTCATTAAACCATTTGTACGTCTATATCTGCTAAACTTTGTTCATTTCTACTCCATATAATTACACTGCTACAGCCAATTAAATGGGCAGAAAGCCTTGGCATTTAAAAGACAGAAGTTAATTGATTGGGGTGTTCACAGAAACATCTACAGAGAACAATACAAAATTAAAATCAACATTAGTGGCATGAAGGCGTAAACTGAATCTGCAAAGAAGTCTCACTTGTTAACGGACTTGTTTTGTTTGATATTCGGCGTGTACATAAGAATATAAAATATTTATCAGCTGTCTCTAGTTAGATCTCAAGGTTCTTGTCTTACTATGGTTGACACTCAGTAGATGGATTTGAAGAGAATGCAGCTCAGATACAGCATTTTTAGCAGTTCAGACGTGTGCTGGATGAAATGTGAGATCTGTGTGAGAGTTTGCTGTCTGTATTCATTCTGGATCTCTGTGAAGTACACTGGTCTGATCAATACTCCCATATGGAGCAAGCTACACATGCAGGTAGTGTTTTGACCTTGTGCTAGTGTTATGACTAGTTATATTTAAACCTGCTGCTAAGATAAGGACACTGATTTCACCTGCCACCTAATGGCATCTTGTGTTTTATTTGTTTGGTGTTCAGCAGAGTTAAAATCCTGCTTTATCAGCCTGCATTTTCTATGCATCGATTTTTTTTAGACTTAAAATGAACTGCTTGTCTTTAACGGAGGTGGTTTAGACACGATTGCAAAACCTGCTGAAAAACTTTGCAGGTGTGATAATATTTTAATAATCAGAATGGGTCGAAAATTTAACTTAAGCAGCTGTGCAGTGTGATTCAATATGGAGAACTTTCCCCACATATATATTGACGTTATATATATATATATATATATATATATATATATATATATATATATATATATATATATATATATATATATATATATATTAACTCAAATTGAAATTTCTGAACACAACCACCTGAGAAAAATGTTTTATTTGGATTTAGCAAATTATTGACAATAGATACATGCTCATTTTCAAACTCTACATACCTCCAGCAACCTCTATCAATAAATCTGTCCATCCATGTGTATAGTAGATGGATGGATGGATGGATGGATGAATGGATGGATGAATGGTTGGATGAATGGATGTATGGACAGTCATCACCATAAATTTTGGAGACATTAGAGTATACAGTATTGGGTAGACAGATGGCGAGTCAGTGGTATATATTGGATGGATGGATGGATGAATGGATGGACAGTCATCACCATATATTAGATGGATGGATGAATGGACATATGTCAGTGTATACAGGATGTCAGTGTATACAGGATGGATGGATAGGTGGAAGGAGGTACATCAGTGTATATTGGATGGATGGATGCATGGTGGACAAATATCAGTGTATGGTGGATCAGTGTATATATGATGGATGGATGGATGGATTGGTGAATGGACAGAGATCAGTGTATATTGAATGGATGGATGATATATGGGTGGACAAACAACAGTATATATAAGCTGGATGTATGGATATATCACATATGATTATTCTATTATATCTCTTCTATTATGTCTATTTTATTAAACCACATTGTCTGCTATGTTCACTGCTGCTGTAATTGTATGATGCTAATTTCAATCCTTTACATCAGTCAATCTCCCTGGTATAAAATTACTTTTCTTCATTTTCACTCAGTGTCTTGATTTGGTTTTTGGCAGTCCAAGTTCATGTTTGTTCAGATGTGCTCAGATTGCACAGGTTATTACCTCTGTGGTTAGTCCACTACCTTGGGAGAGGCGACAGGCCAATGCTGAGCTAAACTGAGTCTCGACAAACCTCCCCAAATGAAATCACCCCATAAACCCAGTCCAATCGATGGCTTTCCAGGCGTCTCCAACTGTGTTCAAAGCCCATTGTTCGTTCAATATGGTGGTGCCAATAAGTTCTGGGAGAGCGTGACAGCCCCTCCGGTTTGATGAATCATCCGCTCAACTTGCTTGGGCTACTCCATGTCACAAAAATCCATACAGCAAACCTTTCCATCATCTGTGTTTAATACGGAGCCACCTCCTGCCACGTCACGCATTTCCCACGGGGAACTAGTAATGTTTTTGCTTTGGTATCATTCGTCATTAATGTTAGATATCTCAATTAAAGGCTGTAGGGCACAGTGAAGCCCAGCCACAGCCAGAATGCATGATGATGCTCAGCCTGTTTGTGAAGCGAGCCCACGATCACATTCATCAACTTCACAGCAACCCTGACCAATTATAAGTTTGGTAATCATGCTCAAGCTCGACGTCGCCTTCCAACCGAGGTGATTTATCTTTCCAAGAAGCAAGAAGAAAAAGAGAATGTATGTAAAATGGGAAATTAATAATAGCAGATTAATGTCACTTCCTGCATCCAACTTTATTCTGCATGGCTGCTCTGTGCCAGAGCAGGACTTTGCATGGACACTAATTATTGAGAGGTAATACAGATTAGCGCTGGGAGACTACGGCTCAGATAAGATGGCATTTGGGTGCACGGGGGGTTCGCTGCCTCATTTTGGATTTATAATTCAGCTCTGATAAGGGACTGTCTGAGTGAGATAATGGATTGCAAAAGCTATTAGTCTCTGTCATCTTTCCATAAGCCCAAGGGTAAAGATGGCTGAACTTTGGACGCATTGATTGCAATTCTTTTGCACGTATACAGTGTGTGGAACTGTAGGAATAGCTGAAAGTTTATATTGCCATAGGATTTTTTTTCGGGTATTTAGTTGACTAAATATGTCAGACACACAGATTTTCATTAATCAGCATGAAAAATTTGGTTCAGACCCCCTCCCCACCCCCACCCCCACGTATTGTATAGTTTATGCATATTCGTATGTCTCCATCTTTTTTTAGTACAACCATCTGTGAATATGAATAGTTTGCATTTCCATGCACAACCTACCTAGATCTCCGTTCCTCCCTTATGTTTTCTCGCCAAGTTCCTGAGTCATTTGTCAGTGTTTTGTGTTGCCCGGCGAGCTCGGGCTGAGACCCAAAAAGCTTTGTGTTACTGTAGCAGGTGCCCACAGAATGAGGAAAAGGTCACAGGGGAGGAGAAAATAGTGAAATTAATGGTGTTGTGGAGGCTTGGGAGGGCATCAGGGAGCTGCTGCTTTATGTGAGGTGCCTCAAGTGTGAAATGGGACTGGGGAATGTTGGACATGACAGGTGTAGAGGCAGACATATGAGTAATGCCGCCTTTATTCACTTTATGGCAAAGGGAGCTGGGAGTTGATGGGGATCTTAGGGGAAGACGCACATATTTTCAGCTGTGTGTGTGTGTATATGTATGTGTGGGTCTACAGCAAGGTATGTAACTGGTTGGCAAAAATGTGCACCAATTATGTATTAACAGTGTAGTATGCAGCTTATTTGATAGTTGGGACAATGCCGTTTTCACTCACAGTTATGGGACATTCGGGGCCTGGTGTACAGAGATGTTTGTGGCTGGTTTCAGGCACAGTTACAGCTGAAAAACCTTGCATGTTATGTACACTTCTAGTGCACAAGCTTAAACATTAAGGCATACCATTTGTTTTTTCATGCATTTGCATTTGAGGGATTACATATTCTGATGCTGAACATTGAGAAAATAGCAGAAGCCAGTGTGCGTAATTTTGTCTCCGAAAACCAGGTCGAAATGGGCAACACATTGCTCAGAGCAGAACCACCAGTGTTAGCAGGTGCTAGGTAAAATGACAGTTATTTCAAAATTGTTTGTCCAGTGGGTTGCTTTCGTAACTCAAATCTAGCGACCCTGATCATTTATGTGATGATTTCAGTAGATATCTGTGTAGTCATGTGTATATGCTGCCAATCAGCTGTAGTACTAAGCTTGTTCATGGCACAGCTGATTTACATTCAATGACACCCACAAAACCACTGCAGAGAACAGCTACTATAGACACATGTTAATTCTTTAATACGTGTCTATAGTAGCAAAATTTATAGGTCGCATTCCTAATTGAATGCCTTGTATTAATTTCTTTGTCTATTACTGGTATATTCTGGATTAAGTACATAGCTATCAACATTTTTCACACTTGGCTAGGTAGCACGTTTGTTTAAATCAATGTTCTGGTGCAGTCGGTATTGAATACATCACCGATAAACTAGCTAGCTAGCATTGGCAAAAATTCAGGGTCTGCAGCAGGAGCAGGTCCTACACACACCGTTGATACACTATCAGTTACGTTTCCGCATTTGTAAGCAATTTTATACTAGCAAATTAAGTAAACATTCATAAATCAATTATACAGTCTGATGACAAACAATTGGGGTTCACATTAGTGAATCTCCTTCTATGTAAATTTACACAAAGTCAGAAGCTAAACGTAAGACCCAACATCTTTCCCAATTGACTTACGGAATTATGATTTACCGCTCGTGTCCGACTTGATCCCCGTTTGTGACGTTTGATGAAAGATCTTCCGTCAAGTAATTTGTGCACTTTCTATAATCAGAGACTTTCACTGGACGTCCTTCTTTGTAAATGCTCTAAGTTATTCCAAACCCCGGTGTTATTGATAATAGTAACCAAACCTCGACTTTTGTACGAAGCATCTAAGTCAAGTGTAATCATCCAGACAACATTCAATTAATCATCTGCAAGCAAACCAGCTTTATTAAATCCAAAGCGATTGTTGTCATCAGATGTAATCATTCTGATCCAAGACGTATTTCCCTATGATACATCATTAACACTTCCACTCAGGGCCGACAGCCTGACTGCCTCTCGTGTGTTAAGCGCACTTACATAGACGATATTATATTTCTGGAACGAAGCCTTGTCTGAACAAAAGCAGCTACAAATTATGATGGAGAAGTAATTGCCCGGCTGGCAACCAACCAACGAAAATACAGAGGGATCGATTGCTGTAATTCCATTTCGTCTTCCTGCCCCCATTTCCAAAATCCCCCTTTCAAGTTGTACCTGATGGATTACGAAGGATAAGAAATCGCATGCGGCAATTTCATAAAGCTCTCTGCTGAACCCGTACGTTCCACTGAATTGATTTGTGTTCATTGCGTTAGCAGGAAGCACAGAAAGCTATTAAATGTAAATACAAGGATGTATATTTTTATTATTGGGTGAATTCTTATACTGCACTAACTTCGCTGTGTTACAATGATAGATGGAGAATATCTTCCTTCCATAGTCTCGGGGATTGGACTAACTCAATCTTGTTTTTTTTTTTTAAAAGGAACTCATATCTGTTAGAAATGATGGAGAGAATGCTGGAGATTAGACGAGAGATTAGACAAACTAGAGATTGTCATGAAGTAGACATCTTTGCGTTGATTTTCCTTCTCTTCCCGCTGAGGATGATACCCGAAAGCAGTTTGGTGTATAGATATTCGGAAAGATCTAGAAATTGAGATGTTTCTACGTGAAATAAGACCAAAAATAATAACAAAAGATGGCTAAATACAAAATGGCCGACACTTTCTATAAAGTGCATAATCATAAATAATTATAACTGTGATTGAAATTCTTTGTAAGTTGGTTATGATTCCTTGTAAGTATTTTTTTTTTTCATAAACTCTAATAAAGCCACATAAAGCTAGTTCCTTGATAACTTATAAGTTAAAACTATACATTGTACTGCTATACTGTGCTATACAACATTTATAACCTTTATAGCTAATAACTGCTTATGAATAATTATAAAGCACCTGTAATTAATTCTTGTATTAACAATTATAAAAGCATTATGAACACAAGTATTTTTTATTTTTTTTTTTTGTGATTTAAAACCAAACTATTTTTACCCTGAGCAGCTTTATACACACAAAAGCCCAGTTTCGTATCCTAATCTTCGTTAGCTATGCTAACGTCAAAGCTTTTAAAGTTTTTAAGACAATACACCATACCCTTAACTTGTCTGCTGACTTTGAAACTCCACGAACTCCGCGGGATAAAAAAAACAGGCAGGCTTGTTCACTTATCAAGCTAATAATTTGTGTTAATTAGAGGATCGCTATTAAATGCGGCATGGAAAGCGCTAGCGATAGCAGCGTGGATTCGAAAAATGTTCTGGTGTTCGGGTGAAGATGGGAATAAAAACTTGGATAAACAAAACCGTTGAGCATTGAAACACACACACACACACACACACACACACACACAAAAAAAAAAAGCCCCTGAAATAGTTCATATTTACCATTCACTGAACAATATTGCTTTACCAAGACGAAACCAAAAGGCCGAAACCAATGAATGCTGAACAATTCAGTAAAAATATGAATAAAATAATAAACACCGTGACCTTTAAAGGAGACCACTGGAGAATACAGAGTATCCAAAGGAAGTAGAATGAATAGTAGATTGTTAAAGCTGTAATATTTCCATTGAGAGGCAGCGAGGGCAAGTGGTGTGTTTTTATAACTTGTCCTTGTTAAAGCAGAGTGCACTTTCTGATAACTGAATTATGTTTCACGTTTAAGTAGTAATTCGTTTCTGTGAGAGCACTGAGAGACCCCTGTGTCATGCTTTTACAATCAACGTTAGAGAAGTATCTGCGTTCCATACGGAGACAGTAAATCCAAGGAACGTCTTCACATCATTTTAGAAGTTTTTTGTTTGTTTTTTTTCTTCTTTTTCTAAAACTAATTTAGAAATATTCCACAATATTAAATATTATACAGCAAAAAAATAAATAATAATAATAATAATAATTTGAAAAATAATTTCCTCTACAAATACCATTACAAACCATCAGATAACCATTAAAACCATTACCATTATTGGTCCTTAATGGTATCCACTAACCACGCCACCAATAGAAGCCGACAGATTGCCAGTAGAGACCCACAGGGACCATTACAGTTTCCATTGAAACCAACACAATTCCCATTATAACCATTAAAACCGTTACAAATTCTGAGGGTTTCTATTGTTTGTTTGTTTGTTTGTTTGTTTTTTTTTTCAGCAGGGTATCCAGGTCCACGTTAATGTTACTACAGAAACGACAGCACTCTCTGACCAATCAGGTCTGAGAATTGTCAGCGCTGTGGCGTAAATAAAATGAATTAACGTTCACTTTTAAAAGAATGAGACGTAGCTAAACGATAATAACACGAACACGACGTATTTGTTAGCTTAGCTTGTTTGATTAATGCTAGCTTTTAACTAGCTCTGCTTTTCTAGTTTTAGCACCACAGGCTTGTTAGCTTAGCTCACATGGTTAGCTCCAGAGCTTTCAGCGTTCTTGTTTACCACCACAGGATTCTTTAGCTTAGCTCACGTGTTTATTTCCACAGCCATCATTTCAGTATTCGAAGTCAGCCACACAGGTCTTGTTAGCTTAGCTTTGGGTTATTGGATATTTTAAAATATACATTTTTTTTATACAGTATTTTTTTTTTCTCTGAATATCCTGCTGCTGAATGGTTTTTTTAATTTTTTTTTTTTTTTATGAATGTTATACACATCCAGTAGTGCTCGTTTCCCATACACTTTTAAAATACGCTTCTGAAAATGTGCCTGATCATCAGTGCATATCTTATATTTCCTTACATAAACACATAAATCTTATTAAGAAGTGAACACCCCGTACTCTGAGCTAACGTCCCACCCAGAGACACAGTTGGAGGAATACATCATGATTAGTGTTTCTCATTTGCAAGAGTTGCTTAGCTGGGCTTTTTGAGAGCACACTAGGTCATTAGTCTTCTTCTGACAAGGACAATCAGTCAGTCGTATCCTGATTTGTGGTTGATTTTTCCTGCTTACCACGAATTACTTGTACCGAATCGCTTGTGCACGATCTGACCATGCCTCCTGTTCATTACGCATGGTGTTACATCAACGTCGGATATCGACACATTCACCCTTTTGTGACATAAAACACCACTAATGGTTTAGATTATTTGTGTTTCAGATGATACACTCATTAAAAAAAAAAAAAAAACCCTGAAATGCTCTCAAGTAGTGGCAGATGTCCCACATTTCTGGCAGAATATTTCATAATGAACTGAAGCCAGGCACACACACACACACACACACACACACACACACACATCAGCTGAAGAGAAATCTAGGACACATACAGGCTCATTACAAATGGTTTGGCAAATGAGAACATTTATAAAAAGTCAGCAAAAGAAAATAAAACATTGCGTGTTTCCATCGACCTGAAGAGAAGCAACAAGACATCAGCAAAAAAAAAATTTTTTTAAAAATTACCTCCAAACACACAGTCATTGAAAAACGCAAGTGCATCTGCTACGTCATCGTTGATTCCATTTATAGCACTAGTGATATATCCTGCATTCATAATGCATTATAATTGCACTGTAACGTGTTACATCTTATCATGCCTAACATAACTCTGTATAAATGCTCACTGACGAAGTAACTAGTTATAATTAACACGTTCCCTGAAGGCCATACAGTATGTATAATGACTTGTGCATACATTCACGTGTTATAATGCATTCGTAAGGCATCATATACATCATTATAAGTATTCATGAAAAGGCATTACAGCTTGTAGCACTGTTTATAAAGCCTTTAACGAATGTTAAAAGAATACATGTGAAGTAGTTCTTATAACACATCATATCGCCATCATAGCCTCTCGTAATGTGCTATGCAAAGTCAGTGATATAACATGTTATAAGCATTACATATAACGCATTACGTCATGAGCACTACTTAAAGTGCATCCCGTTTAAGATTGAGTTTAAGTAGTATCGCCACATTATTATAAATCATTATATCGCCGCTATGTCTTCTCAAAATGCGCTATGCAAAGTGGGGCTTGCTGATATAACATGCTATGAACACTACATTACAGATTCGTAGTGTGTGACGAAGCACTTTCATGAATAATTATCATACACAAGTGTGTATAATGCCTTATAAATGCATCATAGCATGAAATGAACGTCTTCATAGTTTATTATAGATATGATGTTACCGATTCATAATGTCTTCATAATGTCAGGTTGAATAATGCATTATAAGAACTGTTTATAAGTATGACCTGGCTGGCGTAACACTCTATTCCTGTGTTATAAACTGTAATAAACACAGCCGCGCACAATTTGAGACACTGACTGTGTAGGTTATAATGTACACGGGGGACAGGTACTACACCAAGGATTATGTCAAAGCGCATGATAACATTCCTGTCTCCAGTGTTCCTATGAACAAGTGCTATAACGCGTTATGTAGACTGACACGATGAAATCATATATTCATGCTGTAGTTATAAAGTTGTTATAAAGTACATGTAAACTTAAGCACTTAAGCAGGCTTATGTCAAGCGTTGTAGAGTAAGAATAAGGCTTTGTGTAAGCTGTGTATAATAATATCATACAAATGCGAAGATTCTTCGACGTAGCGACTCTAGAGTTATTAAACCGTGAAGAGTTTTTACTCAAAACTTTACTTCTGAATAAATTAGAATTGATTGTTTCAGTATTTAAATCTATTTTTGTTAGGTTTTTCAGTCTGAGGCCTGAGTTTCACCAAACACACTGTGTTATTTCTAATTTAATACGCCGCAGGTTTTCAGCGTACAGTTACGGAAGTGAAACTGTAGACGTGAGCTTCATATCTGCAGCCCTCTAGTCCTGAAAAAAGCCCTTAAAAAACTGAAAGTTCGTCCTTTTTCCCAGACGTCGCAATCCTTTGCAAATATCAATGCCGTCTCTGTGCTTTCCTGCGGGTTGTTCCAGTCTCCAGTGGTGGCTTTGATGGAGCCTCCTTCAAATATGGATTTGTTGTGTCCCAATTTCATGGAATAAAAACAGGCTGCAAGATTGATGGAGAAGCAATATCCATTTGCGAAGCTCCTTTATTGGCGAAGCCGTTAGCCGCCAGCCAACATCCTGTGCGACGTTTTCTCCCCGGAGCTGTGTGTGAAAGCAGCGGGGGGGAAGGTCACTTGTAGAATAATTAACCACAAAGCGTTTGGCTACCTGTTGCTATATTTCTCCACCGAGGGAATGGATTTAAGCAAACAAAACAGTGTAGTATCAAACACGCTCATTATATTTATAGCCAAGGCTAACAGTGAAACGCTTAGCACTTTAGCTTTAACCTCTTTTGTTTCTTACTAATAAGACGGCATGTTCCCAAATATTTATATTTTGTAGCTTCGCCGTTCTGTGGCTTAGCTCCAGTAGTGAAATTGTTTTGGAAAGTTTTGCTAACAGAAATAACACTGCATACTTTATCATGGAATAAGGAGGATAGTGTGGAAAATAGGACTGTTTGGCAGCATGGGGGCTTTTTTTATTTTTATTTTTTTTTTACTTTACCCCTCACTGCGAAAATAAATTCTATCTTAACAAAATATCCTGAATAAAAGCAAATGTATCTAACACTTTTCATCTTAAACTTAATATGACCTTAATATACTCTAATATTTAATAATCATAATATCCATTAAAGCTGCAAGCAGTATTTTCGGGGGCCAAGCACTCAGACTGGATGAGCCTAAGCAATCACAGGAAATTATGGTGTTCTCTTTTGCTACTTTGACCTGTGGTCGTGATTACTACTGCTCTGACTTATTTTATTTATTTTTTTAATTTTCTTCTTGCAATTTAAAATCTAAGGTATTTATATTTTTCCTCATCAGACTGGACCTTTTAACCCCACTTTGTGCAAGTGTAGACAGGTCTGAAGATGATGTGAGCCAAATTTGTTGAAGATTGGACAAAATTTGGGGGCGTTGTAGCAAAAATGGCAGTTAGACAGAAGCATTTTTAACATGTTATTGTAACTTTTGACCAGTAGGTGGCGCCGGCACGAAATTAGTTGCATAGCCTCAGGTCAGGGTCCTATTCAAAATTCTTTTGATAATGTTTGTGAGGCTTATTCTGATGATGTGTACCAAATTTGGTGATGATTTGACAAAACTTCTAGGAGTAGTAGCAAAACAAACAGTTTTTGATAAAAATCCAAGATGGCAGAGAATCTAATTAGGTGGAAATTGACGTCATAGGATGCACTGACCTTGTCTCGACCTAGGGAATCCAGAGATGGCTTTTAAATTTTGGACACACGGTTCAAAAGTTATGACCATAAACATACTTCCAAATTAGGCCCGAATTTCACCTGATGGTGGCGCTAGAGTATTGGCAGCACTTGGCCCAAATTTGGTCAGAATGTTCCTTAGACCCTCCCTAATCAGTGTGCCAAATTTCACAACTTTTATCCAGACGGTTCTATGGGCTGCCATAGACACCCTAGCCAGAAGAAGAAGAACAAGAAGACATTAGGATTAGGATAACAATAGGGTGCCTACGCAATTATAAAACCATTTTTAAATTAATATAACGTGTGTAGCATCAAACTTTGGACAATGGTTCATTTTAATACATGTATAGTGTAAATTATAAACACTGTAATTATTATTACTTCATTGATGAATATTTATTATTGATTATTCACAATTTGTTTAGAATAAACGGCAACCTATGTGCTAGTTCAGTAAAACATTTATTATTTAATATATTATATATAATATATGAAATATATTGTGTTATATTTATGTACTATATCAATTATATAAAATTAATATATAATATTGTATGACTATATAAATATTGTATTTATTTATTTAATTATTATTTATTTATAACAGATTTATAACACATTAAATATTCATTTTATAACACATTTCAAGCATGTAATCCCTAAAAAGAAGTTCAGTACAATATTCTTTACTCAAATTTTTTCGAAAGTCCTCCATAATTTTTTTTTTTTTTTTTCTGTAAAGGAATTTTCCGTCTTTCCCAAAGTGAACTTCACTAGCTTCCTACATCTTTATTTATATACAGTACATATAAATAAATAAAAGTGCTGTGTTCTATTTTTAAAGCTGTGTCTCTTTCTTGCCTATACGTTGATCCGTGTCTTCTGGCCTTCATCCTCCTGCTGTTGTAGAGCGAAGGTCAGTTAATAGCACTCATGTTGATCAAAACTCTCCATGAGCTTTGTGTGGGAGGCGTCGATGCTGCGCCGGGTCACTGCGTAGGAGGATCTGAATAAATCCGATTCAAGAAGCGGGCGCTGCCCGACGAGTCTTCACGAAAGGAGAATGAAATATAAATGTGGAGTAGAGGAGGATCTGGCAACCGGCCGTGTGCGGATAGTCAATAACCTTGCAGCAGTGTGCTGCTGCTGCTGATGATGATGATGATGATGATGATGTTGATGTGAATAGTAGACAGAATCCATCATAGACAGAACTGGAATGTGGCTTATGATGTAGTCATATAAAGTACATACCAGTCACATATTTCTTTATTTCTTCCCTTCTCCTTCTTTTTTTTTAATTTGTATTTTTCCAATGTGAAAAAAAAGTTTTTTGTTGTTGTTGTTTTTTCCCCTTGAATATTGGTCTGAGCATCTGAAGAATTTAAGGGTCAAGAGGTTGCCATGATCAGTATTTGCCATGACAGCTGTCTTATTTTTTGATACAATAGAATTTATATTTAATATAAAAAATATGGTATGAAATAATATAATTTGTATTAGTTAATTTAGTATTAATATTTGTTTTTTTTTTAATAAGGCACACTTTCTAAACATCTGATGATCTGTGTCAGGTGTTCAACTGCAAAACATTCAAACATTTTCGTTTCCTGAAAGCTTTTATTACTTCCCACTTACATCTGAACCATTTTCAAAGTCATGGCACTCAGTGAAAAGTGTGTGGGGGGGAAGTGGTGCAATTTATGCTAAAGCAGAGTCAGTTATCATCAGAAGTGCAAAGGGTTCTTAGTCATCCACGTCCTACAAGGAAAGAAATGGAGAAACATAATCACCCCAATTACTTATGTTTATAGAAAGCTCAACAATAAGAATAACATTCATAAGTCGATGAATATTATAGCTATTATATTAACACTTAAATGTTTAGGAAACATTTTATGTTTTCATATTACAATGGAAGTTAAGTAGAAAATGTCGTATGCACAGCCGTGGCCAAAAGTTTTGAGAATGACACAAATATTAATTTTCACAAAGTCTACTGCTTCAGTGTTTTTAGATCTTTTCGTCAGATGTTACTAACTGTTACTGAAGTATAATCACAAGCATTTCATAAGTGTCAATGGCTTTTATTGACAATTACATGAAGTTTATGCAAAGAGTCAATATTTGCAGTGTTGACCCTTCTTTTTCAAGACCTCTGGAATTCGCCCTGGCATGCTGTCAATCAACTTCTGGGCCACATCCTGACTGATGGCAGCCCATTCTTGCATAATCAATGCTTGGAGTTTGTCAGAGTTTGTGGGTTTTTGTTTGTCCACCCGCCTCTTGAGGATTGACCACAAATTCTCAATGGGATTAAGGTCTGGGGAGTTTCCTGGCCATGGACCCAAAATGTCGATGTTTTGTTCCCCGAGCCAATTCGTTATCACTTTTGCCTTGTGGCAAGGTGCCCCATCATGCTGGAAAAGGCATTGTTCGTTACCCAGCTGTTCTTGGATGGTTGGGAGAAGTTGCTCTCTGAGGATGTTTTTGTACCATTCTTTATTCATGGCTGTGTTCTTAGGCAAAATTGTGAGTGAGCCCACTCCCTTGGCTGAGAAGCAACCCCACACATGAGTGGTCTCAGGATGCTTTACTGTTGGCATGACACAGGACTGATGGTAGCGCTCACCTTTTCTTCTCCGGACAAGCTTTTTTCCAGATGCCCCAAACAATCGGAAAGGGGATTCATCAGAGAAAATGACATTACCCGAGTCCTCAGCAGTCCAATCCCTGTACTTTTTGCAGAATAGCAGTCTGTCCCTGATGTTTTTCCTGGAGAGAAGTGGCTTCTTTGCTGCCCTTCTTGACACCAGGCCATCCTCCAAAAGTCTTCGCCTTACTGTGCGTGCAGACGCACTCACACCCGCCTGCTGCCATTCCTGAGCAAGCTCTGTACTGGTGGTGCCCCGATCCCGCAGCTGAATCAACTTTAGAGACGGTCCTGGCGCTTGCTGGACTTTCTTGGGCGCCTTGAAGCCTTCTTCACAACAGTTGAACCTCTCTCCTTGAAGGTTTTGATGATCCGATAAATGGTTGATTTAGGTGCAATCTTACTAGCAGCAATATCCTTGCCTGTGAATCCCTTTTTGTGCAAAGCAATGATGGCTGCACGTGTTTCCTTGCAGGTAACCATAGTTAACAGAGGAAGAACAATAATTTCAAGCACCACCCTCCTTTTAAAGCTTCCAGTCTGTTATTCTAACTCAATCAGCATGACAGAGTGATCTCCAGCCTTGTCCTCGTTAACACTCTCACCTGTGTTAACGAGAGAATCACTGACATGATGTCAGCTGGTCCTTTTGTGGAAGGGCTGAAATGCAGTGGACATGTTTTTTTGGGATTAAGTTCATTTTCATGGCAAAGAGGGACTTTGAAATTAATTGCAATTCATCTGATCACTCTTCATAACATTCTGGAGTATATGCAAATTGCCATCATAAAAAGCAGCAGACTTTGTAAAAATTAATATTTGTGTCATTCTCAAAACTTTTGGCCACGGCTGTACATATGCAGAACATGCAATTATCCATTCAGCCAATCATGTGGCAGCAGCGCAATGCGTAATATCACTCAGGTCAAGAGCTTCAGAGGTCAAAATGTGATCTCGGTGACTTTGGCTGGTTTCAGAAGCTGCTGATCTCCTGGAATTTTCACACACTACAGTCTCTATAAAAATAAAAAAAAAACATCTGCCTTGTTGGTGAGAGAGTTCAGAGGAGAATGGCGAGACTGCCTTGAACTGACAAGAAGGCTACCTCAAATATCCACTCTTTACAAACTTGGTGTGCAGAAAAGCATCTCACAGCATGTCAAACCTTGAGGCTTTTGGGCTACAACAGCAGATGACGACGACAGATTCCCCTCCTGCCAGCCAAGAACAGGAATCCGACGCTACTATGCTTTTCTAATCTTCATCTGTCATTCTCTCTGAAGATAAACCGAAGCTCTCGGCCTGCACCTGCAGGATTTCTACGCATTGCATTGCTGCCACATGATTGGCTGTTTGCATAAGCGCACGAGTTCCTAATAAAGTGGCCTGATAGAGTGTTCTACAGACGGGGTTTTAAGGAGAGTCGTATTTTATTATCCGACTCGGTTCGTGTCTCATTACGGAGATTTGTGATTGTCTGAGTGCTCATTAACTCCGTTAAACTGATTCTCGTGTACTGACCTTTTTGCCTGTTTAATCATTTGTGTCTCTCAGATATCTATTGTAGCCCGTTTTTCAGTATTAAATCTGTTGCCTATAGGAGACGTCCCATGCAACAACTTAGGATTTTTAAACTTTTTTTTTTCCCCCTTAATAAACACTTAGGTCTTGAAAGTCATGTAATGAATGAATTCACAAGAAGCAAAAAAAATCTACAAGGAGTACTTTAAAACCAAATACAGCACGAAGGAATGCATTAACACGATAAATGGACGCTGAGGTTGTGTAGCTTTAGTATGCATAAAGAGCACTATTCAAGCTCTACTGTTAAGAAAAAGTAATACACCTTAAGTCTTTTCGCTGCGTTCGACTTACCTCGGAAGCGGAAAGTCGGCGCTTGGAACGATATAATTTTCCACTTCTGTTTATTCAAACTACAATCAGCTTTTCTCAGCAACACGCTAGCCAGCTGTCTGTGAGAAGTGATGTATATTTTGATCGATCTGAACCAACTTCTGATGCTGTGAGCAGCCATATTGATTTGATATCACTTGCTGAACTCGGAGTCAAGGAGACCATCCCGAGTTCCTGAGAAGGAATTCCGAGTTGACGGGGCATTTTCTTTGTTTATTCCTAGTCAGAGTCCGGAACTGACAAGTTACGGTATCTTTAGTCGATTGCAGAATAATACTGCGTATATATCCACATTTCCAGGGGAAAATACGTATTAATGTTAATTGTTAACGAATGATAGCAGTACCACTCTAGCGATACGAAAAGGTATAGGTTAGTACCGTTTTGAGCGTATAACAAAAATGTATAGGATCCTAAACAACAAGGACTAATTTTGTATGTACAATCAGAAAGAGTAATTGTGTGAATGACGTCACATGCAAACTGGCCGACTGTGACAATTTTGATCTCAGAACCAGCCACAGTTCTTCTGGAGACTTTGACTTTCGCACTCGCTTCTTATTTTTGCAGCAAAACCCAGCAGCCTTCATTGTGTTTTTTGTCTGAAAAGTGTCTCTTACATAATATGCTGCTTTCTTTAATGACCTAATTAATTTTGTGCTAGAAAACTAATATTTGGGAATTTTAAATGTTTTTGTACTGACTTGATAACGTAGAAGTCATAAAATAAAATAAATCTATAACATAGTTTGTGCTAAAAAAAAAAATAGGGTGCCTAAAACTTTTGCACAGTACTGTATTTCCAAGAGAAAAACGTACATTTTTAGTCCTCGCATTTTCGGCTTGATCTTCTAAATACGAGTCAAAGAAATAGATTCATACATTCTCCCAAATATGTTGATGGAATTAACCAGAGTGTCTGAACTGGCGACTTTGAAAATGATCGACTGAAACATAATGAGCTCCATAGCAGAAATAGAGCTCCAAAGTCGGCTAAAATGACCAGCCTCTTTTTCTGGCACCTTAATAATGTATAACGCATGGTAGTCATTGCAATGCAGAGCTATCGGGCTAAGTGTAGATGATTCCCGTCTCTCCATGAAAGAACGCAATCACATGACCAGCGTGCTCTCTCTGTATTTTAACTCTGTGAGCCATTAAACCCCTATAAAATAAAGCTATGTTTTCCGCTTTTTCCATTCGAAAAACATGGGGGAGTGCAAAATTTACTCGCTTCATTTCATGCTCAGTTGGTAGAAGATGTTTTTCTTTTCATCGTCATGAAACTCTAATGCAGTGTTAAAAAATATATTACAGAGTCAGGTTTTATAGGTTTTATAGATATATATAAAATCCCGATGAACTCACTACATTTAGCCTGGCATTGTAGTTATTGGATCTTTCAATTATTTTTATTTTATTCTTTTATGATTTGTAGTAAGTTTAATAGATTTCATTTCATTTTATTAACAATATTTGTCATCTGTAATCTTTTCATCTTTCCTGAGTACAGAGCTGAGATTTTGGGCTCGACATGAAAAAAAGCGCTATCTACGTAAATAAAGATTATTGTCGTATTATCATCATAACAGAGTCAGTTTTGTGGTTGGACATACATCAGGGAGATTAAGTTTGGGGATTTGGATTCTCTCACGTCGCATCTGATCTGTTTTCTTGGATGAATCAGTCGCTAACAAACAAACCGAGTCCGTCTCATGCTCCGGCTCTCTTTAATCCAAGTCCAAGATGTAAAATGTTCTCAAATGAGGAATATTTTAGGGTTGTTTAGAGGGTAGAGGATAAAACCATAGGCTGGTGTTCAATGCTGTTTATCGTAAGATGAAAAGATGGTGAGATATATTGGATATTTGTAAGTAAAGAAAGATAATCAAATATGGGGTGATGCTGGTACGACCCTAATGATGATTATTCTCCTGTAACAGCACGTTCTAAAATGTTCCATTCCTCTTATTCCCCACAAACATCAGCAGGAGTTACGTCAGATTTGACATATTTAGGTATTTTCGATATCATGGGAATCTTTTTTTTTTTTTTTTTTTTTTTTTTAATTAGGCTTGTAGTAATAAACATTTGGATCTGTATCTGTATTCGGATTTAAACCCAAAAACACTGAAAATACAGGGCTGAAGGAAAAATAAGGGTTTTTTTTAATTATAACAACAAATTTGCAGAACATCCGCAGAACATTAATTCATTCAACTCCTGAACTTCAACAGTTCCTCATCCTCGGCTACTATCACTCGAGTTCATAATCGATCTCACCTGGACGCCCTGTGGAACTTCCTGGAAAGCTTTATGTATAATCTGATTGAGGGAGCTAGGGAACTATTGTTCCCTACACAACGAAGTCTTTCCCAAAATCAGAGATTCTGTTAACAGAAGGTATAGTTGACGACGATAGACACCTAATAATGATATCTAGAATACCTAATCATATTTTATCAGATTTTATCCAGTTGTCACAGTCCAGAAAGATCACAATTTTTTTTTCCAGGAATTAATTTTTTTTTTTCCTTTTCATAACGATGGAAAAGGTTGATTTTAGAACAAAAAGAAACACATGGAGTATAGGTAATATTTTTACATCCCGACGCTGATGAATTTTCTAGTCATAAACGGGTACCTTGTGAATCTTTTCTTTATAAGTATGTAAGTCAGTAAATAAACAAATAAATAAATAAATAAATAATCTAACTAGAAATGGCATCTTTCTTTTGTGCTTTTTCTTTTTCTTTTTCTCATCACCACCTGCCACTTTACTAAAACCATACAAAGTGACTTATTTTTTGGACTGTCAAAGCCATCCCTAAGAGAAGGAGAGAAGAAAAAAAAAAAAAAAACTAAGAAAGAAAAGGAAGGGGAAAAATACATGAAGCCAAAGAAAAAAAATCATTGACATAAATAAATAAATAAGAAAAAAAGAGAGGTCCCTTTTCTTCTGCACAGAAGTAGCGCTCGCCAAGAAGCACTTTCATGCTGCAGGACACTTCAGTACACTCCGGAAAGAGAAAGGTCACCACGCTGCGTCTGGTTTTGTGTGTGTCATGTGCAACGTAGGAAGTTTCCTCCTTCACACTGAATCCCAGAAAGAAAGAAAAAAACAGGAAACCGAGCATTTTTCCCACTCAGAGCCGTAGGAGGTTCGCTCAGACGGAAACCGGCTCTTATTAACCCGCGGATGTGTCTCGCTGTGGAGCTACATTGTTCCTTCGTTTACTCTGAGCTCTCGCTTTCCCGCAGACTGTAGTTAAGTGGAGATGACGTCTAAAGGTCGGGAGGGACGGGGAGGCGTAGCGGGAATCGCTGCCACCTCCGGAGACAGTAAACGGAGCATGAAGGAGGAGTGGGCGTGAGCACGTGTTCATGAATCTTAGTCTAGACTCGATGGATATATCATTTCTGACAACATACTTTTACTTTAAGCCGTGCAGGAAATGAATGAACAGCAAGTTCCCATGTTGTAAAAAAAAAATTTTAAAAAACCCATATATATTACATATTCCTCACTCTGTAAGACGTTATATAACCTTCTTGCTTTCAGTTAAACTCAAATAAAGATGGATGTGTATGTTGTATCCCTTTTTATTCTCAGTGAATTACAGAGCCGCAGGTTTTCCATCATTTTGGCAGGAAACCCAAGCACCTCCATAAGAACTTCAGAGCACATGCATTACGTGGTGTATGTACTGGATAACATATAGTGTTTATAGAATAATGCAGTGCGTCAAATGAAGTGCGTCTGTCAGCATCTGTAATGAATTTCATTCGTGAGATGTTTTATGTATTTACCGTATATTTATCTGCATTTGCATCCGTCTCCGTCTACTTATTGTTACGAGACCAGGGAAGGAGGGAAGCAGGATGCACTTGCAGGGGAAAGTGGTCAGTTTATTAGGAACAAGAAGCAAAAAGGCACATTCAAAAGTCATGGGACTACTTAACAAAATTACAAAAAATAAGCAAGTCAACATTCCACCAAACGAGAGGGTAATACTTCCAAACAAGATAGACACTTATCCAAACACTTACAGGGCAAAAGTCCAGGAAATTCTGAAGCAGTAATCCAAAGGCTTACAGGGCAATAATCCAGGACGAATACGAGGCAGGAATGCAAGAACCCGGGAACGCCTGGTAAACAAAAACATAGAAAAAGCTTCTACTTCGTCGCTATCGTTAATCTTATATCGTTCCTCCCGATCTTCCTTCCTTCCTTCCTTCCAAGCATTAATTTTCCAAAAAGTTCAATATTGCAGAGAAAAAAATCTCCAAGTTGTTGAAGAAAGCAACATTCTTTACATAATTCTACAATCTGAATCTAACTAGAAGCAGCTTAGTTGATGTTAAAACGTTGTATATTTTTTCTAAATCATTATAATTACAAAATATAACTTTTTACAGATTTTTAAGTAGTTTTAAAACATTACTGGGTAAATAATCTTTTAAAAATAATTTAATATTTACATAAAAGTAACTAAGTTTTAGCTTTCACATTTATCTGGGAAGTTAACATAAGTTAAAGAATTTCCTCAAGAATCATAGTAGTGTATATATATATATATATATATATATATATATATATATATATATATATATATATATATATATATATATATATATATATATATATATATTAAGTCATTATAGTATATCTAACCTTTAACTAAAGTCTTTCACTTTGTGCTAACTCTTAAAAGAGTGTTTCAGATTGAAATAACCTCTCTACACATCATTCAAAATAAATTTAGACTTCTTTCATCAGCTAATAAATATTGGAGTCATGCCTTTTGAAAAGTTATACCTTACTTCTCTTTGTTGCTCCTCCAAATCCTGACAAACGGAAAGGAAATTCTTCAAAAAAGTCAATATGCTTTGGTGCTTCTTCTCTGTGTAATGAACAGAGAAGGCTTGGACGTAAACGGGCTCGGCAGGCTGCTTGCATTCGCTTTGAAGTCTCGCTGTAGAGCAGAGCGGTAAATTAAATATCTACACGCGTTTGTCTCAAAGCTGGAGGTCTGGAAGCTGGAGAAAACTAGGCTGCCCTGCTTCAGAGGAGAATCAATCTTATTATGGAGTTAAAAGCCTTTCTTTTCTACCCTATCTCACCTTGAACTCTTTTTTTTTTTTTTTTTTTTGAAGAAGAAAACATATTCTGCATAGTTTGCAAGGTTTCAAGATTGAAAACATCTACAGGGAAATTTCACGATTTGACTTATTGCCTCTCGCACAAATTAGCTGTAACATTGCACCAATTAAGATATCAAAGCTATCTCTCAGGGAAAAACACCGCTTCGCTTTAATTATTTCTCTCACTGTTACAGCTAATTTTGTAAATATTATTTGGTCTTTTCATTTCTCATTTAGAAGAAACACGCTAACACGAGCTCCCAATTCTGGGTTAATTGCTAATGCTAGTCAACAAAGTCAGATCAGTTGTTAAACATAATAATGAACTGCAAAATACACAGAGCTCAATAGGCAGATTGGGATCACTGTTGTGAGATTCGTGAAACCGGGGACCAAGTACACATTGCCTTTGGTGCTGGGAATGCGTATTTTTGAGCTATTTAATTAGTTAAGCACGGAATACTGAGACTAGTGTTGTATTAAACCCAAACTGGTTTCATACATTAGACTGGAAAATTCTTGTAATATAATCCAGTTAAGAAGATAGGGCTCTAGTCAAAACCACCAATGTTAAGTCCAACATCAGGATTAAACAAGACTGAGCCAAACCCGAGTCTTAAGTCAAAATCGAGTCCAAACGAAGGTGAGATTAAGATGGAAAACCATCAAAAATAAGAATGACTTCTTTCAAACTCGGGGCATGCAAAAAAGAAAAGACAACAAGACCAAGACCATATTTAGCAAAACGAATGCCTAAGAACGAAACAAGTCCACATACAAATACCAACAAGTCCACATACAAATGCCAATGAATACAAGACAAGTCCAAGTCTATACAGAAAACATCTCAAGACCAGACTCAAGTCTAAAACCGAACTCAAGTTCTCCAGCCCTATAATAAGGATTTTTTCATTTTCTCTTTTTAATAGAGAAGTAATTAATTAAATGGTGGTGGTGTGATGAAGGCAAGTTTCCGATAACAGAAGTGTTTTATTTTTCTTATGCAGCAATTTGGCAACAATATATTATATTTACTTATTAAAGGATGACACATCATACTCTTTGTCCATTTATAGCTACATTTAATGTTGTGGAAAATCCAAGAAACAAGTCAGTTTATGTTATATATATATATATACACATATATATATATATATGTGTGTGTGTGTGTGTGTGTGTGTGTTATGTTATGTTATAACAGCTATAAATTTAGTTGTTCCCTCATCAGCCTTTCTATGTTTTTTCTCTATTGACATATACCTCTGCATTTTTTTCAACGTTTCCATCGGCGCTGTGGTAGGATTCATGTATTTTAAAGTATTCAGCTATGAAAAAACATTCAGTGCTGGGATTTGAACTCACAACCTTCCAATAAGTAATTCAACATCCTAACCGCTGAGCTAACACTGCCCAGTCTGGGTTTAAGTCCAAACACAGATACCGATAGATTTCGTCTTTGCAGATTGGTAGCTGTTGTGTGATGGGGGTCTGACCTGCAGTATGTAACTGGCTACAATTAAACTGTAAGCAAATTTGTGGAAAGAAATGAGGCATGATTACCTTGGAGTACAATAAACTTTTTAAATGGATGACGGATCGTACAGTAATTTTCATGCATTGCCATGCTCTGGCGCTTGTTGTCCTTCACCACATTAAAATCAATGGTAAGAAGTGTGTTTTTGATGGATCCACCATGTCTTTATGGCCTGTTAATGGCTGTATTTATTGGCAGCAGTTCTCCCGAGTCTATAATGACTGTGTGATATAGATCTCATAGATCCTCAGCAGTTCAAATTAGAATTGCGATTTACTGGGGAAACAGGACTGCGAAGCTAATCACTGTGCTGATTAACAGTAATTATGGATAGTTAAACACACACTGAGACATCCTGTGCGTTTCACATTTTCAGCAGTGTGTACAAAAATGCACTGAAGAAGCAAATTATGCTGTTTATTCATTGATTCCCTTCTAATGGAGTTATCGCCGGACATGAATAATTGGTGACTTTCCATTGTCTAACGTACACTTAACAACTACTTTATTAGGAATAAATCATGTGGCAGCTGTGCAAGCCATAAAATCATACAGAGCTTCACATCAAATATCAACAAATGTGTTCTCAGTGACTTTGAGTATTTCAGAAACAGTTGATCTCCTGGGATTTTCACACACAACAGTCTATAGAGTGATAAGAGAGGTCAGAGGATAACGATGGATTCAAGCTGACAGGAAGGCTACAGCTTTTCAAATAAACGCTCAGTGCAACCGTGGTGAGCAGAAAAGCATCTCAGAATTCGCAACACGGTGAACCTGAGGTGTATGGGCTATAACCTTTGGTAGATGGGCATAGGATTACCAAAAATCTACAGCTGAATATTGGAAAAACGTCACCAAAATGTACCCTTTTCTATATGAAGTGGGCGTGAGTGATTTTCTCCTCCACCAATTGCAAGGCTGATCTGATCGATCTTCCCTTTTATAGAGCTTTAACCAAAACAATGTTCATTAATTTGTTCATCTTCAGCACTATAGCGCAGCCATTGCAGATTTTTAGGAGGTATGAGGAAAGTCGAGAATGGGACGGAAATCTGTTCAAACATGGGGAGAACCTGTGAAAATCTACAGAGACAGTAACCCAAGCTCGAAATAACTTCAATACTGAAGTGGTTTCTTGGAATCTGGGCATCCTAGTTCCAAGTACAACCACTTTAGGCAACTAAAAACCTTTCACTATCCAAAGAACCCTTAAGGAACCATATTTTTTAAGAGTATAAGAGGCTTTTGAGTTTGTATGTTCATCGAGTTGATATGGAATGAAGTTCACGGTCCTTTAAATGGTATCTTTAAATTCATACAAATGTCTCTTCTTCAGTACAACTTTAGCTCTAACTAATTCAGTCTTCATAATAATTCAAAATTCATGGAACAGATCTGTCTATTACGTTCCTTTAACCCATGTGGTCACGTTTCTCCCAGGCCCCATAAAAGAGTTTTCATACATACAATCGTGACTTTATTTCACTGTACAGCCGTCGCTGCGGAACTTGATTAAGCCATCGCAAGAAACAGAAACAGGGAATCAAAGTGGAGAGATTAAAATGCTTTGGAGTGGCCGAGATTATGAAACTCGTGTGAGAAGAATAAAAAAATGGCTTTCATTTGGCAGGAAACCGAGGCCTCGATTCAATCAGCCGCGTTCCCTGGGAGTTAGAAGGAAAATCAGATTTCACCTGTCCCCTGTCCCAGCGCGAGCATTCTGCACAGCGAAGAATCATTGGCTAAATGAGTTTTTGAAAGAAGAATGTGTGTTTGTGCACAAGCTACAGCTTATTAGCTTTATAAAGATGTACTAAGCAAGATCAGGAAGCGTGGAACCTGAACAGATCTTTAGTCAGACCAGCATATTCTTATTAGCGTGGTGTATTCATGTGTCATTGCACGTGTAATGACTC
Source organism: Cranoglanis bouderius (assembly GCA_023630585.1). Classification (NCBI taxonomy): domain Eukaryota; kingdom Metazoa; phylum Chordata; class Actinopteri; order Siluriformes; family Cranoglanididae; genus Cranoglanis; species Cranoglanis bouderius. The sequence goes on along the minus strand of CM042565.1, from coordinate 15,387,790 downwards.
GCTGGTTATTGCGCTTAGTGGCCACCTGTACGTCGGGATGGCTATCGATCCGGTCGTGCTGATGGTCAGTGCAGATGCAGTGCCAGCTCTCCTGCCGCGGGAAATCATGTTGCATTAGATTAACGTCTGGCTGGACAGCGTGGATGAAGAGGGACGCTCATAATTACCCATGAGGCGGTCGCATATCAGAACTCGCACCTGCTCAGAAAGAGCTGGCCAGGGATGTCTGCTTGGTATACACACACACACAAACACACAAACACACACACACGATGCGCATTACACCATGAATCATCTACAATAGGGATTGAATGTTTAATATGTCGGTTCATTGTTTAGCAAAGAAAATGGTCGTATGCTTTTACTCACACTTTGCTCGTACGCAAGTGTTTTATGTACACATATGTGGAACTAATGTTAGCATGCTATTGTGCAAGCATGACGCTAGTGTTCTAGAGAATTTAATTTAATGAGAATTTAATACCAGAATTACGCACATCTGTGTATATTTAGGCCTTAGCTGTAACAATAGACTATAGCTCAATTCAGCAGTTACATAAATGGGGGTGGAGTTTGAGTGAAACAGAGGCGTGTCTCAGTCATGCGTGATTCTATCCTTGGACCTTGAGCATTGTTTTTGTGTGATATCGACTCAAGTGAAGAGTCCAGTGTCACTGTCTAACAGTTTCAGGTAACACCAATACGTCACGCTGAAATTTATGTTTTGGCTATAAATACTCTTAAAATAAAATAAAAAACTACGGAATGCCATTCGAGGCCAATATTTAGTATGTAAATGTGACACTACAGTACTAATGAATAATAATGTCGTTCCTTTGAAGTCTGCAAACCGAATTTTTTAAGATGTGCTGGATCAAGTGCTATTCTCTTCTTCAGTCGGTATTTTCTATCCCTGATTTTTTAAAATTTTTTAAACATTTTTTCATGCTTTTTTCATGCAAGTGCTTCTTCAGGTGCTCTTTAAGATACATCTGGCAACCTCGGAGACGTGTACTACGCATAAGCAATGTGCATAATCCGAACGGAGATGGTCTGAATACGCATAACTGTGTAAATATTTTACGTAAAAAAAATATATATGACAGAAACTTTGGGCGCAAACTCTAAATGAGCAAATTTTATTAAATTATAAACTAGCATAGCTTTTCACACACTATCAGTTGCCTTAATTAACGCCTAACGCCTGATAATGACTCCGTTATCATGGACACACAGCATGCACTATAGCATGTGTTATTGCTCTTACTGATTTTATTTGTCTAATTATTTTTCATAACAGATGGAATAAAAAAGTTATAGCTCGCAGACGCAGACTATTGTACCCTGCAGTATCGGCGTGTACACACTGAAATGTTACACTGAGGGTTTATTTTCGATCTCTCTCGTTTCTGTACTCTCTCTTCCGCAGCATGTTCTGTTGTTCCGGTGACATTTAGATCCCTTTCTTCTGAGTCTTTCCTCTTATCTTTCTCTAATCCGTCACTCTTGCTCTTACTTTATTGGTGTCGTCTGCTGTATTAGACAGCGCCGATATGATCAGACGTGTCACGTCTGGCTCTGATCCTGTACAGTAAAAACACCCAGACACACACAATGTAGGTGTACACACCTACATTTTTTTTTCCCCACATCCACGTGCACCTGCCTTTTAGTGAGTAAAGCCTCCAAACCAGCGACATGTTTCTGTTATTAAGAAATAAAACGGCTTTAAAGAAAAGAGGAACCGATAAAGAAAGCAGACGTACTGTACATCCGCTACAATGTATGCGAGTACACTAGTACTCAAGCGTGCTAATACGCTAGTATGTATTGTATGTATAATAGCGTGCAAGTGTGACTTTTTTACAAACACCTCATGCTTTATCCCTAATAATCGGTAAACTGTTATAATTGGGCACCTTTTTGATGCTAGTTGTGCAAGTATGATAGAATGCTAGCTTTGCTAGCGTAAAGGTGTGCAAAGTATGTGTGCAAATATGCAAGTTATAAACTATGCAAGTACGCTTGTATGCAAGCATTGTAGAATGCGAGTATGCGAGTATGAAAGTGTCCTAGTGTGCAGGTATGTTACTATAGAATGCTATAAAGTATTTTAGCATAGAAGTATGCAAAGTAAGTGTGCAAGTTATAAACCATGCAAGTATGCTAGTATGCAAGTATGATTGGTCTGTTTGTGCTGTGGGATTTGTAAATGTGCTAGTGTGCAAGTATGCTAATATAGAAATGTGCAGGTATGCATGTATGCTACTATGCAAGTAGGCTAGTCTGCAAATATGCTAGAATGCTAGACAGTATGCTGGCATGGAAGTGTGCAAAATAAGCTGGAAGTGTGCATGTAGGTTACTATGCAAGTATGCAAGTGCGCTAGTATCCAAGTATGCTACTATACAAGTATGATAGTACGCAAGTGTCCTAGAAGTGTCCTAGTATGCAAATATACTAGTTTGCAAGTGTGCAACTATGTATTAATTATACTTATGATCTGTTCGTGTTGTATGCTAATATGTAAGTGTGCTAGTATGCAAGTCCGCAAGTATGCTAGTATGCAAGTCTCCTGATATGCAAGTATGCTAGCATGTATTTATTGGTGCACCATTATAATTGGTCTGTTGCATGGTTCGCAAGTATGCTAGTGTACAAGTATTCACATATGCTAACACAAGGATAGTATTCTAGTATGCAAGTGTATGAGTATGGAGGTATGCTAGTATGTAAGTATGCTAACGTTAGTGCTAGTATGCAACTGTGATAGTACGTGTTATTTGGTGGACCATAATCATTGGTCTGTTTCCGTTGTAGGGTTTGCATGAATGCTGGTATATTAGTGTGTAAGTATGTTAGTATGGAAGTGTGACCTTGGCCTTGCCTGTATTTGCATTAGATGGTCCAGTTATTATATTTGGTCTGTTTCTGCTAGTATGTAAGTATGAGTGTATTGTATGCAAGTGTATGTAGAATACAAGTGACCTGTGACCTGATAGAATACAAGTGACCTGGTATGCAAATATGCTAGTATGCAAGTGTGACACAGCTTCACAAATATCATTATGCCCTTGTTTGTACTGTTTCTGCTAGTATGAACATATACAGTTATGCATGAAGGCTAGTATGCTAGATTGCTAGTGTGCAAGTGAGTTGGTATACAAGTGTGTTAGTGTTCAAAGAAGAAGCCTTTATATACATTACAGCACAATGACATTTTTTTCACATATGCCAACATGTTATGAAGTAGGGCACAGAGTCCAGGGTCAGCCATGATGCAGAAGAAATGGTTAATGTCCTTGCTCAAGGGCCCAACAATGGCAGCTTGGTGGTGCTGGGGCTTGAACCCCCAACATTCTGGTCAGTAACCCAGAGCCTTAACTGTTGAGCCACCACTGCCCAGGTATGCTTCTGTGCATACAATATATGCAAGTGTCCTTGACTGTATCTCCTTTAATTGGTGGATCATCATTATTAGTCTGTTTCTGCTAGTATGCTAGTATGTTAGTATTCAAGTGTGATAGTATGGAGCTATTCTATGATGCCTGTATAAGATTTCAATGGCTCCCTCGAGGTCAGAATATGCAATTAACAATGACTTCGGCCTAGAGAAAGTGATGTAACAACATCATCTGCGATGTCTCGCCAAGTTTCTGTCTGAAAGAACTATTTGGCATCTTTCTGCTTCATCAGTAATCACATTACTGCAGGGCTTTTTCAGATTACTCGGTCATTTCATTACAGTTGATGTTCTTCAGTTAGGAGTACACCGACTTGCCTACTATTCTGGTGTGACGTTATCACTAGGCCGTTCTCAGTAGAGTCCATTCTCGTGATGTTTTCTGTATTGACGTGAACTTGTCTCTGTCTTGGGCACTTTCTAAATATGGTCATGGACTTGACTGAGAGTTTGTAAAAAATAATGTTTTTATTGTCTTTTCTTTTTGCATGCACAAAGTTTGACAAGATGTAATTCTTCCTTCTAGAAAACTGCCTAATTTCTGGAACAATGCATGAAGCTAACTTGATGAAGTGAAGGCTTGGAAAAGGTTGCGGTAGTTTTCAGTCTCGGTCTTGACTCGGTCTCGCTTTCATTTGGACACTTGGCCTCGACCCCTTAAGACTCAGTCTTGACTCGATCTTGGCTAGCCCTGGTCTTAGACTTGCCATTGGTGACCTTGATTACAGACCTAGTTCAAAATACAGTGAGAGTGATGAGAAACATGAAACATGTTTGAAAATTACACAAATAAAAACAAGTAGAACTTGGCAGCGATGGTGTCAACTGAGATGTCTCTGCCGCCAACAAGTGTAGTCTGTCTTGTTCTTCTTGTTACTCATTTGTATGCCCAAAATACTCTTAAAATATACTTCGAACAGGATGGAAGGAAACCTATTTCAGACACCTTGACCGTGTTTGGATCAATTCCAAAATCTAATCAGTTAATCTGCAAACATTCAACAACTTGTTCTTGGTCTACACTCTATGGCCAATAGATTGTGGACATCTGACCATCACACCCATATGAGGTTCTTCTCCAAACTGATGCCACATGGTTGGAAGCACACAACTGTATAGATTGTCTTTGTATGCCGTTGCATTACAATTTCGCTTCACTGGAAGTAAGAGGCCCAAACCTGTTCCAGCATGACAATGCCCCTGTGCACAAAGCGAGTTCCATGAAGACTGAAGGTTGGGGTGGAAGAAATCAAGTGGCCTCCACAGAGTCCTGACCTCAACCCCACTGAACACCTTTGGGATGAACTGGAACGCCAACTGCACCCCAGGCCTCCTCACCCAGTGTCAGTGCCTGACCTCACTAATGCTCTTGTATCTGAATGAACACAAATCCCCACAGCCACACTCGAAAATCTAGTGGAAAGCCTTCCCAGAAGAGTGGAGGTTATTATACCAGCAAAGAGGGAATAAATCTGGAATGGTATGTTCAACAAGCACATAAGGGTGTGATGGTGTCCACATACGTACCTCACTAACGAGAATTTCAGGTGGACACAGAGACAACCTGAAAACATAATGCCTCCACCACCTTGTGGCTGTAAACCACAAGTCTGGTTTACACCGTAAGCTTGATTTTGCTGTCATATACGAAATCACACATTGTAAAAGAATTCTTTGGTCATGAGTTGAGATCACTGGCCTTCAAATGCATAATCTGCTGACTGATTTTGTGCCACTGTGACCAAAGATCTCCGACAACAAAGTTCTGGCAGGTTATTAAAATCTCATAGTGCGAGCACTGCTATGATGCTTGTCCACCAATATGAGGATAGTATGGGATTAAAGCAAACTCTCAGAACAGTTCCACATGGTGATGGTTGTTAAATTGTGAGCTGAGAGAATATCTGTTGAGTTCTGTCTTGACAGGACTAACCGGGATGTGGCATGGGAAGGATAAATTACAGCTTCCTGTATCCTGTGTTACATAAAACACACTTTAAAGAATTCATGTTGTCCTCTGCCACAAAGAGCTCCAAACTCATCTTCATCACCTTTTAAAGCGGAATTTCAGAAGCCACTATTATACGGAGGACTAGTTTGCATTTAATCACGCCCAGATCGCACTGATTATCGAGGTAAACTATGCAGAATATAGTACATTTCTTTAATCGCAGGTCTATCATGAGACGATCTTCACCATATTAGCTGACACGTCTGTTAATACACTAATTGTCTGTTATACAGTAGATTAGAAACGCTTTTGTAACATTTAGTATAAAAATGTATGCATCGATTCTTCCTTTTCCTTCAGTCTTTCCTTCCTTCCTCCCTTTCTTTAATTCTCTGCTGTGTTTGTAGTTGCAGTAAATGTCACCATGTCCACATCGTGTCCTCCTGTTATTGCTGTTGACCCCATGATCTCATCTCGCTTTGTTGTTCCCTGAATGCTCCTAACTCTCGCTCGTCTTGTGTGCCGTCTCCAGGGAAGAGGCCATGATGTCCACGCACTTTGAGACAGTAGACGATTTGCTGGCGTCATTCGGCCCGGTGAGAGACTGCTCCAAGGACAACGGCGGCTGCAGGAAGAACTTCAAGTGTGTCTCTGACAGACGGCTCGATTCCACAGGTTGCATGGTGAGAAGTCATTTTAACCCTCCTCTTCTGTTTACTGCTTCTGATTCACTCTAATCTAATGTCTTAATCTGACTGATAGTTAAGTGTATTTTAAAATACGAAATCATAGTTTAATTGAATCTTAACCAAATCAGTGGTAATGGAGCTCCAAAAGCCCTTCTCATGCTTGGTGATCCTTATCAAGACAGATGTTTGCACAGCTGGAAGTGGCAATAGAAGTAGGAAGGAATTAAATTCGACTTTATAAAAAATGTATATTTTTTTTTTTTTGAGTGTTTTGACTTGTTATAAAACTGCTATTTAAATTTTATTTTATTTCATATTTCATTATTTTATTACATTGTTTTTTAATGTGTTTTTTAAACATTATTATTATTATTATTATTATTATTATTATTATTATTATTATTATTATTATTATTATTCTTACAACAACAACAATAATATCACACTGATTGTTCCACATAGCAGAGCTTTACTTACGAAGTCCAATGTTATAAGCTTATATTTTATTTTACTTTTAAATCTCAGAAGTTTTCTTTCTTTCTTTCTTTCTTTCTTTCTTTCTTTAGCCTTATTTAAATCTTAAAAACCAACAGACTAGGTTTAAGTCCCTTAAATAACAGGGTGGTGATGGAGTGTTTTTTGTTTTTTTTTTCTGTTTTTTTTTTTTTCTCCATTTAACAACAAACCTTAGAATTAACAGGCCATAAATACACAAAGTAATTAACACATTCAGTAACCGATGTTTGTTTAAACCTTCACTAATAATGAACATCTGCAGCTATTGTTTTTGTGTCCATGCCTAAGAAAATAAGTCCATAATAAGAAGAATTAATTATTTAAATAATGTTATGTACTTTAACACATTATCATTAATGTGGAGTGTTAATGATTAAAAATTAAGCTTTGTTATTATAAAGGAAAAACTGAAGAAACCTTAATGTGAAACTTTTCTAATTACAGCGCTTGATGTACTTTGCTAGAGTTTTAAAGTAAGCACTCAGTGCCATATTAGGGTGTCCTGTTTTTTTTCTTGTTTGTTTGTTATTCTTTTCAGTATGCTATAATCATATTCTCAAGGTGCATTATTTTATCTGTAATCCTGTCAGCACTGGTCAGAGATCTGAATGCGGTTTGCTCACACCATATACCGTATGTGGTGCTGTGAGTGAAAATCATTCACTTTTTCAGGACTTCTTGAGGACTTTGGAGTGACACTTATAATCGGTTTAAGGACGCACTTATGTTTGCTTAGTGGAAGTGTTGAGAAGTGGTACTGGAGGTTAAACCGTTTAGTTTAGTTATATATAAGATGAGCTGGAAAGGGGAGAGTTTAGAGGAAAAATCATAAGCTAAAGTGATGTCATGACCCAGCGGTCAGTTCAAGAGGAGAGCTTTCAAGAAATTGGAGAAGAAACAGTAAAATGAACATTATGTTGGCTTGACAGAGTAGCGAAACAGTAAACGATAATACAGTTAGAGCTGGTATCTAATTGATCTGACACCCAGGATGGGTGTCGGACCGATAGCAGCAAAAAATAATGGACTGGATATCGGAGAAGGAAAAAAAAAAAAAAAAAAAAAGACTGAATTTGATCCGATTCTGTAACAAATGGAAATTGGGTTTGGAAAAGATTTTTACATATACAGTAAAATGTTTACATATAAAGAGACTCAATTATATATTTTGTTTTTGTTAGAATCGATTTTTGTTATTTAACGTAGTAGTTTTTAAAGAAAAAACTGCGATAGGTATGAGTATTGATATCTGCTGATATTAAAGGCTTTAAGTATCGGTATTGTTATTGGAAAATGAGAAATAGGTACCGTGTCATCTCTAACTACAATGTTTCATTGATAATAACTTTCCGTTTGTTCAATTGTTCAATTCAATTCCCGAAAGCGCGAGCACATCATTCCTGTATAGGACCTACAGTACATCTGCGCCAAATTTCATTGTTCTTTCATCAAAAATGTGACTCGTGAAAATGGTAAAAAAAAAATTCGTATAGAATAAGAAGAAGAAGAATATGAAGGACAGAATAATTATAAAGAGTTTATGTCAAAGCTTTTAAAGTCAAAATCTTTTAAACAACAGTTTTGGTTCACAAAATGAATTAAAAGTGCAATATTAGGTGCAAGTGGAATTGAATAATTTTTATTTTAATGGAAAAAAGTCTAGATAGCTGGAAAAAATCTGATCTGGGATACAGACTTGAACAACATATATTATATGCATACACTAACACTGTTACAGGCCAAACAAGTACGCTGGGCTTTAATAAAGTACTCATTTAGAGTCAAATTACATTAAAAATATTTCAAATTTAAAGGGATATTGTGTTTGTTTGTTTTTTTCCCCCATTAGTTAGATGTTTTTCTTTCAAATACATTGTGATCTAAAGGCTTAGGTTGTATAAGTTAGCAAAACAAGCTTTTCTTGTTTAAAGCTGCGATGTCAATTCTGTCCATTTTATTCTTAAGTATGATCCAGTACATCGAAAAATCCAAATAATTGACTCCGGTATATTCCTCAGACCAATTCTTTGGCGTGAATTGTCTGACATCCCCCCGTTATCACTTGGCCTGACCGTCTAACAGCTGCCAAAACATAGGCCAAGCTGGTAAGAGCTGGTCGAGCAGCATGACCAAGCCGTTTGTGCCAAGGTACAGCTGGTAGACCAGATGGTGCTGGACGCTTTCCATTCCAAAGTTGGTTTAACAGTACAGACGACTCGATCTGTTGTTTGGCGACTGGAAGTTGGTCAGTGTATAGTGTTTTTCCAAAAAAAAAATTAAAAATGAAAGAAAATCATTTTAAAAAGTTGTGAAAAAAGAAAAATGTTTGAAATGATGAAAAATAACTGTATTCTTTTCCTGTTGTTTTGTAATTTATGTTACTAATTAAGTTACACATTTTTTGTTTAAATTGCTGTACAGACAATGCCCATGAGAGACAAACTTACTTCTATGACAAATCTAGAGCAGAAAATGACCAGTTTGCCAAAGATTATTGTTTATATTCACGACGTACTTCTTATCCATTTATAGTTGCATTTAGTGTTGTTTAGTTCCTCTTATGCAACCTGCCATGTTACCGAGAAACCACAAAGCGCAAACTCTTCTGCCCTGAAGACGTACAAGATATCTGACCGTTACAAAGACACTGGAGACTCTTTCCATAAATCCTAAAGAAACATCTCCTTCTGAAAATATCAGTCATTACACATTTTTATTTTGTTTAGTTGCTATAGAAACACAAATATATTACAATGAGTGCATTGTTATAAATTTGTGATTTGCAGCTGCACTACCATCAGAGGTGCCGTTATAGAAAATTAATCAACCCACAACTTTTTCACTGAAAAACAGTGGCATGAAAGACCATCAGTGTAAGACCAGGAAGCCATGAAGAATAAATTGATGTTAACCTTCTCAGCGTTTACCGTGATGGATTTTGCAAAGTATGCATCGGGTCATGACCTTGTTCTCAATATGCCAAGACCATTTTCTCAAAGTGCATCCATCCTATCAGTAATCCTGTCACAGCTGGACAGAGCTCTAAAAGGCTTTAGCTCCCACTTTAAATATGGAGCGCTGTTCAAATCATTTGCTTTGCAATTTTGGAGGACGACATGATATCTCATAATTTCAAGATACTATAAGTCACAATTATGAGATAAATCATAATTTTTAAATGCTATTGTTGGAAGACGTACGTGTAGATAACCTAGCCTACTCTTCCAGTTTTGATCTCTTAGACATCATGGTTCTAATATAAAACACTATCTCATAATTATGACTTCATATCTTATAAGTAAGACATAGTATCTTGAAATTATGGATTAAAATCTCATGATTAATACTTGGTTTCTCATAATTATGATAAGTACCTTGAAATTATGACTTAATGTCTCATATCAATGACTTAGTATCTCAGTTAGGATTTGTATCTCAATTATGAGTTAGTATCTTGTAATTATGACTTGGTATCTCAATTTACTTACTATCTCATAAGTATGACAGTGTCTTGAAATGGCTAAATTTCATTTATCACATAATTGTGATTTAATATCTCATAAGTATGCCTTATTGTGTTGGAATTATGAGTATCTCATAATGATGAATTAGTATCTTGTAATCGTGATTTAATATCTCATAAGTATGGCTTATTGTCTTGGAATTATGGGTATCTCATAATGATGAATTAGTATCTTGTAATTGTGATTTAATATCTCATAAGTATGGCTTATTGTCTTGGAATTATGGGTATCTCATAATGATGAATTAGTATCTTGTAATTGTGATTTAATATCTCATAAGTATGGCTTATTGTGTTGGAATTATGGGTATCTCATAATGATGAATTAGTATCTTGGAATTATAACTTGGTATCTCAGTTATGATGCAATATCTCATAATTATGACTTAGTATCTTGACATGGACTTGCAATCACACAATTATAACTTAATATCTCATAATTATGACTTAGTATCTCATACTCATGACTTAATATCTCAATTATGAATTGTGTATGAATTATGTTTCATACGTAAGAGTTAATGCCTCATAATTATGTCTTTTTATCTCAATTATGATGTAATGCCTCATAATTATGACATAGTGTCTTGAAATTATGACATGACACATATGAGGCAATACACAAGATTCTTAGTACTAGCAGAAATGAGCTTCCATACTTTTGAGTGCAGTCATAATTTGCTATAGTTTAGGATGGTCAGTAATATGCATTTTGCATGCCGTTAAACTCAGTGAAGTGTTTCATTAGAGTCAGCAGGATTACTCAGTGCTGAGGAAAGTACTAAACAATGCAAATCAGTTAATTAAAAAGCACATTTTGAAATTACGTGATTTTAGCCCCGTCATTACGTTCATTCGCGATGATAATCATAGAGAAGGTTTTAACAGCGTCACAATGTGATGGCAACAGCAGATTGCAGTGAAGGCGTCGTTAGCTTCTTAATGTCGCGATAATGGCAGGTGGGCTAGCCGAGCTCTGATATGTTTTTAATGGACTTGTTTTCATTTGGCACGTTGCGCTTCTTACATTTAAATCAGACCCTTAATCGCAGGTCTGTTAGCGAACAAATCGGCCGTGGCGAACTTCGGCCTTCCTGATTTCACTTGGCCTTGTTATGAGGAGTATGCAGATTATCTTCTTCAAGGTAAAAACAAGCTTCGGGGTCATTTGCTTTAGGGTTGATTATTTCCTGTTGGCTCGTTTTCGGTTCTTTAAGTAGCGAGCGTGACTTTATCGATGAGAATGATGAGAATCTTTACCCTGGAAGACAAAATGCAAATACACTGGGCAATGATAAATATTTAATATTTCATTATTAAAAATATTTTCAATAACAAATATAGTCATCATCTATTGGTTCAGGTCTCTGTAGTCCTCCCTAGTGGAAACCATGGAAACCAAACCTGTCTGAGTGAAACCTCTGCCATTTGTTTGATTTAAGCTCTTCACAGATTTTAAAGAGCATTAATTATGTATTTCCTGCGCAGAACAAACGTATTCCTCATGTTACGATATGACGAATTCTGAATCATGTTTTGTTTTTGTTTTGTTTTTTTGGCTGTTTATCTCACAAACAGTGGAAAACACAATATGTTCATTTAGTCAGTTTGAAATTAAACACTCTACATGTATTTTGCCTTTTAGAGTAAAACTCATCGTGGTTCTTTTTAAATACTAATTCATTTTAATTAGTAAACTTAATGCAGTGAGCAGAATGGAAAGCGAATCCTTTATAGAAACAAAAACAGGTGCATAGCTCTGTCTAGTTCACACGACACAGCCAGACGCCGACCAACGACAACAGACAGGTTCGTCGGGTTTTTTCGGATCAGTGTGTTAACCCTGTCGCCGTCTGTTGGCGTTGGTCTGCGTTTGTTTTCACCGTCTGAACATCTGCAATCGGGTCGTGGAATGTCTGAGCAGTGTGGTGTGATTTTCCAACAAATGCATGCTAATCACGCCGCTGTGCTTTATTCCTTACTAGCTTCAGAAGCTCTCTGGTTCACCCAAGTGGTTTGTTTTAGCGCTTTAAGGACTTGATTTAAAACTTTTCAGAACGAGTAATAAAAACCTCTGTACTTTTGTGAAATAATTAAGTATAAGTAGTCGTTGTTTCTTCTGTATGCTAAACCATGAAGCTAAATGTTGGGCCAAACCGCAAACTTGCTAACTGTCCAATTGTCCAATAAATTACATTTATTCGAAGCTGCATTGTAAACTGAGGTCTTGCTAAATGAAGTGTATCTCCTGACATTTAGTACAGCTCAGGGTTCGCCGCAATATTTAACGCCACTTTTTGGAGTTCATCCGCAGGCTCTATTAAAAGATGGCCGACCATTTTCGAGTGAAAATTGCTAATCGATACGAATCTTGGCCTTTCAAGCCACAACAAGCGTGCCATTGGTATTGACGTTCTGAAATAACAAGTCAATTTGTTCAAAGGTTAGATCGGCCGTTCCATCAGTGTCGGCGGCACATGGTGGAAGCTCGTTTTCCTCCCACTCGCTCCGAAGAGCCTGCACTCTGACTTCGGCCGCTGTTGGCAAACATACAAATGACCCAAAGCGTGTAAGAGTTCACGCTAATTAAAAAGCTGAAGCTAATGCTCTGCTGAAGGCTCGCGAGCTCTGTTTAGAGTTCAGTTAGAGTTCAACAGAGAGAGATGATACAACACATCACAACACATCACAACACACAACAGACAATATAAGAGTTTAAACAATATCTTGAGCCTTGCATATACAAACCGAGAAGCAAAGGCGAGAGAGAAAACGACACGAGGGGAAAAAAAAAAAAAAAAACAGATGAGATGAGAAGAAACACCGGGACTAGAAAAGATGAAAAAGAGACAACGCAGAGAAGTGACCAGTAAGTGAGACTAAAAGATATAACATGAAATGAGAAGAAAAGAAGTGAGATGAGAAGAGAAGAGATACGAGGATGATCTGAGAAGGGAAGAGACAAGAATAAATGAGACAAGTTGAGAAAAAAAAAAATGATAAGAAAAGAACAAATGAGAAAAGATGATGCATAAGAAAAGAAACAAGAGGAGAAGAGATGATAGGTGAGAAGAGAAAAGAAAAAAATTTAAATGATGCAGCATGAGAACAGAAACAAGAGGAGGAGAGAAGAGATGGCAGACAATCGGGAAAAAAATCAAATAAGACAGAAAGAAGAGAAGAGAAGAGAAGAGAAGAGAAGAGAAGAGAAGAGAAGAGAAGAGAAGAGAAGAGAAGAGAAGAGAAGAGAAGAGAAGAGAAGAGAAGAGACAATAGGAAACCAGAAGAAAAGACACAAGATGAACAGCAGCGAGTGAACGAGATGAAAATAAATGATAAAAGTTGAGAAAAAAATAAGAAAAATGATGAGAAAAGAAGAAATGAGAAAAGGTGATGCATTAGAAAAGGAACGAGAGAAGAGTAGAGAAGAGAATTTTCTTTTAATGATGCAACATGAGAACAGAATTAAGAGGAGGAGAGAAGAAAAGTGTCTACATTAGACAAGAAGAAGAAGAAAAGAAAAGAAAAAAGGAAAAGGAAAAATACATCCAAAAAAAAAAAAAAGAAAAGAAATCTAGAAAATTAAGATGAGAGAAGAGATGACGTTAGACAATCGGAAAAAAAGAAAAGGAAAGAAAAGAAAAGAAGAGAAGGGAAGAATGAAAAGTAAATAATTCAACACAATGAGCGAGAGAGAGAGCGAGAGAGAGAGAGAGAGAGAGACTTCTCAGAGAAAGAATACAAGTCTCATCAATGCCCCAACTTCTCCCACCTCCACCTCCTCCTGACCCCCAACACCAACCACCTTGTGTGTGTGTGTGTGTGTGTGTGTGCGTGTGTGTGTGTGTGCGTTTACTTGCCGTTTCTCTAACAGGATTGTTTAATTAATAGCTCAGCTGCATGGGGAGAAACGAATAAGTTGTTGTTTTCCGAGCTGCGCGGTAAACATGATGTGAACAGCGAGCGCAGTACTGAGCGGCTCTGTGAGGAATTCTGAGGATTAAATATGCATCAATAACAGCTAACGAGACCGTCTTAATGTGTTTCATGCCAACATTTATCCTGCGTGTCTCTGACTGCCGCCAAAACTTCGCACAAAGAAGAGAAGAGGACAATGCTGATGATTATTTATATGTTTATCCCTTTATTTATATGTCCATCACTTTATCCACCAAAGCGAGGTCGGATGCTCGAATCCGATTGGTCAGAAGGCATGTATTGTTTTCGTATGGGGCGGTGGTAGCTCAGTGGTTAAGAAGTTGGGCTACCGAGCGGAAGGTCGTGAGTTCAAATCCCAGCACCGCCAAGCTGCCACTGTTGGGCACTTGAGCAAGGCCCTTAACCCTCGACTGCTCCCCGGGCGCCGCAGCAAAAATGGCTGCCCACTGCTCCGGGTGTGTTTGTGGTTTGTAGTGTGTGTGTGTTCACTACCCACAACTCCTAATGTGTGTGCACTAGCTTGGATGGGTTAAAAGCAGAGGACAAATTCCAAGTATGGGTTACCATACATTGGCCTTCACTTTATAACAGCACAGGTAACATTAACCTTATTGTTTTTTATAGTAGCAGCTCAGACACAGTGACTTGTATAACGGACATGTAATAATCTAAGAGTGATGCAGTGAAGTGTTTTGTTAGGAGATGTTTAACATTTATTGGAGGAGTCTTGGTTGTTAACGCTTTCCTTTTTTCTCCATTATCTCAGTAAAGTGTGTGTAACATTTGTATTGCCAAAGCTTGGATACAGAGTCTGTGTCCAAGCTTCGGCAATACAAATGTTAATATCTGACATGCCAATAAAGCTACTTTTTGACTCTGACTTTGACTCTCGGACGTTTCACAACATTGGCTCTAACTACAGACGGATAAAATTGTTTGTTTGTTTACTATTGAATACCGTGTAGCATCACACTCTCATAGCTTCAGGATCTCCAGTTTGATCCTTAGCTCAGGATCATACTGTCTGTCTGGAGTTTCATATGTTCTCCTCCGGGTTCTCCGGTTTGTTTCCACCTCCGAAAGACAAACAACTAGCTGGAAATCATGCCATGTGAATATGTGTATCCCTTACCCTGATACTCTTAAAACGTAGGGTTCCTTAAGGGTTCTTTGTATAATTAGTTCTTTCTTAGCTGACTAAAGTGGAACAGGAATTTCTTCACACGCACAAGAAGTTGATCGGATTTAAAGAGACCATTAAAGTATTTAAACGGTTTCGAGCTGGGTTTACTGTCTGTGTGGAGTGTCACAGGTTCTCTCCGCGTTCGGGTGGGTTTCCTCCCACCTCCCATCCAAGGTATCCTGTATTTCCTCCTCATGCTTCAGTATTCCCAGGACAGACTCCGGATCCACCTCAGCCTTGACCAGGCTAAAGATCTAACTGAAGATGAGCGAATGAATGATGAAAAGGTTTATCATTTACACAATGCTGTTATAATCAAAGCGCAAGAACTTGTCCTTCTTCGTATTTTTTTTTCCGTCATCATGCTAGTGCGCATAGAGGAGCACACTGAACACTTTGACTCGTTTGAACCCAAATTGACCGGCTCCCTTGCTTGCACGCCCATCATTTACATTTCTTCACTGTGTCCGAAGCCAGATGTGACCGAACTGCTGCGCTGCAATGATGGCTTCCTAATGCGCCATTAGCATCCACAGCGAGACAGAGAAAAGGACGGTGGTTACAGACTCCTGAAGGACGCATGAGGAAGAAAGAAAGAGACCAGAACCATGAGGACAAACAGAAGAAGAAAGACGGGTAGAGAAAAGGGCAGACGATGAGTGGGAGGGCAATAAAGACGTTGTTTTGTAGAATAAAAAGTGAAGAGTTCTGAAGAGACGAGTTGTGAACGTAATGATGAATTATTTATAATGTTATATGAGGGAAAAGGTCAGTTTGTTAGTTCAATAGTGTCTTTCTGGACAAATTGCGGGAAATCAGGCAGCTCTGCATGGGTGTGTCTTTGGAGGCTATAGGAGAAGATGTGGGCGTGTCTTTGAGCACTCAAGTAGGAAGAAGATAGCAATTGACAGGTTTTGTGAACATTTTGAAGATGGTAGATTTCTGAGAAGAGTTTTAAAAAGCATATTCATACATTTTTCATAATCTTTAATGCTAATATTAGCGAAGAAAACCTGAGAGAATGTGTACGTCAAATATCGGCTAACCTGACAGAATTTACAGATTCCATAACAAAAAGACAACAAAAAAGTGAATAAATATAAACAATGTAATGTAAAACATAATAAATAATTTGTGATTCCATCCTTTGTCTTTATAACTACCTACAATGTCTTTTGTATCAACTAGACAGCTTGTTATTCCCCCATACATAAACCATGGGGGGTGTAAACTTTTGCACATATGTACTTTGAAATGCATTGCATTACCAAACCATTTAGTCCAGTTTAAAACACTTGGTGTTGTGCTGTTATAGGGAAATAATCAACAACAGTGTGGTGTGATGAAGCGTAACCGTTTATAGTTACATTAATGTTGTGGAACGTCCCGGAAACAAGTTCGTTCACGTTATTACTTACGCTATAGCAGCTATAAACAGTCATTCCCTCACCAGCCTCTCTTTTTCCTCTCTCTTGAAGTTGATAAGACAAAAAAAAAAAAAAAAACACCACACACAGCTTATCATGTTACCGAAAAACAGCAAAAAAAACATCCTGAAGGTGTCGGAAAACAAGAGTTACAGCTTTCTGCTTGACACTGGAGACTCCTTCCTTACATGATAAATGAACATCTTGTTAGAGAAAACTTCCCAAGATCAACAGTTAGATAGATCTGTTTACATGTAGCGTCCGCCGTACAGGTCCCTGTGAATGCTCGGTTACTACGGAAACGATAACGTATTAAAACGAGCACATTAATATAAACCTGTGATTTGTAGCTGCACTACTGTCAGAGTTCTGTCACAGAACATTAGTGAACACCTTCTGACCAATCAGAATCCAGAATACTCTGAGCAATAATAAAGGGCTCGGGTTCATGGGCTGTATTGTGTGTCTGCGAGTAAATAAAGAGAAGCGGCCGTCCTTTGAGACGTCCCCTGTGAAGCTTTATTGGGAAAAATGTCCCTGACACTGACAAAGGTCAAAGTGACCTTTAAAGCTTACACAGGCACCAGAGAGAGAGAGCATATAAATAAATAAATATTTAATGTCCTTAAATAAAGGACACACACACACAAACATATATATATACAGTATAAGCCTCCATTTCTAGCTCTAAAATGACGTTTTGGAATTAGCAACGGAGGCTTGAGATGGGATGCGTAATAAATTAGTTCCACACACGAGTGTTTGAAGGACAAAAACCTGACAAATCTCTTGAAAGCAAACATCTGAACAATGTCTTGAGGTGTGGTAACTGTGGTATAAGCGGAATAATCGACTCCGAAGGCTAGGTTAAAACAGTCATCAGTCAAAATAAAAATATCATAAAATGGAAATGAAGAAAAAATAATGAGAGAACTTGCTTTTCTTCTTCTCGTGATCTTCGGGAAATTCAGATGATGCAACTTCCTCTTGAACCTATTACAACATGTTACAGGGTTGTGTGAATGCACTAATATGTAGTTTTATGAGAACCTAAAATGGACAACTTGTGGAAAAGGAAATTCCGAGGATGAGACGTTAAACAGGTTTAGACATTTAATGTAAAAAATTCTACAACTGATAAAGTATTTTAATGATTAGATTTCAATGTAAAGTGGAGTTATAGCCAGCTAGGACCCTAAATGCTGTCTTCTAAATGTTCTTTTTTCTGAAACATTCACATCGGTTGTTGTTGAAAACGTCTTTCCCCTTTTACTTCACATTATGTACATATCTGTAAAAGTAATATGAGTGAACACAGATCTCAGAGTCACACGTAAACGTCATAAAGAAAGTGCAGATGTGAGTGTGATATGAATTACGTTAATGATTAGTCGAACTCAGCTATCTTCGCCGCATATCTATCATCTCTATAGGCCATTTCCTGCACGTCGGCTGCATATCTGGCAGCGAGTTCGTGTTCCTGCTTGAAGTTTATGTCGCATTGATTTCACACTGTGATTGCATCTGCATAAAGCACATTCCTAGCTGCCTATAAAGAGAGACAGCTCTGTCTGCAGCCAGGAGCATTCGTAAGCACTTTCAATCCCACGGTACTGCAAACGTCAGGAGGGAATACGAAGTATATCAGAATATTACGCAGACGTCGCCTGTTATAGGACGCCTATAGATTTTTATGGTTTTTAATTTTTTTTTAATTTTACTGGCTTATAAATCTAGCATTTAATATGTTATCTGTTACTTTGTAGTAGCATGAAAAAGTACATAATAATAATAATAATAATAATAATAATAATAATAATAATAATAATAATAATAATAATTTTTCTTTTTTTTACCTTCATTTTTAGTCCAGAACCTCTGAATGCTTCTAAAGCTCTTTGTGGGTTTCCCAGCTACTACGTAGAACCCTTACTCAATTGTAGGGGTTTACATAAGGAGCAACTGAAGAACCTTGAAGGGTTCTAGATTTCACATTTTCCCCCAAAATGTATAGAAAGAAAGAACTCATCAGTGCTTCTATGCAACGTATGCCTTCTTGGCTTTCTAAAAGTATTCTACATACATGCCTTTCTGATATTTTCTTAGAACAAAGGTTCTAGAGCCCCTAAACATCCTTCAGTTGTCCCTGTGAGAGATCCCTCAAACATTTTACATAGAACACAACTGAGTGTTTCCTTATTAGAAAGTCAACGCCATAGTAGGAATGATATTAAGAACCCATTCATTATCATGCGCACAGTTTGTTTGTTTTTGTTCTGTTCTACACTAGATGGTCTGTACCGTTTACTCTACACCTGCATCTATCTGAACATCATTTACATATATTCATGAATATGCTAATTATTTACCACAACACACTCACTACACATTACAGCGTTACGGCTGTGATATATTCTGTAGACGCTGCGCTATTTTACTGAAAACCAGCAGCAGAAAATCAAATGTAATGGTCCGAACACCGTGTGATGTACGGTGGACTCCACTAATATTGGCACCCTTGGTAAGTATGAGCAAAGAGGGCTGTGAAAAATGGTCTTTATTGTTTAACCTTTTGATCTTTTGTTTAAAAAATTCACAAAAATAATCTGCTCTCATGGATATCAAATAATTGCAAACACAACACAGATTTATCCAGAAAAAAAAAAAAATTATATATATATATATATATATATATATATATATATATATATATATATATATATATATATATATATATAATTTTGTTAAATATGGTGTGCAACAATTATTGGCACCCCTATGAATTCATATGAGAAAAATATATTTAAAGTATATTCCCATTGATATTTTACATTTTTTTTTAGTACACCTGGGTGACTAGAAACAGGAAATTGTTTGACCATGACTTCCTGTTTCACAGGGGTATAAATATGAGGTAGCACATAGGCCAAATTCCCTTAGTCATTCATAACAATGGGTAAAACCAAGGAATATAGCTGTGATGTGCGGCAAAAGGTTGTTGAGCTTCACAAAATGGGAAGTGGCTATAAGAAAATAGCACAAGCATTGAAAATGCCCATTTCCACCATCAGGGCAATAATTAAGAAGTTCCAGTCAACTGGAAATGTTATGAATCAACCTGGAATTGGACGCGTGTCTATATCGTCTCAACGCACTGTGAAGTGGCCAAAAAAATCTCCAAGGATCACAGCTGGAGAATTGCAGAAGTTAGTTGCGTCTTGGGGTCAGAAAGTCTCCAAAACTACAATCCGAAGTCACCTACATCACCACAAGTTGTTTGGAAGGGTTTCAAGAAAAAAAAAAAACCTCTACTCTCATCCAAAAATAAATGAAAAAATCAAAAGGTTAAACAATAAAGACAATTTTTCACAGCCTTCTTTGCTAATATTTACCAAGGGTGCCAATATTAGTGGAGGGCAGTGTAACCTTTAAAGGTCAAACATTAGCGATGAGCAATTTATGGCCTAAAATAAGACAATTTGAAGTGGTTATGTTTTGTTTCATAGTAGTACTGGGAAAATTCCCATCAGCTCAGAGTGTGTGCGTTGTTACACATCTCCAAGTTTCAATTTCCTCCTCTAGAAGAGTTTAATAAAGCAGCATTACTGGATGTAGATTACAAAATCTTCTTTCCTGTCTTACGGGAAAAGCAGTGAGGCATTTGAGGGAAAATAACAAGGTAGTTTTTTGGGTCGTTCATCTCAGAGGAATAGTTTGAGTTTTTTTTATTTTTTTATTTTATTTTATGAGCTAAATCTTTGGCTTTAATTGATTTTTAAAAGAGTTGGCAGGGAAATGAATGGTAGCATGCAGTCAGTGTAGCGAAGAGCTAATAAACAGTTTACATGAAGGGCTAAAGTAGGATTAAATAACTGTAGTCTTGAGTAATACTGGGGAAGAAGAGTGAAAATTATTATTATTATTATTTTTTTTTTGTCCTGAAACAGTGCTTTGATTAGGGTATGGGAAAGATTGTCTTCAAACCCCTGTCATATGAGTGCTTTGTGAATAAATAGAAATGTACATTTTAAATAGATATTTGCATTTATTATGATTTTATGAGTTCACTGCTTTGCTCTAAGGTGCACAAGTGGCCTGGGATTTGAACTAACAACCTTTTTTTATGTTTGTAAACATGACCACCAAAGAAAAAAAATCTAAGATGGCTGCCCCACAAAGTACCAGTGTTTAGCTACACGGAGATGTCTGTGTGAAATCACCGAAGACCGGATGTTTTAACGGCCCATAGAGTGTACATACGTAGAATTTATTTGTACAAAACATATTGATTGAGGTAGATATGTATTCCTTGTTAGCTACATTAGACTCACAAAAAAAAAAAAAACAACATCAGACACCAAACATGCTTCATCCAATCAGCTACTAAAAGTTTAGACCTCTTAAGGACTCTTAAGTCATAAAGATTAAAGACTGTATTTAGAACCATACAATAGTGTTTTCTTATATGAAGAGATTTCAAGAACGACGCTTTTTAATCATCCAGTGAATTCTTGAAGAATCCTTCAAAAGAGACCCCCCCCAAGAATGTATGGATTAAATAGGTAAGAGAGTGGTACAAATCCCAAATCATTGACCATAATGTTCTTCTCCATATCTAGAACCTGTCACTGTCAGGAGTTTAACATTAGTTATTTAGATACTTCCAAAGAACTCCTATTAGTTTTTCAGTTGTGCCTCGGGGAGAACCCTTAAAGCGTGTATCTAGAACCATACAACAAAGTGTTTCCCTATAGGAAAAGATTTCATGAACCTCTCATTTTTCCAACGAACTCATAAAGAACCCTAGAAGGGCCATATCCCCAACCCCCAACCCCATTTCCCCATTTGTACCGCACCAAATGTGCGGTACAAATTCCAACTTATTGGTAATTATTTTCTTTTTAGTACCTAGAACCAGTCAGAATTTTAACATGTAGGTACTTGGTACATTTTTAAGGTTCTCCAAGGGTTATCTCTACAGTAAAGTGTACATTATTTATTTACATAGACATCCATTACTAGTTAGACACTTTAGCTTCGTGGCTGTTGTGCAAAATTAAAGAACATCAGAACCAAGCATGCTTTGACTGATTTGTCGCATTTGAGGTGGAAAGAAAAAATTGTGTGAAAATCGAATGTCAAAATTTCCCCCTCCTAACTATTCGTTTAACTGTGATAAAAAAAAAAAAAAATACACTCCACATCAGTAATAGCGCTGTTGGAAAAAGGCTAAATTTGAATTCCTGATTTGAGTTTCTGTTTAAGTGAACGGACACGGAGGTTCCGACAGGAACCTCAGTCCATCAGCAAGGTCAAACACACCCTGTACGATTCATTCTAATAGTATATAATAATAATAATCCTTTTCCTAAATAAAGCGATTTTTGCTGCCCTGAAGTCGTGCGCCATCCTGACCTTTATCTTCTTCTAAAAATCTCTTTACGCTGCCTAGAGATCCAAATCCAAACCCATATCCAGTCACGGTGTTTTATTCAAGGGGACCAGGCTTCCATTAGGACGAAGTCTGCTTGTTAATTGCGTGGCGTCTGATTAAAAAGCTGGAGTTGATTAGTGCGGCAAATGAATCAGAGCGCAGAGGCGGAGTGAGCCCTGGAGGCCTTCAGTGCTCCTCTACACCCTTCCTTCTGTCCTTATAAAATCCTCTGATCATTACATAAAGTTCATTTTTCAGATATTAAAATAAACACAGATTGCAATTACTTTTGATTGAGTCATCAAAGGTTTATGAAGGTTTATTAAGTTTTATGAAGGCTCCTCATTCGTCAAAATCAATGTTAGTGTCTAATGACAGTTAAAAAAAAAAAAAAAGCAACTATACGTTTAATGTCTTTTAATCTTCCAGATGTTTGATGGTTCTAGAGTGTTAATACAGTCAGCTTACAACTACTGAGTCTAAAAAAAAAAATCTTTGTTGATTTATCTAAATTTCATGAACAGGTCTTTTTGGAACCTTTTCTATACTCTTAAAGCACTGACTCAAAAGGATATACAGTATCCTGTGTCACACTACAATGGTATGTAATAGTCCAAAATTCATAATACAGCGTGTCACAAAAGTCTCCATCAGAAGGGTACTATGTTTGCCAGCACCACGTCGGTCGTGCCTCCGTCAGTGGATGTTCGTGGACGTCCACTTCTTCTCGGTCGGTCCGCAACACTTCCAGTCTTTTTGAATTTGTTAATAAGTTTGGGAACTGTGTCGTGTGTGAAGTGCGTGCCATGTTTCCTGTTCAAGTCCGTCGCAACCTTGCGACAGCTTCCCGATCCAGCCATAAGAATGATTTCAATACTTTTGTCATTCTTAATGGCTATTGGAAAAAAAATATATATATAATATAGCATTTTGCTAAAACTGTTCATTTCCTCTATGTATGGAGACTTTTGGGACACCCTGTACATTGGCCATAGATGTAGAACAGACTGCGAAAGGAAAGTAAGTATCACTAGTGCACTAGATCTTATTTAAATTCCCAGTGTAAACACAAAACTTTCAGTAAAAAGTATGCAAAGTGTAGGATTTGAGACATGGCTTAGGAAAAAAAAGAGAGAGAGAGAACTAGGATGAAGGTCTCCTCTGTGAAAAGCTTTGAATCGCAAGAATTGAAAAGCTGATTATTGTTGCTGTTATTATTACTACGCTGTTGTTATGTACATTCCTCTCCTGCGTCTGCCCAAAGCAATTCATTCAATAGGGACTGCACAGATGCCGAGAAGGTTTATTGCTACTTCAGTATAAGCACCTCATATTGATGGATATGTTCACGTCATTGAATTATTCACACAAAGCTAGCGGCACTGAACCCAGTAAACCCGTGAGCTAAAACGTTCATAAATGCAGATATAGGAGTGAGGATTGCAATTCTTCAAGGTAAACTCTATGCTTCTTCAAAAAATCGGACGACAGACTGCAGAGGAGGGTCTATGAAACCTCTGAAATCTATGTAGATGCTGTTTACAGCATCCTCTGATAATGTGATAATCTCACAGACATAAATATCATCCAGACCGCTGACTAGTTTGTGGTGGTTATATTATGATTAGCTGTTCATGTATCAGGATGAATTAATTAATGAAACAAACATGGAACACTATACACACTTATAAATTAACAATTACTTTATTTATTCTCCCTGGTTTCTGAATTATAAATGAATTTATTTCAGGCAAGTGGAGAATCCAATGGGTAGAAACTAATCAGAAATTATGAGTAAATCCAGTATGTGCAAAACAGATATATTTAGTAAAAAAAATATTTGCATGGCCTCGACTTCACCACCGCTAACATCTGACTGAGGTAAACTCAGTGTCTGAAATATTAATACGTCTTTGGAGACTTCACCTTTAAAATGCTGCCCTAGTAGGGATACATATATTATTGACACACTCAAATTTAACATGCTTGTCCCTGATTTAGAAATGGTCTATGTTTATAAAAATTAAAAAATAAAATTTAAAAAGTGGAGAATTTTACGAGTCTCTGGAAGATTGTGTTTTTCATATGAGTAAATGTCCCTCAACAAATATGCAATATTGACCATTTGAAAAAAAAAAATACAGGGCAGTGTGTTTTATTAATTTGGAAACAGTGATTGTGTTTAAATGAATACAAACAAAGGGCAGGTTTTAAATTTGCAGAAGCCCGTTTCCACCATTTATTTATCGTTTCCTGCAAAAAACAATTAGCAAATTGGCAACATTATTATTGGGGAGCTTAATAAAGGATGGAAATAAAAAAAAGAAGGATGATCAATATATTAACAAACTTCGTGTTTTAAGTGATAGAGCTCATTAAACACACTTAAGGAACATTGAAAAATTAAACATCTGTGTTATGTTTTGTAGTTTTTGGCGGTGAAATGGAAATATTAAAACATTTAAAGACTGAAATGTGAGAACATAAATAGGTTTGTACTGGGGTTGAGGAGGTAGCCATAGCAACACTACCACTAGTTAGTCCTAGTGTGTCCTAGCTAGTACCGGCTAGCTATTTATGGTTTGAAAAATCAAAGTGGAAAATATTTTAGCATGTTAACAGTGCTTGCTGCATAAATGAGCAGACCAAATGTCCCGAAATTCCCAAGGCTGATCCCTGTGAACACTTTTACTTGTACTTTTCCTATACTTCTGCACATAACCCATGCAGTTTATATGCATCTCTTATGTTCTACATTCTGCACTCAGAATTGGCAACATTCTAATCAATATTTCCTCATACCCATGTCAAACACTTCCTCACACTCCAGGGGCGAGGCCTGGTTCTCATCCGAAAGCTCGAGAGGGTAGAGCGGGGGACGAAGTATAATTTACACAGCGCTGGAAATGCAAAGTAACATTATATCAGACTGTGAACTCTCGGTATTGATCAAGTGTCTACTGCTAGCCATCATCAAATCAATGCAGGGATTAACAGAACAAATGGAAAATGCCAAAACAATTACAGGACGTTCCTAAAGGGCAGAGGGGCATCATGACTGACAAAGGGGCGTGGCTTCGGGAGCAGAAAACAAGCTTGGTGAAGTCCAGCATGAGTGTATCTCAAATGCTAGTGTTTGAATTAGCATTCGAGCAAGTAAGGTTATTGAGAAGATCTAAAAGATGAGCGCCATAATGAAAAGTCACCAGAAACCAAAATAATAAAAAATAAATACAGTATCATTTTTTTCAGTAGCTGTTTTTAAAATAAAATGCACAGGAGCTTGTTTGTGGTAGTTGCAGTGGTAGCTCAGTGGTTAAGAAGTTGGGTTACCGATCGGAAGGTCGTGAGTTCAAATCCCAGCACT
Source organism: Cranoglanis bouderius (assembly GCA_023630585.1). Lineage (NCBI taxonomy): Eukaryota > Metazoa > Chordata > Actinopteri > Siluriformes > Cranoglanididae > Cranoglanis > Cranoglanis bouderius. The sequence continues at coordinate 15,362,298 of CM042565.1, read as the reverse complement.
TGCCAAGCTGCCACTGTTGGACACTTGAGCAAGGGCCTTAACCCTCAACTACTCCCCGGGCGCCGCAGTAAAAATGGCTGCCCACTGCTCCGGGTGTGTTCACGGTTTGTAGTGTGTGTGTGTTCACTACTCACAACTCCAAATGTGTGTGCACTAGCTTGGATGGGTTAAATGCAGAGGACAAATTCCAAGTATGGGTTACCATACATTGGCCTTCACATGCCAGTTTCATTAGTCTGCAAGCTAGTAGATTAATTAGCTCTTAGCATGAGTGCCCTTTGCACTCAAAACTTATAAGGGTTTCTTAAAAACCTTTTTCCCCCTAAGAGTGCACCAAGACAGTTTAGTGAAAAGTTAAATGCCTTACAGGTTCTAGGTTCTTAGTTTGTACCATACCTAACCAGTTAATACAAATATTATTTGAAAAAAAAAAAAAGTTCTTCAAAGGTTCTTTACAAAATCATTGGGTAATTAGGGGTTCCTAGCTTCCAAAGGAAAAAAAACAAAAAAAAAAACACTTTCCTGTAGGAGACTATAGGAAACCCAACACTTTGTTTTAGGGTTCCACGTAGATCTTTTCTCCAGAAGGAAAACCAAAAGACCCATAAGAGTTACATAAAGAAGTTTTTTTTTCTAGAGTATACCAAGAACCAAGACACTCTTAGAAAAAATGGTTCTTCAAGGGTTCTTCCTTGGATAATTATGGGTCTTTCACTTCCAAAGATGGTTTCTCCTTTCTAAATGGAAACACTTTCTCCAGAGGGCCAATCAAAGAACCATGAAACATTTTAAACATGTTTAAGTTGAACATTGGGCACCGATTTGAATATCTAAAGAGCCATAACATGCTGAAAATTCATCAGGATTCTGTATTCATCATTTGATAATGTCTGAATCATCTCGACAACCTGGTGGTTTTGAACAGCAAAATGATTTGGAGCCAGTTCTAGCAAGAAAGTTATGAGGTGCATGTGACCCTCTATGGGTGGAGGCTTATTAAAATATCTTTGAATTCTAGTTTTAATGAACGAAACAGTAATATTAATGCAAGAATGATTAATGCCATTGAGAATGCATATGTATGTAGCATAAAACTGTTTTTGTATTCAATTAAATACATTTTGTAACAAGCATAATGCAATGTATAATGTTATTTTGTTAATCAGAGGCTATTGTTAAATTTCACTGAACAAATCAGTGTTAGATAGGCGAAGAACAACAACAGCGAGTCTTTTCGGAGTCCAAAGAGTCAACTCATACTGGTGGACTGAGTCATTTACACTGAATGGTTGAAACGCACTGGATTTCCACTAACTTTAATATGGCTATATTTATACTCGAGGCTTGGAGGAGATTGAAGCTAGGACACACCTATGTAAGCTTATTAAAACAGGATAATGCGAAAACATAAACATGAGGCTCAAAACGAGGTAACACATAAGCAAAGGAACAAGAATTAGCAGACAAAGAGCATGATAAGGCTTTGCAAGGAGGGCCAGAAACAACATTGCAGAAAGAACCAAACTAATAGAGACACAGAACAGGTGAACACGTTAGGGTAATCGACCAATGACAGAACAGGGACAGAGACAGGATTTGAACAGAAATAAAAGCACATGGAAAGAACTCAAAACAAAACAGCATGGCAGCGACAACGTCATTTTATTTCATCCCATGGATGGTGCAGACTTTCATGCTGTCCTCCAAATTTATGCTTTCTTTCTGTGTTTTCTCGCCCCCACATATGTTCATTGTTCATGCTGTGCAGCTCATCCGCAAAATTAATAGCGAAATTAATAGGAGATGAATTCCAACCTGACTTGTATGAGATTCATGCTTTCTTTTTCTGTGTGTAATTGTTTTGTTTTGCATTTTATTTATTTATTAATCTTTTTGCGGAATACAATTTCCACCCCAGAAATTCATATTCATGTGTTGACACCAAGTGCAGTATATTAGCACCTGAGCGTGAAAATATGCTCGCGTTCCATTTCAGCATGAACATAATGGCTCATAACTCATTCCCATCGTTGACTTCGCTCTTCTGAGAGAAATCAGGTGATGAATGTGTAATTGCCCATGAAGGCTGCAGACTGCGGAGTGCTTCTCCCGTCATTTTGTTTGCCTGTGTTTTATTTGCTATCAAGACACCCGTGTATACTAACAGAAAGCTGCTTCAGGGAGAACCGGGTGGAATATGATTACCTGAAGGAACCAAGCAGAGATTAAACACATTGAGACACAAATGACTAGCTGTATGTGAGGTGCTCTTTGGGGGGTTCTTTACAATCTGGATCAATTAGTTGTCCCAGACTTCCTTAAAAATAAATAAATAAATAAAATCCCAGCCTACAAGACTACTCACAAAATCTGTTCCCATGCGAAGTTCAATGGTTCTTTAAGTTTCAGTGGATGAGTAGGTGTTCTTAAAGAGTTCTACTTGAAACCCTGATAGGGACGCACTTCGTATGTCAAATGGTTCTACATAGAACCTTTTTCTAAGAATATACTGATATATTATGTTCTACCTTATGTAGTAAGCAGTTACAGTGAACAGGGAGAGATATTATGTGCTACACTTATTTAAAAAAAAACAAAAACTGAGGAACTGTTAAGGGTTCATTGGTTGTTCCTTTGGTGAAACTGGTAAAGGTTCTATGTAGAACCCTACAAGTGTTTCCCTGTCAGAAAACATTTCAAAAGAACTCTTTTGGAGGCTATCAACCCTTAATTTTCTAGTGAAACCTTAAAGGACACTTAAAGAACACCTTTTTTTTTAGCATACCAAGTACCAGGACACTTTATCTAAATGTTAAAATGACTGATAAAACCTACACTCTTTTAGAAAAGCGGATTCTTCAAGGGTTCTTTAAGGGTTTACTGGATAATTAAGAGCTGTTAGCTTCCTAGAAGGATTGTACTTGGAGACCTTTCCAACCGAGAAACACTCTATTGTAGAGTAAAGTCGGAAACTTCAAAGGTTCTCCCAGATGGACAACTGAAAATCCGTAAACGGTTCTAGATTTAGTTTTAAGTACTAAATGTCTGCAGTCAGCAATTATACACCTCAAAAGTGACCTACTGTACTCTATAATGATGCTTTTAATTGATAATATGCTCAACACATGTAGACACAAGGTAGTTGTACATATGGTTCTAAGGTTAAACCAAGTGTTAAACAAGCATTTGAGTTCTGCGGTCTCACTTTCCTGCACATTTTTATTCTACAACACACACCTCATGAAGTGTAAGTGCATTGATGCGTTAACTCTTTAGGCAGCATGTCTGAGAAAGTTAGGTGACGTTCACTCGCTACAGCAAAAAGACGTGCTGCCTTGTTAATTAACAGTCATAAAAGTTCGGAGAGAAAAGGAGCAACACTACATGAGAACTTTAAGATGTGTTGGAGAAGGATCCCAGAGGTGTCATCATATCACCGAAGCCAGAATGTTTACTCCAAAGTTTTTAATCACGGTAGGGCTGGCGGCATTTCATAACTCACACCTGGTGAAACTCCTGCAGCTATCGTTGAGAGAAGGGTTTTTGTTTTAGGTAGATTAATAAAGTTTGGATGGAACAATTCAGTGAATATCCTTGTACATAGCTTATAAAATAGCACTTGATCCAACACACCCTAATATTTTGCACTTATTTTTTGCACGTATTGTAATGTGTGTTTTGGGATATAAGCTGTTTTTAATTCTTTTTCGTTTGCTATTCGAGTTGTTGAATGAATAAAATAATACTACAGTTTTTGTCTATTTGATGTGCTCCCCTGTAAAGAAAACATGCTGATGGTTTGAAGGATAAGCTGACCAAGCACTCATCTGCTACGCTTGCAGATCATTTTTAGTTAAATTTATAATGTTGCCCATAAATATTAATCCCTCCAATTTAAATGGTCCTCTGATGCCCTTTTGTGCATCACAAAAACATTTCCATGCACTTTCAATGGATCATACTTCTAAACAGCACTCAAGTTAATAGTTATTTCTGATGTCTGAATACTGATGTGTAATATTTCGGTATTAAATCCTCACTACATGCATAACACAACTCTGAATACAGCTCTGTGTGCCAAAAGCAATCAATCCTGGGAGGGACTACAATACATTTAAGGTTGTAGAATAGACAAACGTCAGCTCCATATGTTTAGGCACCCTTTATTAACATGAGCAAAATGAATATATAAAAAGAAAACACATCCAAGTGATATTTTAATCTTGATCATATAGGGACGCTGCATAACCAAACCATGATCACTGCGTGTGTTTTTGTTGGCTTTTTTTTTTTTTTTTTTATCTTTCTCTCTGCATGTGTCCCGGCCATTTTCAACTGTTCCAGACTTTTTGAAACCGTACTTTTTATTATGGCCCTGATTATGCAGTACAATACAAATCTTGCTCCTTTGTGTTGAAAGCTTTTTGGTTTTCTCCCGTGATGATGGATAAAAAAAAAAAAAAAACGATTTTATGGTGTCTAGACAATCATTTTTGGTTTCTGGAGACTGAAAGCGTTTTTCCTTTCAAGAGGCTTCCATTTGTCATTTTTAGGGGTGTCTGTTATTTCGATACATATTTTCGGAGAACAAAACCAAGCTTATATGTGATTGGTTTTCAGTTAGAGAAATAGTAGGTCTTCCATCTGAGTCAAGATTTGTATGATTTGAATATATTTTTTTATACAATAATGTTTGCCCATTGTCTCAAAGGTGCCAATAATTACGGAGTCGACGGTCAGTCCTTCTTGCTTCTGTGTGAACTCCCTCTAGTCCTTTTGTTCCTCTTATAATAACATCCCGATGGCACTGTACACCCTCAGTCATACGTTCTAACCCTTTGTTCTCTTCATGGTCACCCATGGTCTTTTCCTCATGTCTTTCTGGTTCCTCTACAGTGTCCCGAAGGCTTGCGGCCTATGAAGGACGGATCAGGTTGCTATGACTACTCCGTAGGTACAGACTGTACTGACGGGTTTAATGGTGGCTGTGAGCAACTCTGTCTTCAACAGCTCGTGCCCCTGCCGGACGATCCCACCTCCAACAACGTGCTCATGTTCTGCGGGTGAGAACAACCAGACACTGTGGGGTGCATATACTTATGCATCTGAATTGTAAATCTTCTCTGGCATCATAAACCAAGCCACATACATATGAGATATGAGTACACATCTAATGTTTACATATAAAAGACCTCCAGTTTACAGTTTACCTCCATTTTTTTTTTTTTTTTTTTCGCAAAACCTTGATATAATGAATCCAAAGTAGGGATGAATCAATACCAATACTGGTATCAGTATCATCCCGATACCATACGCATTTACTCACACTGGTAAAAAGTGCTCTGATACCAACATGTGCTATCACCTGATACTATTACTGCCTTCAAGTCCTACTGAAATATCGTTATTACGAGGTAATTTTGCATGTTAACTGTTTAGTTTTTCATTTTCTTCCAGTAAGGCTAATTCAACTTCTTGTCATTAGTGATACAAAAAAGTGAATGAAAACAAAATAAATTTTTCTTTAATAAAACATCCATTTTTCTTTCGACCAAAACCACAAACACATCACGTCATAATCATGACCTTTGAACTCATAAGCACAAACTTATGAGGAGGACTTGAATGCAGAATAAGTGACATAAACCTAGTGTACATTACCATGTTAATAAGCATTCATTAAATATTTTTTTTTAAAAAAACCTCACTAACGTTGGTTCATGACCACTATTTAAACCAGGGAAACATGAACAGAGCTAAATAACATGTTCCATTATGTTCCTGATTGAATATTAAATACATGTATATGTTACAGTATCAATTTTTGGTATCAGTATTATTGTGTATTACTATGGTGTTGCTATGGGTACCAAAAAAAAACACATACTCATACCCATAGTCAGTCTAAAAAAAAAAAAGGTATCAATGCACCCCTCATTTAATGTACGCAAAACATCCAACCTTGAGACTGTGGAGAAAAAAATCGACCCATGGCAGCGAGCTCAATTCTCATACATTGTTAAAGCACAGTGTTCCTCCCGTATATGGATCATCCTTTTAAAGCGGTAGATAAACAAAACCACTGAATTTCCTCTCTCCCACACAAAACCAATATCAGAACTTTAATCATACACAACACTTAAGCCCTTCAGACCCGCAGGGCTGTTTAAGTCCTGGTATAAGTCCACACCTCATGGCTGTGTTTATTACCTCCTGAGAAATGAGAACTTTCCAAATTCTGCAGAGTTCTCTAAAAAAGCGACTTTCATTTTGTGCTCGGCCGCGACAGTCGGTGCTCGCAGCTACATTTGAAATTACATCTTATCTGTAGTCCCATACTGTCCTTCTTCGGTGTGCCAGGATGTCTCTACTCACCAAGGCATCTGGCTTCTTTGTGTGTGTGTGTGTGTGTGTGTGTGTGTGTGTGTGAGCACTCAGGTGTGTGCAGGAATACAAGCTGGCAGCAGATGGACGCTCCTGCCTTCTCCTAGCTGACAACTGCGAAGGCCCCAAGTGCCCTAAACAGGACTCCCGCTTCAATGACACGCTCTTCGGTGAAATGCTGCACGGCTACAACAACAAGACGCAAGAGGTCAACCTGGGTCAAGTGTTTCAGATGACCTTCCGGTAAGCATTAAAGATAATGCAGGAGTTAACTAACATTAATTACTGCAGCATTGATGGTTACTAAAGGGAAGTGTTCATAGGGCTGTATGAAACCTCAATTACAACTGACATAAACCTATATAAACATCTATAACACTATAAAATGCTTACTCAGCATTAGTACATCATGTTAAGTGTAAGCGGTTACATTTTACTAAAGGGAAGTGTCCACGGGGCTACATGAAACTGTAGCATAATAATGTATTCATTATGTTTATTGTAAATAAGGAACCTACATGTAAAACTTAATGCTTATAATTTTTTTTTTCGTGCTCTTTACGATAATCCTGTCCAATCAGTATTCTGAATGTAGGAATTTCGGCACTTCGTGTTATGAGAAGCAGTGAATCGATTCCTGTGAACTAAATTGTAAATGTCCTAAATGTTATGGGTAAGAGTCAATTCCAGCACTGTTAAGCCTTTAAAAAGCCATTCCAGAGCCTCTGATAATCAAGACGAATGTCGCGTGTGATGTGAGACCTCTACAATCTCACACACACCGACGGCTTCTGTCTGGCTTTGGCTCGGATCCGGGACTGGGATTTATTCACTGTGTCATACGGTTTCGACATTTATGTGCTGTGATACTGGCGTGGATGCGGCTGTGATTATCCCCGGGAACCATGCTAGTTTATGGAGGCAAAGAAAGCTATGAATCAGAGACAAGTTAAACAGCTGTTAAAAGAAATGTCTAGTTTTATTTATGCTAGTCCTGTTTTCCAGATGGAAGCAAATAATAAATCCATATTCTTAGATGTGTATTGTGGAATATTCCCTATGAAGCCCATATTCATATATACAGTATCTCAGAAAAGTGAGTACACCCCTCACATTTTTGTAAATATTCTATTATATCTTTTCATTGGGACAACACTGAAGAAATGACACTTTGCTACAATGTAAAGTAGTGAGTGTACAGCTTGTATAACAGTGTAAATTTGCTGTCCCCTCAAAATAACTCAACACACAGCCATTAATGTCTAAACCGCTGGCAACAAAAGTGAGTACACCCCTAAGTGAAAATGTCCAAATTGGGCCCAAAGTGTCAATATTTTGTGTGGCCACCATTATTTTCCAGCACTGCCTTAACCCTGTTGGGCATGGAGTTCACCAGAGCTTCACAGGTTGCCACTGGAGTCCTCTTCAACTCCTCTATGACGACATCACAGAGCTGGTGGATGTTAGAGACCTTGTGCTCCTCCACCTTCCGTTTGAGGATGCCCCACAGATGCTCAATAGGGTTTAGGTCTGGAGACATGCTTGGCCAGTCCATCACCTTTACCCTCAGCTTCTTTACCAAGGCAGTGGTCGTATTGGAGTTGTGTTTGGGGTCGTTATCATGTTGGAATACTGCCCTGCGGCCCAGTTTCCGAAGGGAGGGGATCATGCTCTGCTTCAGTATGTCACAGTACATGTTGGCATTCATGGTTCCCTCGGTGAACTGTAGCTCCCCAGTGCCGGCAGCACTCATGCAGCCCCAGACCATGACACTCCCACCACCATGCTTGACTGTAGGCAAGACACACTTGTCTTTGTACTCCTCACCTGGTTGCCGCCACACACGCTTGACACCATCTGAACCAAATAAGTTTATCTTGGTCTCATCAGACCACAGGACATGGTTCCAGTAATCCATGTCCTTAGTCTGCTTGTCTTCAGCAAACTGTTTGCGGGCTTTCTTGTGCATCATCTTTAGAAGAGGCTTCCTTCTGGGACGACAGCCATGTAGACCAATTTGATGCACTGTGCGGCGTATGGTCTGAGCACTGACAGGCTTACCCCCACCCCTTCAACCTCTGCAGCAATGCTGGCAGCACTCATACGTCTATTCTGCAAAGCCAACCTCTGGATATGATGCTGAGCACATGCACTCAACTTCTTTGGTCGACCATGGCGAGGCCTGTTCTGAGTGGAACCTGTCCTGTTAAACCGCTGTATGGTCTTGGCCACCGTGCTGCAGCTCAGTTTCAGGGTGTTGGCAATCTTCTTATAGCCTAGGCCATCTTTATGTAGAGCAACAATTCTTTTTTTCAGATCCTCAGAGAGTTCTTTGCCATGAGGTGCCATGTTGAACTTCCAGTGACCAGTATGAGAGAGTGTGAGAGCGATAACACCAAACTTAACACACCTGCTCCCCATTCACACCTGAGACCTTGTAACACTAACGAGTCACATGACACCAGGGAGGGAAAATGGCTAATTTGGCCCAATTTGGACATTTTCACTTAGGGGTGTACTCACTTTTGTTGCCAGCGGTTTAGATATTAATGGCTGTGTGTTGAGTTATTTTGAGGGGACAGCAAATTTACACTGTTATACAAGCTGTACACTCACTACTTTACATTGTAGCAAAGTGTCATTTCGTCAGTGTTGTCCCATGAAAAGATATAATAAAATATTTGCAAAAATGTGAGGGGTGTACTCACTTTTGTGAGATATTTTACATTATAAGTGCACTTATAATTCGTCATATACATTGGTAATGATTCCTTTTAGACGTTTTTAAAAATCTAATGATAATACTAATAATAATACTAATAATAATAATGCCTCTTTATGCTCTAATAACGTGCAAGTAATTACATAACACGATTATAAAGGAATGCCTCGGGAAATTATAATACTATAAAACTCTAATAATGGTTCAAATAAAGCTTTAATAACAGTGCTATAAATAATTCCTTGATAGCTTGTAATCATGGTGTAACACGTGTCTCACTATTCAAGATAATACCATGTGATGTAAAGCACAACGTGATGATTATGACTAATTATTTTAATTTAATTAGATTAGACTAATTAGATTATGACTAATTATTATTTATAATTAATAATGTCCCGTGAATCATTATAAAGCATATCTAGTATGTATTAACGGTTATAAAACATTTTAAACATTGCATTACAAATACTTTATTCTTGATTCAATAAATTAATAGATTTTTTTAAATGTGTTTTTACAAAAAAAAAAAAAAAAGGCCACACATCAAGCTAGATTCCTGTCCCAAGGTTAATTGACGCTACTTATATGTGTCTTTGTCGTTTTTGTAATAAATCTGGAATTAATTGTAAATAATTACTGTACTTAAATCTACCTATAATGAGGAATTTAACGTATTCAGTTTACTTAATGCACTCAGAGATGACACATTAAACAGTTTTCATACTTGTTAACAAATGTTACAGTTGCTTTATAATCATTTCCAGGTCATAATGTTGTTCAGTGCATCACATGGCATTATAATGATAGTGTTGCCACATGATTATAAGTTATCAAGAAATCATTTATAGCACATTATTAGAGCTTTATAAGGCATAATGTTTATAAAAATTCACACGAAGCATCATTATTAACTTACAAAGAATTAGAGTTAGAGTGACACGGATGCAGGCTAAATAGAAAATATTCCATGCTAACAGCAACAGCAGTTTTCTCCTGGAAATCAAGACTCGTCGAATGAAACATTTTTGCTAGTAACATCACTAAACACACGTTTTAAAGATGAATGTGCTTGCAGCCAGGGACAAAATACAACTTAATAGCAAAACTGATCAGAATTCACCAGTAAATTTCAGTGAAATTGTGCTAGACTTAGAAGGCCATAGTACAAAGGCTAACTCAAGGCTAGATCAGCGCTAGCTTGTGGCTAGTAATAATGCTAATACAGGTAGCGTTCTGGATGAATCACATTGATTAACCTGTGCATATTTAGAAGTACCTCGGTCATTATAGCCCTGATAAAGCACGGCCATGAAGCTCAAAATGTTTCTGAATGTATTCGTCTGAATGTGCTTGGAATTCGCTAAAGCATTTCCTTTTGCAGTTTCATGTTGAATGGTCCGCGAGGCATGAAGCATGAAGCCGAGCGAAAGTAAAAGCACCGCATTTCTCACAAGAACTCAGTTTTCTAAGCAGTCTAGAATGATACTGGTAATAGATTGAGCTATCTAACGTTCTTAAAATGCCAAGTGGTTGGATTATCTAAAAAAAAAAGACTAGTTCTGGAAGAAATCAAGGAAATTAAGCAAGCAAAGTAACCGTTTAAATGAATAAGAAAAGCAAAAAATTAAAATAAAAAAATCCAGCACAAAAAAAATAAAAATAAAAATGCTGTTGCTGCTAAATATACAGTTCCCTCAGTGATTAGCACTCTGAGTGTCTGATGTCAGGTTATCAGGTTCCCGGATTCTCGGATGTAAGGTTCTCGGATCACTCTAATTAAAGCAACGGACAGGGTATAAAAACTGAGGAAGGTTTTAGTGGTTGCTGTGTTGCGATACACAGCACTTTGTCACTTCACGCTCTTTAAATTGTCAACGAAAGTGGAACTGACCCTGGTACATTCGTTTTCATCCCAGACGGGCCGTCCTCGCCGACTCACACGCTGATAATAGCTATCGAGTTATTTCCAGTGAGTCTTCAACCTTGGTCCAGACACACACACACACACACCCCAACACACATCTGTCACACTTTCATTTCTCATTTTAACAGATCATGGCTCCTTCTGCGTTTTATTTTAACAGATTGCACCGGCAACGTCGAAGCACTGCATTCTCATCAGAAAGCTTGACACATTTGGTTGTTTTGTTAGGGTTTATTAATAACCGGAGCTTCAGTGTGGAGAAAGATGAATGTTGTGGGATTAGAGATTGCATTCTGTTGTATTGCTGAATTATGGAGATGTTTGTCTGGAAGATTGGAGGTAGTGTAGCTAAATGTAGGCCATGAAGTCAGTGGAGAAACCCACCGTGATATGTTTAACCCTAGAAATGGCTAGAACCGTCACAGCCTCATCTTTTATAGAGATTTCGTTTGATATTTTAGTAGCCTGAGCCTCATATATTGTATATGTGATATCGTTTGTATCCTTTTCTGGCTACCAGCTTCAGGATCTGTGTATATACATTTCGTACACCATTTCGTTTCTGATGAAAAACACACTAAAAGTCTCTAGAAGCCAACCATCACGACCTCCTATTTAACTGGAGATATAATGATATCTTTTGCACACTTTTCTGGCCAAAAGCTTCAGGATCTTGGTTTCAAATTGTTCAAATTTAGCTCCTTCGATTTCTTTTCTGTCTTGTAAAAAGGTTAAGGAGTCTCTTGTGGTCAAAGTTGATAGAACATTTTGATTATTAGCCAGTCAGCTTCCAATTCATTTTTCCCCCCAATATATTACAGGATTCTGAGGCTATCATGAGCAGAGACTCTAATCTTGTCCAGTTTGGGCGAGTCTGTGCCCATGATAGCCTCAGATTCCTGTTCTTGGCTGACAGGAGTGGAACCTGATGTGGTCTTCTGCTGTTGCAGCCCATCCACCTCAAGGTCCAATGTTGTGTGCATGCTGAGATGCTTTTCTGCTCACCGCAGTTGTAAAGAGTGATTATTTGAGTTACTGTGTCCTTCGTGGCAGATTGAACCAATATGGCCATTTTCCTTTGATTCCTCTTATCAACAAGGCATTTCCACCCACAGAACTGTCGCTCACTCAATGTTTTTTTTTTTTTTTTGTTTCTCGCACCATTCCGTGTAAACTCTAGAAACTGTTGTGTGTGAAAATCCCAGGAGATCAGCACTTTCTCAAATACTCAAACCAGCCCTTCTAATACTAACAACCACGGCACGATCAAATTCACAGAAATCACACTTTTCCCCCATTCTGATGTTTGATGTGAACATTAACTGAAGCTCTTGACCTGTATCTGCATGATTTTTTTTTTTGCACTGTGCTGCTGCCACATGATGGGCTGATTGAATGTGCAGGTGTACAGGTGTTCCTAATAAAGTGTAATAAAGTGTATTTTGCTAAGGCAGAAAATGCTAAATAAATTTTTAAAAAAAGAAAATTTCACTCGGGAGCACACTAATATTTTCAGGGCTTCTGTAGCTAAAAGAAATGTTGAAAAACCTCACAGCTGGGAATTTTATTTCTCACAGCTGCGCTCGCGTTTGATGAATGACTGACCGTTATTGACTTGTGACCTGTGAGCGAGCGTCATTTCCCTTCAACGGTGCTCACTTTGCCCTCTTCAGGGCCACGGAAAAGAACGGGAAAGACGAGCGTCATCCATCAAGCAATGATGACTCGTGTCCCTGTATGGGATTGGTCCAATCTGAACCTGATCTTCAGAACAGCATGAGGACGTGGACGAGCCTCGGTGCTCAATATGCACTCAGGCACACGGTTTTCTTACAGCGAAGACATGACAAAAAGAAGGGGGGAAAAAAGAGCCTGCAAAATAGCACTCTCTCTTTCAAAATGAAATAACACCTCAGAATAAAATTCAGAAAGAACTCTCCTCGGTACGGCTGACAACAAATACAGACAGGTTTTTTCTTTTCTTTCGTTCGTTCTTTCTTTCTTTTGCTGCACTATAACGTATGAATAGAAGAAAAACAACCAAAAACCTCCCCCTAGATGTCTGACACATTTTAATCTGGATTTGTTTTTGTTTGTTTGTTTTGTTTTTTTTGTTTGTAACAGATCACACAAAATCTGCATTCTCATTAGCGAATTTGAAATGTACAGTTTGACATATATGGATATTTATTTATTTTTTTTTTTACGATTCATTAATGCCATTTAGAAAGATTAATATAATGGGATTACCGAAATCAATCGGTTGTACTGTTGTATTATGTAGATGTTTGGAAGATGTAGGCCATGGATCCGATAGGGTGAGGCAGAAAACGGGAACGTATTCAGGCCCTGATTAACATTCTGTGTGTAGAAACATGTACGGACTTGATGACATGCCCGAAAGGCGTGAGCAAAATAACACCTCCTGTTAGCATTTCTATCTCAAAACGGCAGAATACCAAAGTATGATCAGTGCTCGTAGATTTTGTAGCATTTTAAAATCTATCATAATAAATTCATAAGGCATTATAGGTATTGTTATGATTATTTATGATAATGCATTACGCTTTCGAGTAGTGTCTATTATGCATTATGAATTGTTAATACGTACTGTAAAGTAGTACATGCTTTAATTGCATGGTGAGCAGGGGCAGAGAAAAGTTGGTGAAGTAGAGCCAAGTAAAGAGAGAGAGAGAGAATGAGAGAGTGAGAGAGAGAGAGAGAGCACCCTGAGGCAATAATATTAACTAGAAAGCTTTCTGAAAATCTCAACACACTGCCAAGGACGAGGTCTGGTTAGCGCACTCAAGCGCACTGTGAAAACTAAGAGACGTGATTTTACACAGGAAATACAAATTGCTCATTTTTATAACTATGGATAAAGAAATATGTTGGGCAAAACGAGCTGCTCATAATTCTGAAAGGAGCAGATTATATTAAATGAAATGGTGTAAACAGTAACACTTTCTCCTAGAAGTAGAACCATTTCTTTAAACACTTATTTATCCAGCGAAGCCTGAGAGCACATGAATTTATCATCTGACGTGGCATTACTGCAAAAATGGCAACCGAAAAAAGGGATAGAGTCGCCAACATTTTGACCTTCGTTGAAAATCCGAATGTTATGAATATGCAAATTAACATGGCCCGGATTTGCATGCGGATACCTGTCAGCTCTTGGGTTATCATGTAAGGGAAGGTCTTGTCGTGCTGTTATAGGAAAATCATCAACGACAAGGTGGTGTGATGAGGTGGAGTTACTGCCCTTAACGTTAATTATTTTCCCATGACAGCGTGTCTCGAAGTGTTTTATTCCTTGTATAACACATGAATACATTTCATTACGTATTAAAGAGGAATAGGTTGCCATTTTTATCCGATTATAGCTATATCTAATGTTGTGGAACGTCCGTGAAGCGAGCTAGTTCCTGTTATCGCTTACGCTATAGTTATATTCCTTCACCAGCCTCTCTTTTTTCCTCTCTATTGAGGTTAATAAAAATGTCATGTCATGTTACCACAAAGAGTAAACCGATCTGCCCCGAAAACTTACAGCTTTACCGAGACTCCTTCTATAAATAAATTCCCATGTGAACTGAACTACTGTCAGAGCTGCTGTTATAGGAAATGAATCAACACCTTCTGACCAATCAGAGTCGAGAATTCAACAACGCTGTGATATAACACACAACAACACCTTCGATCGTAGCCACAGGTCGGCCGAAATGTGAGATTTCATCATAGGATTTCATCATAAAAAAAACACTATAATTGAATAAATAATAAATGTTTTATTATGTTTAAGGATAAATGGACTCCTGAGATCTCCCCGTACGCTGTTACAAATTTTCGGCCATGAGCGCAGTGTCTAGCTCTGTACAGTGATGGTTTTCACTCCACTGGGACACTGATTTATTTATTGCCCTCTTTTTATACGGACAGTTCCTCTGGAGCAAGGCCCGGTTAAGTGTTTCGCTCAAGGAGACGATGGCAGAAGCAGGTGAGATCGTATTAGTAGCTTCATGGACAGCTTCCCTGCATTCCCTGCGAGTCTATTCCGCTCCCAAGGCCTTTTTTTTTTACAATCACACACCAGCCAGGAAAGAACTCCTCAAGGACTGGATTTAAGTCCACAGCCAAAGCAGCAGAAATGCTGGTCTGAGTCTGATTTAATTCCCAACACACACACACACACACACACACACACACACACACACACACACACACACACACACACACACACACACAAATACACAGTCGGGGGCGATGTGGGTGTTATGTGTAATTAGACTGTTGGTCGTAAGCAAAGGCTTATGCAGCTGGCTGATAATAATTTTTAAAAAAAGGGCTCTAGGAAGCACTGAATCATTACGGGACTGGAAATCAAAATGAGAATGTGCCGCATAAATTAAACGTTGTGTGTAAATTTGAATAAATTAGCACATGTGCATGTCGGTTTGACCGTTTCAGATCAGCGCATATGTTGCAGATTAATGTGACAAAGACTGCGGTCACTTAAATCACGCTCGGCGCTTGCTTTTTCATTTTAGATGTTGCCAAATAAACCAGTGCTTTCACATTAATATAATCATATTAACAAACTTATAATCAGCGGGTGTTGTGAAAAATTTCAAAGGTGTGATTTTGAGCATGGAGGAAAAAAAAAAGACCGTGCATAAAACCTCATTTAAAATGTGGAGTTAGTGCTGAGAAGTTAATTGATTAATGATTGATTAATTAATTTTTGCATTGATGGTGGAAACAGGCATTTTCAATGCTTTTATATATATATATATATATATATATATATATATATATATATATATCAACCTGGAATTGGACGTGTGTCTATATCGTCTCAACGCACTGTGAAGAGGATGGTTCGAGTGGCCATAAAATCTCCAAGGATCACAGCTGGACAATTGCAGAAGTTAGTAGAAGAAAGTCTCCAAAACTACAATCCGAAGTCACCTACATCAGCACAAGTTGTTTGGAAGGATTTCAATAAAAAAGCCTCTACTCTCATCCAAAAACAAACTCGAGCGTCTTCAGTTTGCCTTCAGACACTACTGGAACTTCAAATGGGATCGGGTTCTATGGTCAGATGAAACCAAAATAGAGCTTTTTGGCAATAAACACCAGAGGTGGTTTTGGTGCACACAGAGAGGTACCCATATGAAAAGTACCTCATGCCCACGGTTAAATATGGTGGTGGTTCTTTAATGTTTTGGGGCTGTTTTTCTGCCAGAGGACCTGGACATTTTGTTAGGGTACATGGCATCATGGGCTCTATCAAATATCAACAGATATTAAATGAAAACCTGACTGCCTCTGCCAGAAAGCCTCAAATGGGCCGTGGTTGGATCTTCCAGCAGGACAATGATCCAAAACATACATCAACATCAACACAAAAACGGTTCATCAGGCAGAGAGAAGAGTATATTTGTGATTATTTATTTATTTATTTATTTTTTAACAAAAGATCAAAAGGTTAAACAATAAAGACAATTTTTCCACAGCCTTCTTTGCTCATATTTACTAAGCGTTCCAATATTAGTGGAGGGCAGTGTGTATAAAGAAAGTTGTTCCAAGGCACGTCTTTAGGCACAGCATCGTATAAAGAAACCAAAATAACACAAAAAACTCAAATTGTTCTTTATTAGAAAGATATTTTTGAGGAACAAGCTCGTACGCTGTCAGTGTTTATCACGCTGCGATTATTCAAATGAAGTGGGACCAATCTAATTCATTACTAGGATTAGATTTTATAGTGCAAATGGTATCATCCTTATTATGAGATTATTGTATATCAAATAAAGAGTAAAGATAAGGATAATTGAAGATATTTTCACTTGATGTCATTTTTGCAGTGATATTTTTCACAAAAAAATCATTTATATGACTGAATACTGGAGTCTTACCGAAGTATATTCTCCAGAAGAAGTTAGTTTAAGGTCAAAGTCAAATGAAAACTGTAGTAATGCTGAGACCAGACTTCACTCCTGTCGGTGTGTGTGTGTGTGTGTGTGTGTGTGTGTGTGTGTGCGTGTGCGTGTGTGAGTGTTTGTTCATGCTGCTGTGGTCAGACGTGGAGGGATTAGTGCAGATTTAATGCCAAAGCATCAGAGAGCACTAGCATGTGGACCTAAGTCCCTCCGTCAAGGACAAAATGGTGCATAACTATTCATTAACAATTAAAATATTTATGTTTGAGATTAATGAAAAAAATCATCGCTTTATATCCGTCCTTTACTCTTATTTTTTTTCACATTTAGTGCCAAACTTTAAAGTTTGCCATGATCCTGATCTTAGATGACCCTCTGAACAGAAAAAAAAATATATATATATATATATATTTTTCACACAGTTAGCCAGGATTTTCACTTCTGAAAAATTTAAAAAGAGCATTTTATCAAGCATCCGCTCTCCGCCCACACATGCTGACCGTCCGCTCATGCTGCGATTCTTTAACTCGCACCGACGTGTGCCAGTTACTCTGACCTGTTAATCGTTTTCGCATTATCATCTCCTGCTCTGCTTTTGCATATGCTGCAGCGTGCATTAGCGATAACACATCTAGCTCAAGGCGCCTTGTTTTTGTGTGGGCTTTTTGTATGATTGAGGAACTTTTTCAATGCCTGAAGGACTGCGACGCCGCTAAATTCAGTTATAAACGTGACAGTAACGGGAGGCAGGGTGTAATTAGACTGTTGGCTTATGCAGGAGGGAAGACAAAAAAAAAAAAAAAAGCCTAGAGGAAGCATTGAATCGATATGAGACTGGAAAACAAAATGAGAATGTGGTGTTTAAGTTAAAATGAATCAAGTCACAAAGTGTACATAGCTCTAAAATACTTGGGGGCATGCTGTTATAGGAAAATAACCGACAAAAGCGTGGTGTGATGAAGCGGAGTTACTCTCACCACCCCCTGAAGTTTCTCAAAACAGCTTATCCGTTTATACTACAGGTGATGTTGTGGAACGTCCGTGAAACAGTTTAGTTCCTGTCATTACTTACATTATAGCAGCTATAAACAGTTGTTCCCTCACCAGCCTCTCTTTTTTTTTCCCTCTTCCCCATTTCGGAAAACTTTTTCAGCTTTACCTCTGATTATTACTAAAAGCGCTGACAGTGGAGACTCCTTCCATAAATCCGTGTTGGTTCTTACTATAGACACGATTACATAACAGATCGAGCGCTTTGA
Source organism: Cranoglanis bouderius (assembly GCA_023630585.1). Classification (NCBI taxonomy): domain Eukaryota; kingdom Metazoa; phylum Chordata; class Actinopteri; order Siluriformes; family Cranoglanididae; genus Cranoglanis; species Cranoglanis bouderius. The sequence goes on along the minus strand of CM042565.1, from coordinate 15,344,061 downwards.
TACAAACCTGCGACTTGCTGTCACGTGACTGTCAGTGCCGTTGTTAGAGAACATTAATCTCTTACCAATCAGAATCCAGAACCCAACGTTATTCAAAAAAGCAATCCAAAACAAGCCGAGGCAAATAATTTAATACTCGTCATTCAAACAGGACAAAAGTAACGGCGTCCTATAAAAGGAGGAAGAAGTTAGAGCGTGTCTGTGGTAGCTGACGCGCTGCAATGGCTGAGCTACAGTACGTTATCGGGAGATTTACCACACGTCACACATAGTAGGCGCTCGTTCTCTGTTTAGTTGCCATTTTGTCATTTTTAGCTCTAATTGCCTTTTGTGGAGTTTTGTAGGCACGGCTAAAAGTAAATCAGGTTATTACCATGCACACAGGGTTGCAAAGAAGGTACCAAAGTTTACCAACGTTTTAAAACGAGGCACAGCGGCATGATACGATACGAAATATTTACACGTATAGATATCATAATAGATTCCGTCCTGTTTTTCACTTTGACTAGCTTTATTCGGTGAGAGTTCGTTTTTGCTTCAACGTTTCATTTTGGTTCAGATGAATAATGTATGCTGTATTATTTCTTCCTGTGCATGGAGATTTTTATATTTAATTCATTATTAATAAAAAGAAAAAAAGAAAAAAAAAAAAGATGTATAAACTTTACATCGTCTATTGGGACTCCAGTGTGCAAATTAATATCCGTTTCATTCAGATCATTATTCCACTCAGTTTAGCAGTTAAGCACTGCAGTTTCTGCATGAGTGATGATTGCAGGCTGGAAACAAAAAAAAAAAAAGATATTTTTAATTTACTGTGAATGCTGTGAATGCTGTGAATGCTAAACTGAGTTCAGTACCCCCTGGGAAAGCGAACATTTCTGCCATGCCACCTGTTTCCCTTTCCTCTCTCTCTCTGTCTCTCTGTCTCTCTCTCTCTCTCTCTCTCTCTCTCTCTCTCTCTCTTTTTTTAATCTATTAAGTCACCTGTTGTTGGTTTTTTTTTTTTTTTTTCCTCTTTCTCTTCTTCTGTGTGCATCTCAGTTGATAATATCCAAGGTCGCAGCTCTTGGCATCCCCTATCAGCTCTCTGCTATCTTGAACAGAACAGAAGTGAAATCACGTTTAATTCGAGTATTCATTCCAGCAAGTGACACACAGACACGCAGATGTAATTTTTTATCAAATTTGCCCATGCTAAACAGAACGAGTACTGCGCTCAGCGTAAGGGCCTTCGGGCCACGTCGTAGCCATCTTCATTCATCTACACTGATACCGCACTTCGCAATGAGACTTCGGGGGTGAGAAAATGTTTGTTTGTTTGTTTTGTCTATTAAGCTGCCAGACATAACAATCTCTCTCTCTCTCTCTCTCTCTCTCTCTCTCTCTCTCTCTCTGTCTGTCTGATTATCAAGCTTTCTGTTTCTTTTTTTTTTTTTTTTTTTTTTTACTTAAGGTTCATTTGGTGAGATCCATTATGCTCCATTAAAGTTCTGACTCATGATATAAATTCTATTTAGCAGGATGACAACTTCTATAGCACTATATTCATTACGGCCACATTATGAACACAGTTTTATGATTGGCTGGTTTATGCTATTTTTTTTTTCTCTCTCTCTCTGCTGTTAGAGCGTACTGTCTCCCCATTTTGTCACGACACGGTGGGGCGAGTTGGATGCAAGTGCAGATTTAATTGAACAAAACAAAAGTACAAGCACAAATGATTAAACACATAAAACATGAACTATGAAAACTAGGCAGAGATCAACAACAGAGGAACAAAGGGACGAGACAACATTAGACAAACGCAAGACGAGCCGTGCGGTGAAAAACGTGACTTACTGTATATAGTGAAGCTGATTAACCAAAAACGTGAACCTGGTGAACCTGGACATGTGACATGGTGCAGTGGCTGATGGGAATTGTAGTCTCTAGTCCTTCTCCTGTATTTCCTTGACACATTTAGTGAGAAACTTATAAGCATAATATTAAATAAATCTGAAAATTAAGTATGCTGTAAACATGATGTTATAAGCAAGGAATAAGCGTTTAGAAACAGCAGGCTTCATTAGACTAAGACACGATATCGTAAACATTTAAATGTCAGATGTAAGTAAGGAGTAAAACATTCCATGTTGTGCAGTTATAGGAAAATAGTCAAAAATGGGGTGATATGAATGGATGAAGTGATGTGTTACAACCTCGTAGTTAATTATTTTCCTAAAACAGCTCGTCCAGAAGTTTTTATCCCTCTTATACCACAGCAATTATTCAACAATTTTTTTTTTTTTATTAATTAACAAATGACACACCATACTTTTTATCCATTTATTGTTACATATTAAATTAAGTTGTGAGATGTCTGTGAAACATGTTATCACTTATGTTATACAAGCTATAAGTCATTCCATCGCCATGCACTCTGTTTTTCTCTCTCTTGAAGCTAATAAAACAAAAATTATGTTAAGCTTGTCATGTTACCAAGGAACCAGAAACCCAGTGAAAACGTCCAGGCCTATTTTCCTAACAGTGACTTTATGCAGGATCACGTCTTTAACATAAGCAAATTAACAATGCAATTTTGATTCATTTCGTACCTGGAAAGTGTTTTACTAATCCTGAAAGGCACTTCCTGAATGGTGCAAAACAATACGACCGAAAAGCAGGTATTAAATTTTGCAGAAGTCTGTGTCTGCCAGAAATATCCCCTTCACAAGGTTTTAATAATGAACAGGTTTATCAAGCGTATGCGAATTTAATGAAGTTAATGATTATAACAAAAGAAAAGTAATCAAAACTTTTTTTTTTTTTTTAATGACTTAATATAACTGCGGCAAAGTTCGTTTCAGATTTCAAATTGCACACATGTTCACAGTGATGCATTTAAATAAACTGTGAAAAGGGTTTTATTCAGACATACCTTATGCACTGTTTCTATTTTGCATTCACATTTTTATGCATTTCACAGCCTTTAATTGGTGCTATATGACACGCCCACTTATGTGTGTTTGGTAAAGTTTAGCTTCGTCTCCTCTCGTCATGGCTTTCAAGGACCAACTGCACACGTAAAAAGAACTCATTTACACACCGCCTCTTACAATTATTCTTTCTACGAGACACAACAAAGAGCGACAGTCCTCTACTGGTCATTTTAGGAACTGCGCGTCGACACGCAAACAGCCGGTTCACGTCAACAACACTTTATATGCTCTTTAAATCACGGCTCGTCTTTCAGCGACCGTGTTTACAAGCTAGCGTGTCATGCTTGGCCTCCATCATCGCTCCAGCAGCTGGTTAACAGTGAGATGAGATCGTTGACCGTTACTTTTAGTGTGATAAAAGTTCTGGATGGACGATGAGATTGGGTCAGTCATGCCTGGCTCTAATGGGTGACCACTTTACCATCTGTGAATGGACAGACGAGTGAAGGACAAAATAGAGGATGAGATCTTGAGGAGAAAGTGGAGGAGGGAGAGATCAGGAAATGCTGAAAGAAGATATACGGAGTATTGCGGTTAAAGTAAAAAAAAAAGTAAAAAAAGAAAAAAGAAAGGATGGCATATGATATTAAGACAAATGTATGGTGCCTACAAATGAGTGAATATATTAATCTCAGAGACATTAGAGTACAGGACTTGGCTCATGTTCGTATTCTATAAACACATCCAAGGTTTTTTTTTTTTTTTAATTGTTCTGTTATTTTTCATTTTAACCCCATGGTGCCATTACATTCAGAAAAATGAGCTATGTCTCAAAAGAGAGAGAGAGAGAGAGAAAAATGATAAAAGAGAGAGAGAGGGAGACAAACCTGCGTGCCTTGTCTGTAAACGTTCGATGTATTGTATAACAATTATATGCTATACACATTAATAGACCTGACGTTGTGCCTGTAGTTGTATTTCATATTGTCTTTTGTTTTTCCTGGTCATTTCCTACATCAAATGCTAAAACTCGGCTATAACGATGCTACAACTCGGTTCTAGTGGGAGCAAGTGGTTTGTTTTTTTTAACCAGTGTTTTGGGTGTTCGTCCTGATCCTGTACTAGCACTGCAGTCAGCTAGCTAGCTAACATAATAGCATATAATTTTAAAATCATTTTCAACGTCAAATTCTGCTCTGATGACATCCGACTGTTAAGCTACTTTAACTAGCTAGCTAATCAGCTAGCAACCTAACCTAGTACATCATCCTCGAAATTAGCTAGCCGCTAGAACATTCATTTCAAAAAAAAAAAGAAAAGTAGGAACAAAATAAAAAAGAAAAAGATACAGGACACTAAAGCCAAATCGTTAGTGTTAATTTATAGTTATAGTGTATTTATCCAGTGTTCTGGTTGGTTCCAGATGTCATAAGTGACATTCTACGTGACGGTCCTGACCCTGTACTAGCACTGCAGCTAGCTAGTATAGAAAATTTCTACATTTATGATCCATGTAGAACATGTCACATAAATATTAACATTCTTGAGTGAACTTGAGGTAATAAGGATAGATTTTCTGTCCATTAGCATGTATCATTAAGTTTCTCCATCGCCACGACCGTATTTGTCTCTGTCCCGTGAGTCGGGCGTCATGATATGGCTAAAAAATGCTGACACTGACAGGAAAATTGTACAGTGTAAAGCCGGGTACAGTCTCACACTCACAAGGCCAACAGACATATCGTATGTAACAATTCTAATCTGCCTTAAAAGACTGTGAGTGGTTACAGAATCGAATACATGATGCATTTGAGAACTCGATGCCACTCTAACACACTCGGCAACTTTTCACAAAGTCAATCAGCATCGACACCCTGTGCTCGAGCCCTCGGCTAAAAATCCTGATACCCCAATCTGTGAACCAACTCCTTGCAGTGCTTGACTAGCACTTAATCAGTGTCTAATCTGTTTACTTTCACATTCCATTGTGCCTTGATAAACTGCGCACTCCGAAGTGTTTGCCTGCTAAAGTAAACACTCCATTGTTTGAGCTGAGTATAAATTACGGCACTCGGTGCTGCCCTAACAACTCTTTAATTCATAATTCAGGCCTTGTTGTGCTTTATGAACATGATAAAGTGGGCGAGCTCCTTGGCTGGCTGCGCCGTGCTACTCCGGGGTGACATTGCAGCTTTATCACACCATAGTGGCGACTCTCGCTTGCTCATTACGCATGCATTCTTCAAGCAACAGATATTAAAGCTGCTGAGATTATTGCTCATATTTGGCCTCTCTGTATCCCATGCCAGTTCTTATAAATCTCTGCCTTTAAGGCTCAGGGAATGGAAGGAAGCTTGCGCTTTCAAGGGCAAAACAAGAGTGGAGATGGTGGACAGAGATAGCCAAGGCAGCAAGCTGGCCGATGTAGGCTGCATCTCATATCGCTCTGAAAGGAAAAGTGTGTAATGGGGGCATTGATAGCAGGACACCAGAGGAAGCTGAGGTTTCCTGGATATTAAAATAAATGGAGGTCATAAATGTTTCCTGTGGGTCACTGAAGTCCTTTTCATGCCTCATAGGATCGGACTTTTATTTCTCTAATTGTCACCTCATATTCATTTCGCTTTGTTAGCTTCGCACTGGAGCTACAATAAAGCCTAGCTGACTCAATCTATAAATACGAACAAAACTCCACCATATATCTGAACGCTGTAACATTATAAGGGCCACCATTTTGGGCAACTAGAATCACTTTATACCACAATTTGGTATCATTTTGCTCCCTAAGCTTTACCTCCCAAAGGTTGAATTGTATCAGAGAGTAAGCTTAGAACAAGATCATGATATTATGCAGTAGTACACAGTATACCTACACCTGGACAAATTGGTAGCCCAGGTGCATGGGAAACGCAAATAATGTATTTTGGCTATTCGATTTTCTTTCATTGAAAGTAAGTCTTTTCATACTGTAAATTTCTCAATGGCAGAAAGAGTCTTGAGGCCGTAACATGCGCTTATCTCTTATTTCAAATCTCACCACTATGCACACGAACAGAGGATGTGGTCTGGCTGTTGGTAGGAAATATTTTTACTACTCGTATTAATTAACTAGTACGGATGCTAGAGATCTTTCTGGAAAGACAAAACGAAACGGAGCTAATTACAGCCCAGCGTCATATCACCTTGCATTTATACGTGTCATCGAGTGAAAATGAAGACGCTAGTGAGACTCAAATAACATTCTTACATGATGAGACAACACCAGAGCAGCTTACAGCTGAAGTGTTAGCTAAAGGCAAACATAATGTTTCATACCCAGAGAAAAGGAGTTACATTTTGACAGTAGTTGTTTTTAAGCTTATTTAATTGGACTTCCAGCCAGGCATGAAGTGGGACTGGAAAGCACATTGGAGCTTTCACTGGGCTAGCTAATGAATTTCTGATTTGTCCAACCCTGCATGCGGGCTTAATTGTTGTGTAACCATAGCCCGTCTCATTTCTTTGAGTAACGTGGAAACTATAATATGAGTCAGCTCTCTGAGAGTACGTTTAGTCTAGAAAGGAGTTTGTTTTCAGCTGTTTGGGTGTGAATTAATGACCTAGACAGCATATCATCTCTGCATATACAGTAGGTGCTAGCATAAACACACACACACACACACACACACACACATTTTATATGCTAATCTGTAGTGATATACTGCTAAACCCATTTGATGCATCTTGTCATTTTTAAACAGTTTATTTATCTCATTCAGCCTACCTTTCTCTCTCACACACACATACACGCCCGAAACTAATCACATGTTCCGAATAAGTTCTGAAACTATGTTTCAGAAACGTCAGTGCTGTTCAGAAGGCCTGTTTTTAATGCTAACATTGTGCGACACAGCTGTGTTTCTCTGTCTGTCAATATTAACAGCACCTCCGCTATCCTGTCTTTGGGTCTAAAATACACAAGCGGTGTATTTGTTATGGAGAGAAAAAAAAAGGAAAGACACTCGTTTGGAGGAGAGACCCATCTGCTCTTTGGCAATCCAACACAGGACTGATAATTTGAGTCAAAGGCACAAGAGAACATTTCATTCTCGGCTTGTCTCCGGCAATATGGCCGACCAACTGGATATGTTGCTGCCAATAGAGAGGTGTCAAAGCGATGAAGGGCCATGTTGTATCTTTTGCGCCAATCACACTGTGTCTGTCACTGAGTGAGTGAGTGAGTGAGTATGGGTGTGTGTGTGTGTGTGTGTGTGTGTGTGTGTGTGTATGTGTGTGTTAGGAGTGGGATGACAGAAGCTGTGAGACTTCATTGCATCTACAAGATAGAGGCCATTCTCACACTGACAGCTGCTCACCTCCTTCAATAAAACAGCAGGGCAAATAACAGCAGTCTGTGCTAATTAATTAACACTCCAGTATTAACTAGCTGTCAGTGTTTAACAAAGTAATGGCAGGATTGTGGGTAGTTTAATGAGTAATTAGATGAGAGTGTTGATATGTCTAACAGGAAGCAAATGTTGATGGTCAAAAGCAGATTTCTAACACAGAAGGGGCAATTATTAAGCCAAATTGTGAAAGAGAAAAAAATCTTTCACTAACCTAAAAATAAAAATCCAAAAATGTTTGCTCTTAATAACTAAAGGCAGTGGGTTAAATAACACATGACACATACTAAAACGTCAATATTGATTTATGTTTATATTAATACCAAATATATATGTAAATGGATCGATCCATCCATCTATTATTGTATTACTGCCACCCTGCATTCTTCTATCCATCCATCCTCCTGTTCATTCATCCATATTAGTCTGCCAGTCATCTGTCAGTTTAACTTTCCATTCATTAAGCCAGGCATCCATATATTCATCTAGCCATCTGTTCATCCATTCATCCACCCACACATCCATACCTGCATTTCACATTCCAATAATCCAAGGTTGCATCCAACCATTCATCCAATCCATCTATCTAACAATCCATCCATCCATACATCCATACATCTATCCAACAATCCATCCATCCATCCATCAATTCATTCATTCACCCAGCTCCACAGTTGATAAAACTTTCCACCCAACCAATCTGTACATCCACCCATCCATATATCCGTCCATGCATCATTCTATTCATCCACACATGCATGGGTCATTCCATTTATACAAAGGATTGCATCAATTCACACAACAGCCTATTCATCCATCCATCTATCCATTCACAAAACTCTTATCCCCTTATTCAACCATATATATTTTTGCCGATCCATCTATCTATCATTAAATCCATCCATCCATCTATATATCAACCACTTATTCCTCATCCATTCATCAATCCATCCATCCATCTGTCTACCAAACCATCCATCCATCCATCCATTCATTCATCCATCTATCCTGCCATTCACCCATATGCCCAACTGATATTTCCACCCAAACTATCCATACATCCACCCACCCAGTGATCCAACAATACTCCCATCCATCCATCTACCCATCCATTAATCCATCCACCCATATATCCATCCATTTATCCAGTCATCATTCTATTCATCCACACATGCATTTGTAATTCCATTCATACATGGGGTTACATCGATCCACCCAACATGCTATTCCTCCATCATCCATCCATTCATCCACAAAACTGTTCCACTTATTCATCCATAGATCTTTTTGCCCATTCATCCATCAGTAAACTCATCCATCCATCTATCAACCATAAAATGATGAAGTTATATCAAGTCATCAAATGTATTAATCCAACCATTCATCCATCCTTTCATCTACCCAGCCATCCATCCTGCTCATCTGCATGCCCCTCAGTCACCCAGATGATACCTTTTCATCATGACTTTCACTAAGCCACCTCTGTTTTCTCCACCACTCGCTTTGTCACTTTTTTCACATGGCTCATGGTACAGACCAATCATGGCTTAATAACAGCACAGTCACTCATAGAACACTTCACAGTGAGACCTCATTTCTGTAAAACGACCCAGCCAGTACAGGGGTACAGGACTCAGATTCCCAGAAGCAAGTTTCCAGGCATGTGTAAGCAAACATCTATATTTTTTATCATGCTGAAACACCGAGCGTGCCGTGTAGGACAAGGACGTCATAGCCCTGAGGAGGGACGAGACAAATTGGAGCACTTTGGTTTTGCAGGATTCTGTGGGAGGACACTGCGTTTAATATTTCAACACAGTGAATACACAAGTTCATGCCAGGGTTCTGAAAGTGTTTTTGAATTTAAAACAATGAGCTGCAGTTGCGAATCCTGTCTTGCTAACAATTCTGGAGGATGCACTTACCAAAATCTATGCTGTATCTGAGGAAGACCTGAGCAGATGTGAATGAATTCCTTGTGCTTTGTAGAATATTTATATTCAACACGTTTTGAGTCAAGAGAAAAAATATATAGAGAGTGGGCAGATGCAAAGGTGGATGTCAACATGAGGCAGGTTAAGAGACAATAAAAATATTTGTGTGTGTGTGTGTGTTGGAATGAGAAACTTCTCATCTGGTATACACTATATCTAATGATCTAAAATTACTATTGGCTTCTTGTTATTGTCAGGAAAGCACAACAGCTGTTTTCTGAAGAGATTTAGGAAATAATATTTCAGTATTAACATAAAATGGTGGATTTTTTCTTCTTCATCCATGCAGATGTTAAACGGTTAAACAGTCATAATGTCTACTTGTACATTATTAGTGTTTACCATTGGTATGATTGGTATGATTGAAAATTGGGTTTTGGAAGAAAAATGAAAAACGCATGTCTTATAGAAAACGTAATTCTTATAAATTGTATCTTATTATCAAAATTTCATGCTTATTGTTTATTGGCGTTTTATAAGTCCATGGGTCAAATATGGCCTGCAGCTCTTTTACATTTGGCCTGTGTGAATTTGTATCATGTCCATCATGTACAGTACATCCATCCACACTGTTCGTCCATCATTATGGCTTTAAAGTTCACAGAGTGCACAAAGTGGAAGTAGAGCTGGAAGTCTCAAGTCTCATTTTCTCCGTGGCATCGCTCTTGTCTCAGCCTTAATGGCATTTGCAGTTGGATTTGTGCTGGTGTTGGGCATTGGTCTTGACTGAGAGAATGTAAAACTAATGTCCATAACAGTATATAATATAATAAAATCCAACAATCCATTCACGCATTCATCAATCCAACAAGCCATCCATCAATCAAACCATCTATCCATCAATTCATCCATTCATACAACTCCCCAGTTGATGCACTTTACACCTAACCTATCCACCCATCCATCCATCCACCCATCCATCCATTTACCCATCCATCCATCCACCCACCCATCCATCCAACCTTCCATCCATCCATCCATCCATCCATTCACAAAACTCTTATCCCCTTACTCAACCATAGATCTTTTGCCTATCCATATATCCATCCATCATTAAACTAGTCCATCCATCTATATACCAACCATAAATTAATCATTCATTCATCCATCCATCCATCCATCCATCTATCCTACCAGTCACCCATATCCCCAACTGATATTTCCACCCAAACTATCCTTACATCAATCCAGGTTAGGAGACACTAAAAATATTCTTGGGTGTGGCATTTGCATTTGGACTTGTCTTGGTGTTGGGCACTGGTCTCGAACCGAGAGTTTGTAAAAGTAATGTTCATGATGTCTTGTCTTTTCTCATGCACTCATTGTTCTAGAAAACAGCCTAATAATTGGTTCAACTCACCAGCTAGTTGAAGTTGAACCGGATTTGATGGTTTTCAGTCTCGATTTTGACTCGGCCTCACTTCCATTTAGACTCGATCTTTAAGACTTTAACTGACTCTGTTTAAAGAGCAGGGTTTCAATGCATCTTTGAGGAAAAAATGCACCAGGGTTTTTGTGTGTCTTATAGATTGAAACTCTGGTTAAAAGGTGTACTTTTGATGTAATGATTGGCTATAAATGCTGACCTTGATATAAACACGTCGGTGTTAAAGCTTTATATATATATATATATATATATATATATATATATATATATATATATATATATATATATATGTATATATATATATATAAAATAACTAACATACAGTAAAAGTAAAGACAGTTGGAGCATTTTGGTATCCAGTGTAGAGAGAGAGCGCCCTCTTCTGAGAGAATAATGAACGAACAACACAGTTTCATAGCTCTAAAAGTAAATAATGTTTGGCTTTCACTATTTTTCCACACTGTTACGCATGACAGAATCTGCATTATACTCACTACAGTACATTTGGCAATTAAATAGTTATTGTCAGTGTTTGATTTGACAAATATGTTTGTTTGTTTTTTGTTTTTTTTAAACAAAAGTTGTAGTTTAATTATAATTATAGAAATTATTATATACTGATGAATACAAATATCAGTATGCATGTTGAAATTCATAGCTTGGCTTGCTATTTATTTATTTATTTTGTATAATTACTTTGAGTTGTATAGAAGGGCTGTATTAATGGAGTGCATTAGTATTTTTATGATTATTATTATTATTATTTTTATTACTCCAATCAGCACAATGAAACAACACATATAAAATATTAAAACTAAGATTTGAGTGAATATTAGTTTAATAATTAATGTATTTAGGAATAGTAAAGCATAATCGTTAACTAAACAGTAGCAATTAATAATTAATCATTGATTTATGAATCATTTTGAACAAATGAGAGGATATTAAGTGTGTGTGTGTGTATGTGTGTGTGTGTGTGTGTGTGTGTGAGAGAGAGAGAGAGAGAGAGAGCAGAATATTAATGTAGATCAGCATGCATGCTTCTCTAGAGAAGGGGGGAGAGAGAGATAGAGAGAGAGAGAGAGAGAGAGAGAGAGAGAGAGAGAGAGAGAGAAAAGAAGTGACCATTTTAATTGGGAGGCTCATTAAATCCTTCCACATGGTGAGTGTGTGAGATGCGTGGGGAGGGAGGGAGGGAGAGAGAGAGAGAGAGAGAGAGAGAGAAAGAGAGAGAGAGAGAGAGATGGAGTCCATTAGGTCAATGTGTGTGATGAAATAAAACTAGGAGGTGTGGGAGGTGAGCAAATAAAATGGAGAGCGATCCGTGTGTGTGTGTGTGTGTGTGTGTGTGTGTGTGTGTGTGTGTGTGTGTGCACTGTATGGTCAGTAAACATATCACTTCCAAAGGTCTATAGAGCGAGAGAAGCGCTGCGGAGCTGGACAGTGTGTGTGCTTTTGCTATTTGCTTATGTGAAGCTTCATGCTTCATGTTCGGACCTCGGCTCGTGTGAACTGTAGATTAATCTGTTATATCCAACAGTTACTTTCCAGCAAGTTCTATCCAGCGTCGGATTTTGAGTGTCTGGAATGTTCAGCAGATTGAGACAAAGAGGATAATGAAGACTCAGGAGTCCTGAATGAAACTTGGATAAACACACACACACACACACACACAGACACACACATTGTGTGTGTCTTCCTGTTACATTCCCGGTGATTGGCGTACAGTTGACAGAATCACAGCCAGAACTGTAAAAGACTCTCGCATCAATCCGATTCTGTTTTATTTTTTTTATTTTTTTTAAATGTATTTTCCTTCTTTATTTTGTTCCCCCGAAGACAGCTGAAGCTGGACACGTTTTCCGAAACGTTTTGAACAGGTCGTGCTCAAAGGGAGGGATGTAAATCCGCAGGCAGGACTAACTAGACATGATAGTAAACCAGAGATCACACAGGCAACCTGCAGGGGATTGTGGGAGATGAAATCGAGGGACAGCTCAGATGTAGGAAAAAAAAAAAAAAAACATGACGCTTTAGAAGAGAGACAGTTGCTGCTATGGGTGTCACAGCTAAAGCCTCATCATCCATAATCCAGTAGCAGGAGGTGTTTCTTCAAATAAAATGTTTGTTTTTCCCAGAATGTTCAAGAAGGACATTTTTTACCTCAGTATACGACTTTATATTTTTATTATTATTATTATTATTATTATTATTATTATTATTATTATTTTACATTTATTTATAAACACGCTAACAGAATGGTGAAATTACAGCCCTGTATACTTTGCTAACATTATATTCAACTGTCAATTTATAATATACATTTTACCACGGAGCTGTTGAATTCTCAAATCTGATTGGTCAGAAGGTCTTGATTCATTTTCTAACAGCTGTTATCGATTCTATAGTAAGAGCTCATGGACTTGGATGGCACACTGGCTATTATCTAAGACTGGACTCTGTAAGGAGACGTTTATTTAACATTTATGAAAGGAGTCTCCAGTGTCAGTGATCTGTAGCTTTAGGTTTTCAGGACAGAGGGGATTACACTTTCTGGTTTCTTGGTAACATGACAAGCAACTTGAATGTAGTAGAACATCCATGAGACGTTAAACGTAACTATAAAGCGTTGTTCTTTAATTAATAAAACACTATAGTTGTTGGCAAATTGCTGTGGTGTAACATGTAAAAGGAATAAAACCTTTTGCAGATGCTGTTTTTCGAAAATAATCAACTTCACGGTGTTAACAGTAACTCCGCTTGGAAGTGAACAAACAGGACGTGAGGCTGTATCTCAGCAACGATTTTGCGCACTGACACAAAACTTGGTAGGTGTCTTCAGGACCAGGACATGAAGCTATGCAACACATTTCATGACAGTGCCACTTAATGGTGAAAAGTTACAATAACATGCCCAAAAATGCTTCCATCTAAGTGCCATTTTTGCCACTCCTCCTCCAAACTTTGTCCAACCTTCACCAAATTTGGCTCACATCATCTTGACACCTGTTGAACAAAAATTACGAAAGGAATTTTGATATTCAAAACTGTTCCCTTGTCACTCGCTGGCAAATGCATGAAAATACAAATAATTTTTGAATACTTTCCTGTGATTGCTTATGCAACAATTGTAGCACGTCTTTGAATGTGCAGCTCACAGAGTCTGGGTGCTTGGCCCCCGAAAATGCTGCTTGCAGCTTTAATAATATAATTAATAATAGTAATAATAATAATAATTATTATTATTATTGTTATTGTTATTATTATTATATTTTCTCTTTTTGTTTGGATTTTTCTATTTTAAGACAGCATTGCAAAACTGCGATCACCTTTCAGGGTTATGGATTTAATCTTTGACATTAAGTATATTCCCGGACACCGTAGCCATTCCTAAAGGCCTTGTTGTTTAAAGTCGCGATTTACAGACTGAGCGATGTTCGGTGCGATAGTCTGGCTGATTAAATCCTGGTGCCAGCAAACCTGCAGTAAATGGACCTAACTATTGTCTTTAATTATTATCAGCTCAGGCCCAGCGCAGCTCCAAACGTCTTACAAAACGTAAGAAATGTTTTTTTTAAAAAAAGAATTAAAAGAAAGCCACAAATGCTTCACAGCCAGTGGTCCAGAGAAACACAGAATGCTTCATCTTAGGTTCTGAACACAAAGTGTGTGAAGTACTGATGAAGGTCCAGCTTGCTTGTACACAACCCACATCTCATGAAAGGGCCATTTCACAGCCTCGGTCCAAGATGGAGAACAGGCTAAAGTGAGGAATCGTTAAGGAGCTCACGCTCAGTGACAAGGACAAACTTCTATGTGGGAGAAAAATCCATACAGTCAGACCTTGGTTTGAGAGAACTCGTCAGCGTTCGTGGCCTCCCAGCCAGGCAAGATGTGGCCTGATTAAATTTGGCAATCGATATTTTTCTGCGAGCACAACCGAGTAATCTTTTTACAATGCTCTCTCTCTCACTTTCTCTCTCTCTCTCTCTCTCTCTCTCTATCTATGTTTCTGTGCTGTAATTTTCCTCTGCACTCTTCCACTAAAGCAGCTCCTGATTGCCTCTAACAGGCTCTTGTGGTTTCTGCTCTCTTCCACTGAAAGTCAGAGAGGATGAATTGAGAGGAAGAGGATGAGAGAGAGAGAGAGAGAGAGAGAGAGAGAGAGAGAGAGAGAGAGAGCTAGCTTTAACATTCAAGTCTTTGGTTCTGAATAACAGCAAGGATTGGTTATAGTGCCTTTATTTTATTTTAATTTATTTTTTTAAACTAAGCCCTAAGTAATTCAGAACACAATCAAAGCACGGAGCTGAGCACCTGAGGGTCAAGAGGTTTCTCTCAAGTGCTCCAGACAGTCCTGGCTTTTAAGCAAAGGTGCTAAAAGTATTAAAATTCTTTTCTCAAGTGAAACTACTTTTTTTTTGTCTGGTAAAAGTTGAAGTACAGCTTCAGAAAGTAAAAGTCCAAGAAAGATTCACAAAAGAAAAAGTTCCTGAAGGTAAATTAGTGTCTCTTTCACCAAGGGACAAAGGATTAGCCAAGGCTAACTAGCAACAGCTTTATTCACTACTCTCTCACATGTTAGCTAGCATACAAACTAGCTGAATGTTGATGGCTAGTCCTGATCCAGAGTAGGTCTCATTCTCACTGTCACTTCTGCCGAAGTTTAGATTTGTTAGCAGTTTAGATTTAGCTGTCTGATGCTAAATTCCTAGAACGTTTTTAGAGAAATGTAGCGACATTTGAAAATGGAGATTTTTCTCTTCAAATGTAAAAAAGTAAAAGTCAAATGTAAAGTGCACATACTTAAAAACCAAAGTAATATTTATACAGTATTATAATTAGTAATTATATTTATATTATATTCCCAACTCTGCATTTAAACCTTTCATACCCTTTACCACAGGTGATTTTTATCGACCTCGGGTGTTCATGAGCAGAAAGACGTGCTGTTTATAGAAACCTGAAGAGGACAGATGTTATTGCTTGATTGCAAAGTGCACTAGAATCTTTTTTTTTTTTTTTTTTTTGACAAATCAGTGCACTTGTTCTACAAGCTACAGGGAGCAAATTGTGGCAACAATGTGCCACAAATATGGCAGAAACAAGAATATGCTTTAATAAACACAGTGCTGTGGTATCGAATGCATTAACCAATGAAAGATGTTGGATGTAAATATTAAATATTTAATATTTTTTAACATTGGTAGGCTATTTAACCAGCCAGCACCTCTGCGTCAATTGCACGCGTGACCATCCACTTGGTTTTTATTTTTTTGACCACGCACAATGTGGAGTGTGTGTGTGGAGTGTGTGCTAGTTCAGAGAGGTGGCCTCGGCATTTGACTGGGCCTCTGAGTGATAAGTAGTCGTACCTCAAAGGGCAGGGAGGGAGGGAGGGAGCGGAGATTTGGACGCAGCCTTGGAGCTGCATGAAGAGATAAGCAGTCTTAAGGTTCGAGAGAGAGAGAGAGAGAGAGAGAGAGAGAGAGAGATATTAATGCACTCATTTTGTTTAGCTTGGTCTGTCATGTTTTCTGTCATGAGACGTTTGTTTAACAATTTTTGGAACGAGGAGAAGAAATTTAATTTAAGGTATACCATCAAGATATTTGGAGTGCTAAGTTTCAAAACATATCAACGTACACACTCTTATGCTTCTCATATTTCACCTTCTTATTGAAAAAAATTTAAAAGTGGAAAGAAAATCTAAAAATTAAAAAGCCTGCTAATGTAAAAGCCTAATTATTGTGGACGGATACGCCTACATTTCCTTTTTTAACATTTTATTTTTGTTTGTAGACAAATTAGACATTAGGCAGCATATGGGTTTTTTGCATTCAAAACCTGATACAAGGATGCAAACCTCTGCACCGAAATGTCAGTTTTATAATTGATCTACAATCAATCAATCAATGTTAATACAAAGAGAGGATCTGATTACATTTTTCTCTTTAGACTTTTTTTTTTTTTCAATTTTCAGATCAAAATCGTCGCTGTAATTTTTTATTTTTATGTTTTAAATCACCTGAAGTGTCATGTTGTGAAACAAATAAACTTGCAGTAATGTTCCCCTTCAGGTCATTTTCCGTTGTCTTGACCTGAAAGGAAGGTGAAGGTTAATGTCCAGTGTTTCTCTCGTTCAGGGACAACAACTTCATTAAGGATTTTCCTCAGCTGGCTGATGGACTGATGGTCATCCCTCTGCCGGTAGAAGAGCAGTGTAGAGGAGTGCTGTCAGAACCTCTACCTAACCTACAGCTCCTCATGGGTCTGTTATACGCATATACACACACACAGGAAATCTTTTGGCTCTTTTAGTTGTTTTTTTTTTTATTTGTTTCTCTAATAAAAAAAGCAGTTTTCCTCATGGGGATCATCCAAATGTCCCCGCAAGGTCAAAAGTGTCAAGTACTCCTATCCTTGAGGGGACATTTGGTCTCCACCAATATATAAAAACATGCCCACACAATCTCACCTTCTCATGACCCTAATCTCACAAACAGAGTTCACTTCTTCTTTTCTTCCTCCCTTCCTTCCACACTGAAAGTGTGCTTTTTGTGAAATCAAATATGAGCCTTGGCTCAGTCAGTATCAGGAGCAAACAAACACACACCGAGAATGACACTCTTAGAGAAAAGGGTTCCTCGGCGGTTCTTTGAATGGTTCTAGCTTTCTAAGTAGGTTCTATTTGAAACCATTTCAAAAGGTTCAAACTGAGTTCTGTATAAACCTTAAAAAAAAAAACCAACAACTCCACCATGAAACGCATTTGAAATTTTGATCCTGAAATGTTTGCAGTGTGTTTAGTGATTCTGTGGCTAATTTGTTGGTCGGTGCTGCATTTTCATCATTCCTGTGAGAAGTCGGTTGATGGTTTTGTGTTGTTCTGAATTGTGTGGTTGTGTGTGGGGGACAGTGTTATTCATAGCGCAGTTACAGTGGTGTTTAACAGAAGGAAATATTTAATTATTTCACATTAAGTGATATAATTAGCTCCTAAAAACAAACGAGCTATAGCTTCTTTTCTCACTCAATGCAGCATTAATGAGAAATCCAGCACAGAAGTAGTGGAGAGGTTGGTGCAAACTTTGGACTCAAAGTCCCAGAGTGCAATGCAGCTATACAGTGCAGTTACAACAGAGGCTCGACTTGGCTAGTTAGCGATCTGTGAGTGAGATGATGAGCATGATGTCATTGATGGTGTTATCAGTATGAAAGATGAAGCTTTGGAAGCTGATCTGTTTGACCTGAGTGTTGAGATGAGAAGGTGAGGGATCTGGACAGACTAAAGGACCAAAGCCCCGCCGCAACGCTCTCTTTAGGTAGCGATGAAGTGCGGGATTAATCCCACTGCACCATTATCAGCAGATAATAATCATCAGCTGTTAGGAAACTTAACCAAAGTGAAAATAGAGCAACATGTCAACAATAGAGCAAAAAAGTCAACTTGATTTAATTACGAAATAAATCTCACTGTTGAAGATCACATGTTAATTATAGAGATTAATATACATATCACTTAGGGTGAATTTTTTCCTTTGTGTTATATGATGTTGTTTGTATACCACAGGAGATGCCCAGTTCAGTGAGGGGATGGGATATCCCATGGTGCAACAGTGGCAAGTCCGGAGCAACCTCTACAGGGTCAAGCTCAGCGCCATCACTCTGTCTACAGGTACAAGAGCTCATGTTGTAGTTTTCCCATGTATTATATAAGGAATAAAGCACTGTGTTGTGCTGTTATAGCAAAACAATCAACGGCATTATGGTGTGATGAAGTGGAGTTACTGTTACTATCACAAAATTGATTTTTATTTTCCTATAACAGCATGTCCCAAAGTGTGTGATTCCTCTCATAGCACAGCAGTTTCTCGATATTAATATGTTTAATTTATTATTTTTGAAAATTTGAGGTTGTACGTAGACCTAGTAGCAGGAATTTTTCACACCGTCCCACAACTAGCTAAAAGAAATCCTCAATTCAGATAAAAATATTTGAATATTTAAAACTTTTCCCACCAGAGCAGTTCAAACACGAGTATCTAAGGAGGCCACTTTGTTCTCTGACAAACTCTGAGACCATTTTAGACAATTGGGCTCTGAGGGACCAACACATAATACTGGTAGAATGTTCACATCCTGAGGATCCCACACTGCATCACTGCCTCAGCTTTGGTTATAGTGTCCTCTACAGGGATCTGGGATATTATTTTATGAACAGACATCTTAATAATGTCTACAGGGCTTTGCTGGGAAACATCAACATTCAGAAAAGGTTGTCAAGTAGGGGGGTGTTATGGTGCAAAATGTTCATGGTATGATAACCTAGTATAAAAATATCAACTGTTCAAAAATCTACAAAATCTACTATATAAATACATGTATACATATCCCCCATGGAAGCATGGACTCTACAAGACCTCTCTAGGTGTGCTGTGGTATCTGGCACCAAGATGTTAGCAGCAGATCCTTTAAGTCCTGTAAGTTGCGAGGTGGGGCCTTCATGGATCAGACTTGTTTGTCCAGCACATCCCACAGATGCTTGATCGGATTGAGATCTGGGGAATTTAGAGGCCACTTAACCCTTTGTCATGTTCGTCAAACCATTCTTCAACAATTTTCGCAGTACGGCAGGGCGCATTATACTGCTGAAAGAGGCCACTGCAATTAGGGAATACTGTTGCCATGAAGGGGTGTACTTGGTTTGCAACAATGTTTAGATAGGTGGTATTTGTCAAAGTAACATCCAGGGTTTCCCAGCAGAACATTGCTCAGAGTATCACACTTCCTCCACCTTCCTTGCCTTCTTCCCATAGTGCATCTTGGTGCCATCTCTTCCCCAGGTATGCAACACACATGCACCCGGCCGTCCACATGATGTAAATGGTCTGCACTTATATAGCACCTTTTAACCGTTGTGGTTCACAAAGCGCTTTACTCTGTGTCTCATTCACCCATTCACACACACACTCATACATTAATGGCAGCAGAGCTACCATGCAAGGCACTTGCCTGCCATTGGACACTTCGGCACATGAAGTCATGGGGGCCGGGACTCGAACCACCAATCCTACGATTAGTGGACAACCTGCTCTACCACCTGAGCCATAGCCGCCCCAACATTGTCAAAGAAAACATGACTCATCAGACCAGGCACCTTCTTCCATTGCTCCATGATCCAGTCTTGATGCTCACATGCCCACTGTAGGTGCTTTCAGGGGTGGACAGGGGTCAGCATGGGCACTCTGACCGGTCTAGCTGTCGTGCACACCTGACACCTTTCTATCATAGCCAGCGTTAACCTTTTCAGCAGTTTGTGCTACAGTAGCTCTTCTGTGGGATCGGACCAGACGGGCTAGCCTTTGCTCCCCACATGCATCAATGAGCCTTGGACACCCATGACTCTATCGCTGGTTCACTGGTTGTCCTTCCTTGGACCACTTTTGGTAGGTACTAACCACTGCATACCGGGAACACCCTACAAGACCTGCCATTTTGGAGATGCTCTGACCGAGTTGTCTAGCCATCACAATTTGGCCCTTGTCAAAGTCACTCAGATCCTTACGCATGCCCATTTTTCCTGCTTCCACCACATCAACTTTGAGAACTGACTGTTGCTGCCTAATATATCCCACCCCTTGATAGGTGTCATTGTGACAAAACTGTTGCCACAAAGTTGGAAGCACACAATTGTATAGAATGTCTTTGTACACTGTAGCATTACAATTTCCCTTCACTGGAACTAAGAGGCCCAAACTGTTCCAGCATGATAATCACCTTGTGCACAAAGCGAGCTCCATGAAGACATGGTTTGCCAAGTTTGGAGTGGAAGAACTCGAGTGTCCTGAACAGAGCCCTGTACTCAATCTCACCTTTGAACACCTCTGTGATGAACTGGGACACCAACTGCACCCCAGGGCTCCTCACCCAACATCAGTGCCTGACCTCATTAATGCTCTTGTAGTTGAATGAACACAAATCCCCACAGCCACGCTCCAAAATCTAGTGGAAAGCCTTCCCAGAATAGTGGAGGTTATTATAGCAGCAAAGGCGGACCAACTCTGTGTTAATGCCCGTGGTTTTGGAATGGGCACATATGGGTGTGTTGGTCAGGTGTCCACATACTTTTGGCCATATAGTGAATG
Organism: Cranoglanis bouderius; assembly: GCA_023630585.1. Lineage (NCBI taxonomy): Eukaryota > Metazoa > Chordata > Actinopteri > Siluriformes > Cranoglanididae > Cranoglanis > Cranoglanis bouderius. Next base: position 15,323,226 of record CM042565.1, on the reverse strand, counting down.
TTAATAGCTGGAAATGCATTTTAATTGGTATTTAGAAAGAGTCAGTAGTGCGGTAACCATCTGATCATACACTGTGACTAACCGTGATACGGTAGCTCTGAGCAGCTAGGTGGAATCTCAAGTTTCCGTTCCCAGAGGTGTGTATTTATGACCATGTGAGCTTTAGCACTGTCAATGTTTTCTGTCATTCTTCACAGTCATGTGGGAAAGCAGTGCTCTTGCTGATCAAAGCTTGTCACTCCAGGGTCTCATGCAGTATTTAACCTCTCACCTTACACTTGCCTGCAAACTCTGTCTAGCCAAGGGCCATTTTTGATCGACAGCATATGATAAAAGTTATACAAGCACATCCTGGGCCTTGAAAGTGGGCTTTGAAGATGGTGGGAGAGTTTTGAGTGTTTGTGCAGTCACTGCACATCCAGTCCCCAGAGGACTTCCTGTATAATATTAATGCAGGTGTTTCCATAATGTGCAGGCAACTTCCACCATGGAAACCTCCCTGTTTTCACTGGGGAAAATACAAGCCTCAATTAATTATTTATTCATTTATTATTTATTTATTTACTTATTTATTTGTTGTGTTGACCTTTAGTTTACAAAAAATAAAATAAAACTAAACCAATTGGTCACACTTACACACTGACATAGGAGACATTCATTTATTATTTTAATGTATTATTATTATTATTTAATAGTTTTCTTTTTAGAGTCGCTATTTGCTTCCCAAATTTTCCTGAAAAAAGAAAAAAGTCATTTTGAAAACAGATGTCAAATTTGTTGGTACCTTTTTTTTTTAACAGTGCATTCAAAGTGAAGATGTTACAATTACAGGTAATAATGTATAAAAAATAAACATTACACCTACTATATTTATTCTTTTTTTATCCTATAACAATTGGGGGGGGGAAAGTATTTCCCTTACCTTAAAAACATGGTAAAAGTATGGGTAAATAATATTTAAAATACATATACAACAAAATTAATTCATTCATTCACTCATTTTGAGTCTCTGGCTTGAACAAAGACCATGTCTTTTCCCTTGTATTATTAAAAAAAATAAATAAATTATTTAAACCCATAATGAACCTATTCCCTTTTCCTTCCTTTTGAACACTAGATCTTTGCCCGTCGATATTCACTAAAGTTCTGCTTCCTATCTCCTGATTTCTGGTTTGTGTACCCCCCCTTAGGGTTCTCTAAGGTTCTGAAATCTCTGACGGCAGACAGCACGCGTGACGAGCTCCTGTCCTTCATCCAACAATACGGCAGCCATTACATCTCCGAGGCTCTGTACGGCTCCGAGCTCAGCTGTAACATCTACTTCCCCAGCAAGAAGGTGCAGCAGCAGCTCTGGCTCCAGTATCAGAAAGGCAAGTACAGGGACGAAGACGAAAAAGCTTCCTTTATTTAAAATCCCTGCGCATATTTGGAATTGAAATTGTTTGAAAAAGCATTTCAACTCTTTACAAACCACTTTTTCCCATTTAAAAGCAACTGTTCAGACAACAAGTAGCTCAAACATAGACGTGTCTGGTAGCAGAAGCTTCTTCGGTAGTGTTCTGTAGTGAGCTACAAGGCTAATATGGCTAACAAGTCATGGAAGTTTATGGGAGTTCAAATTGCGTGTCTAAATCACACACAATACAATACGTACATAAACGATTTCAGAAAAGCATCTCTGTAAAATCAGAGTTTTTGATTTGAGACACAGACCATGACAACAATCATGACGACAGCGGAAACTTTTAAGAGAGACGGAGCTTGTCAGTTTGTTTAACAAGGCTGTGAATAAAATCGCTAAACATTTTAAATTTCGGCATGGAAACCTGACAGACAGGGATGTTTGGGCTCCGATGTGCCATCTAGTGGAAGTCGCTTTTAAAACTTGGATGTATAAACCAGCTTCAAAATGGCCACTGCGATTGTTTTTAGCTACACTAGCTTCGTAACTCGAGTGCAAAACTACACAACAAACACCTACACACTAAACATCAAGCAACTACATTCTGTGTAAGTACTTTAGAAATACTGTACATTTATTTTTCTGGCCAAGCTCCCAGTTTTTATTATATTTATAACCCCTTTAAAAAACCTTTTATGCTATTTCAGTGCACTTATCCTGCTGTTGTAAAGCATTTTACACCCTTACAAAATCTTTTAAACACTTTTGAACCCCTTTAAAGATCGTTACCCGTTCAAAAACCACTTCCAGCATTTATAACCCCCCCCAAGTATAAAGTGGATATGCAAATGAATATGCAAATTGTTTCTGCTCAAGTCATAAAGAGAAAACACAAAAGCTTCACAAATTTATTACTGAATTTATTGCACACAAGTGATCATGAACAAACACAAACAAAGAATCGGAGAGATTTACTTCACAACGTCGATGCAAGAACACACGGTCATGTTGTAGTGTCAAGGACTGAGATGTGTGTTTACAGCACCCTGTTTTTTAATAAGAATTATTTCTTAAAGCTATGGGCCAGACGATAACTTAATGGTGTTGCCAACATGGTGTCTCATCATCCATCCATTTTTTCCATATTGCTTATCCTACATATGGTCGTGGGGAGCCTGGAGCGTATCCCAGAGAACTCGGGGCACTTTGCAGGTCACACACATTTACACACCCATTCACACACTAGGGACAATTTGAAAATGCCAAATCAGCCTACAATGCATGTCTTTGGACTGGGGGGGGGACCGGAGTACCCAGAGGAAACCCCCGAAGCAAGGGGAGAACATGAAAACTCCATGCACACAGGGCAGGAATCAAACCCCCAACCTAGGTGGTCCGGTTAAGTGCTTTCTAAAGTGCGTCATTTTGACCAAATTTAACGTTACAATTTGTTTACCTCACGAGTTGTATAAAAGTGTATATACACAGTACTGTGCAAAAGGCAGTGTTTTGCAGTAGGCAGTTGTGCTTTAAAGTAAGAATGCTTTCCAAAAATAGACATGTTAATAGATCATATTTATCAGTTAACAAAATGCAAAGTGAGTGAACATAAAAAAATCTACATCAAATCAATATTTGGTGTGACCACCCTTTGCCTTCAAAACAGCATCAATTCTTCTAGGTACACTTACACACAGTGAGGGATTTTATAGGCATATAGTCAGGTGTATGATTAAACAATTATACCAGACAGGTGCTAATGATCATCAATACAATATGTTGGTTAAAACACAATCATTAACTGAAACAGCTGTGTAGGAGGAATAAAACTGGGCGAGGAACAGCCAAACTCAGCTAACAAGGTGAAGTTGCTGACGACAGAGGTCATACACCATGGCAAGACTGAGCACAGCAACAACACAGAAGGTAGTTATACTGCATCAGCAAGGTCTCTCCCAGACAGAAATTTCAAGGCAGACAGGGTTTTCCAGATGTGCTGTCCAAGCTCTTTTGAAGTACAAAGAAAACGGGCAACGTTGAGGACCGTAGACGCAGTGGTCGGCCAAGGAAACTTACTGCAGCAGATGAAAGACATCGGGCTTACTTCCCTTTGCAATCGGAAGATGTCCAGCAGTGCCATCAGCTCAGACCTGGCAGAAACCAGTGGCACCCTGGTACACCCATCTACTGTCTGGAGAAGTCTGGTCAGAAGTGGCCTTCACGGAATACCTGTGGCCAAAAAGCCATACCTTCAACGTGGAAACAGGGCCAAGCGACTCAACTATGCACAAAAACACAGGAACAGGGGTGCAGAAAAATGGCAGCAGGTACTCTGGACTGATGAGTCAAAATCTGACATAATTGGCTGTAGCAGAAGGCAGTTTGTTTGCCGAAGGGCTGGAGAGCGGTACGCGAATGAGTGTCTGCAGGCAACAGTGAAGCATGGTGGAGGATCCTTGCAAGTTTGGGGCTGCATTTCTGGAAATGGAGCTGGGGATTTGGTCAGAATTAATGGCCTCCTCAATGCTCAGAAGTACAGGCAGATACTTATCCATCACGCAATACCAACGACCCCAAGCATACAGCAAAAATCATTAAGAACTATCTTCAGTGTAAAGAAGAACAAGGAGTCCTGGATGTGATGGTATGGTCCCCACAGAGCCCTGATCTCAACATCATCGAGTCTCTCTGGGATTACATGACGAGAGAGAAGCAGCTGAGGCTGCCTAAATCCACAGAAGAACTGTGGTTAGTTATCCAAGATGTTTGGGCCAACCTACCTGCCGAGCTCCTTCAAAAACTGTGTGCGAGTGTACCTAGAAGAATTGATGCTGTTTTGAAGGCAAAGGGTGGTCACACCAAATATTGATTTGATGTAGATTTTTCTTCTGTTCACTCACTTCTGCATTTTGTTAATTGATAAATATAAACTATTAACATGTCTATTTTTGAAGGTATTCATAATTTACAGCATTTTATCACAACTGCCTAAAACTTTGCACAGTACTGTGTATTATAATAATAAAAAAAAAAAAATCACTTCATAGCTAGCATTTACTAATCATTCTGAGTCACGCTACAGAACGTTTTGAAACTGAAACTAAACGATCAAACTCACCCCAGATTGTTGTTTGATGCATGGCTACGTTCTCTACAGATGCCCTGGATCTATTTAAAAATGTTCATTTTTGTGTTAAATAATTACAAAAGCTATACGCGTTCAATATCGTTAATTGAAACATAACTCAGTAGAACAGAACAGGAGTCAGGTGATGTGTCTACTTGCAACAGAATTACCATCTCAAAATCATACAGTACAAAATAAACTGGCAAGTGCATACAATTACATATAATTTCATCATTTTGACTAAGACCTTAATTCCTAATAGTTCCAGCTCGTAAACAAGTCATAAGTCAAAACAAGGACACTTGAATGCTTTAGGATTGTATACGGCGGTTTATATCGTCCTGCTTTCATTTTCCAGACCTGCCAAACCCAGTGAGGAACAATGCGTAGTCCAGTGGAGGAAGGGTCAGGGTCGTTAACGTGCCACTTTCTTATTAATTGCTGTGCGTAACATTGTTTTTAGAATAGTAAGAAAGAAAGTGTGCATGTAAACTTTCCTTTAACGAAAAAAAGACGAGCGGAAGCTTTATTCCCCCTGAACACCTATTGGTTACAGTGCAACCAGGTATATACGCACATCGTTTCTACCACGGTGGGCTTGACTACGCTATTTAAAACGTAACTGTGCTGCTCTAATGTTAGCTAAAGTTAACGTACATTAATACATATTACTTCACATCAATTAACTCAAAACGCTGTGCATTTACTGTGACACAAACCGAGGCCGCATTTTACAACACAAGAGTGTTGGGGGAAAAACTTGACTAACGTGAAATGGAGGAAGGGGGCGGGGCTTCCAGAAGGGAATATCGAAGAGTCTGAAACAACTACGCCATTCCAGATTCAAATGTTGATTGGCTCCATCTGCTGCTTTTATTATGGAGAAAAAAAAGAAGAAGTCTGCTCTTTTGGCGTATTTTTTTTTTAAAGTGATAACCAATGTCAAATTGTAGAACGTCTACGCAAAGTTCCTAAAGGTTTGCAGGTCTGATTTTCCGTGGTGAATTTACAAGCTTTGTGTAAAATAAAGCAGCGATCACATGCTTATAGAAATCCTGATTCCTTGGAGTCCTTTGGTAACTACAACGAACTTGTATACAGGTACAAAAACATCTACACTGATGAAAGTCATTAATTGCATCATCGTAATCATTTTATACCAAGATTAACGGATGTAGTTACACTGTATTCCGATATTTTATGCTGCATGATGACACTACGCACATGTTCCATGATACAAGAGGGCAGTCTGACATTGAAGAATTATCGGTTGATGGAAAAAGACACAAGCAGGAATCATTAATTGGTGGATAAACATGTTCACTTTATGCATCCAGATATTTCCAGTTTCCTTAGCGCTTGACCTTAACCTGACAGTCCTTCCTCTTGATGCTAACACAGCACAGGATGTCAAAACTTTTGTACACATTACTGATTTCACCAACAGTCCCACTCAAATGACAACACTGGTCAATTTATTGCCGTCTGTTGTGCCGTATTTCCAGGGGGGGAAAGAAAAGAAAAAAAAAAAGCAGCCACAAGGGTAAAAGCGGGGCCATTTTTCCGATCTCTCGTCGGCAATAGTGAAAGACTGTTTTATCAACAGTCTGCACTTCTTTCAACCCTACCAATGAAATTTCAGAGATAGCGCAGCCCTCGAGTTAAAGTGACGAGTCAAATAAAGCTGTGCGGTCTTAACAAGTCGACGAGCGCCGCTTCTGTAAATAGGTGTACACCTTGACACAGTGGTCCCAGCAATCTAAAACCAGAAGCTGTCCTTTGTGTGTCACGGCAACTCCGACGGGACACGTCAGTCCCTCCTGAATCAGAATGTTATAACCACCTTCTTTGGGGAACTGCAGGATTTCCTTTCGGCCGCTATCCGTCACCAGAAGGTCCCCGTTGGCGTCCACGCACATTCCCGTGATGCATCGGAAATCCTCGGTTTCGGAGAAGAAGTGGCTGAGCTGTTTCCCGAGCTGACCGTCCGTCCCAACCGACCCGATGGAGAACCCTCCTTCCAGGTGGTGCTCGTTATGCCTGTTCTCGATGTTCAGACCTAATCCTTGTGTGAAGTAGACCGTCCCCGAAGAGTCACAAGTCACAAACTTAGGCCTGACGGCTGAGCACAACCTGTTGTAGTTCACGACCCCGACGTTTCGATCCACTGCCAAGCACCACAGCTTGCCTCCTTCCACATCAGATACGACAAATTGCCCAGAAGGCATGGCGGCTATCCCCCATGGCTTGATCAGCTGGTTCTTGTGGCACGCGATGCAGTGCCCGTCTGTCGTGTAAACCTTGACAGAGTTATCGTAGTTATCTGTGACGCCGATGAGTCCCTGAGCGGTGATGGCGATGGACAGAGGGATGAGATTGGGAAGGTCGGCGCCTAGGAAGCTCAAGACGAAGTTGTCGATGCTGCTCGGGTTGCGGCGGATCTCGCGCTGGAAGCCCTTACGGTTGAAGATCTGAATTCGATAGTTGCCTCGGTCCGCCACCAGAACATCCCCGTGAAGAGTTACGCAGATGCTCACTGGCAGGTTAAACATACCCGGGAGGTTCCCTTTGCACCCCATCTTCTTTACAAACTGACATAACTGACCTCCGGATGCCCCCTCTGTCGCAGGTCCACCCCCATCCACGGATTTGGATTTGAAGCTACCTGGTGAGGCGCACACTGCTTCCTCTACGGTGCTCGTCATATCGACATCACGATACATATCTACAGGGGCGGTGGTGGCCGTGATAGCAGCGGCGGCAGCTAACTCCTGACCATCTTCTTCATCCGTGTTAACGGTACACTGCTTGGTCGTCAGCTGCCCCACATCTAACGACAGCGGGTTCTCTGTTTTGACCAGCTCGGGTTCCTGCAGCTTTAGGAGTACGGGTAGATTGCTTTTTACATCCAGCTCTTCTTCGTCGTTACCGCCTGCTTCTTCTAGAAGAGTGGTGTCTGTTTGCTTAATCCTCAGGGTCAAGTAGTCACACCTAGACACAACCTGGACCTCAGCAATGTTCAGGAGGTACGTTTGCTCTTCAAGAATCTGAGAATTGAGCTTCTCTACCTCTGCCAGGGATGCCGCGAAGGCTCGGCGCGATCGCCCGAGCTCTTCCTGAAGCTGCAGCTCAGCCCTCGCATACTCCTGCTGCACTGCTTTGTACTTCAGACGTAGGGATTTGGAAACGCTATCAATAGCTGCTTTCTTCTTCTGAATATTAGCCATGGAATCTCGAAGATTCGCCAACCTTCCACCGAGGTCTTTCCGGCGCTGTTCGGCGGCAGCGCGGATGGTCTGCACGGTGTGCCCTTGATGCTGGTGACCTTCCACCTTGCAGGCATCGCATAGTACCACGGAGCAGTCGCAGCAGTACTGACGTGGAAGCCGGTTCTTGCAGGACTTGCACATGAGGCCGGCCGCCGAGCCGCAAGAGCTCGCGCAGTCGATGATCTTCAGCACCGTGAGATTGTCAGCCAGCTGGGAGATGCTGCTCATGCGGGACACCTTACTGCAAAACGGGCACCGCACGCCATTAATGGTACTTGCCAGGAGCTTCTCCAGGCACTGCCGGCACACAGAGTGGCCACACTGGAGCAGTTTGGGACGGAGCTGGTCCTGATTGTAGGTTTCCAGGCAGATGGGGCACTCCAGCACCTCTCGCACCAGGTCTGGATCCAGACATGATATAGCTGCCATGATGCATTTCACGAACTACGGGTTAGAAAACAAGAGTGCTTTATGTAAGCATTATGTAATTGTAATATCATGAATACTTTTAACTCGACACAGGTGAGTTTTAAAGAAATGAGATTTAAAGGTAATCACATTTCCTGTACTCTTTATTTCATGTGAGGTTTTAAAGAGCAATTCCTTGAGATGGATTTTTAGTATATTGTTGTTGTTGTTTTCTCATGACTCATAATTACAGAAGCCACTCCCTGTAATGGTAGAAGCCCATGATACACTGTTTATAGAGCTCTAAATAAATATAATTCATAATGATATACATTACTGAAGGCTGAGTTTATTTGATTTTTTTCCACCACTGATGTGATGCATGATGTTCTACATTAGTGAATGATGTTTTAATCTCGTATCTAGAGTTTTTATATGCGTTAAAAAAATAAATACTCTTTTTTTTTTACCATGACCAAATTAGAATCTTTCATGTTTAGCATAACCAGCAAAAAGTGTGTCTCTTAAAAGCTTAAAAACAGTTACATATATATATATATATATATATATATATATATATATATATATATATATATATATATATATATAGGATGCATTGTTAAATTAAAGTGACTAATAATAACTTAGCTCTGCACACACCTATTATTGTGCTAGTTAGCAGCCATGCTAACGCAAAACCCACAAAGCAGAACACAGCGCTTTTCATAACCGCGTAATAATAATTTATAACAACATACAGACGGACTACTACCGATAAAGTGTTGGATGAATTAAGAAAAGCGAGTGAAAGTGCATAACGCGATGTATTTTGTCGACACTGTAGCTCTTACCTCCTCAGCTCAGCTCAATGTCAGCCTGAGTGGTGATGCAGCATCAACAACCCGAGCACTGCGGAGCTGACGTCATCCTGGTGTTTATGTAAGGTCCCGCCCTCCGGCTGATGTGATTGGTGGCCGCTGTGTTCAACTCCTATGCGCTGATTGGTCTGTAGATCGATCCTTCACGTGTCCCCCCCCCCCCTTCTTTTATTATGGAAAATGCAAACGAGACTAATTACACATTAAATATATTAAATATGTTCATTTTGCCATAAATAACTCAGTCTTAGAGTAAGACAAACACTAACCTAGAACTCAATACGATTGCGTTTTTATAAAATATAAATAAACAAACAAACAAAGAAACAGATAGATAGATAGATAGATAGATAGATAGATAGATAGATAGATAGATAGATAGATAGATGGATCTGTCATCAATAAAGTACATCAATAAATATATCTATTATTTTATTAATACTGCCATATGCTGATAAGATGTTGGTGTCTTCTGTCAGCATATTAGTTCAGTATTTAAAAAAAAAACTGCAATAAAAAACCCCTAATTTTTTTCAAAAAAATTAGAGAGCAGCTGATTCCCTTGTATGTACGAAATATATATACAGTATTTATTTTAATTATTTTAATTTTAACATAGAGATTTCCTCTCTATTAGAGAATGATAAACACAACTGGCAGCCGGGAAAATAGGTTATGATGATGATGATGATGATGATGATGATTAGTAGTAGTAATGACTAGTACCTTTTCTACATAATAATAATAATAATAATAATAATAATAATAATAATAATAATAATAATTTGTTGTTTAAAAAGTACATTCTAATATTTACATCTATTCTTTTAGAACATTTAACTAGAAACAATTACATCTCCCCCCCTCCTAGGTTTTTATTCTGTAATGCAGTTTCCTGCCTTCAGATGGCGGTAAAGATCCGCCTGAAAAATATCAACACATCAGGGTCCTGTTGCACGAAGCGAGTTGAACAAACTGAGAGCCGCAGAGAAAGTTTTGAGTTGACAAAACTAAACAAATCCAACCTTCAACTTTTATCAACAAATATCAACTTTCTCAGTCAACCCACATAACAGCCAGACATTTGCTGCAATCAGCCAATAGCGTTCAACATGGGAAAATAAGTAGGTGTGCATGATTCGGGTTGAAGAGCAAGAAATGATTTTGCAGTAACATGAGGAATTTAAATCTACGCTAAAGGCAAAAAACAACAGCGTTGCGGCTGCCGAAGCTCAGGAACATTGATGACTGTGTAAATGTGTAAGTTTACTGTACAGGTGCATCTCAAAAAATTAGAATATCGTGGAAAAGTTCATTTTTTTCCCCATAATTTAATTGAAAAAGTGGAACTTGCATATATTCTAGATTCATTACCCATAAAGTGAAATATTTCAAGCTTTTTTTGTTTTAATCTTGATGATTATGGCTTGTAGAGTTTGAGAGTTTGCTCAAACTAAATGCAAAGTTACCTGGGTAGCCACCAAAACCGGCTTCGTGCAGCAGGCCTCAGAATATGTAGTGTAAAGTGGATCACAGAAGTTTTGTTGTTGTTGTTGTTGTTGTTGTTGTTGTTGTTGTTGTTGTTGGATTGCCCAGTCGCAGATTAGATCAAGTTGTCCTTTTTTTTTTTCTCTTTTTTATTTTATTTATTTATTTTTATTTTTTTGCATTAGCCAAACTAAAGCTTAGATTAACTTTCCAACTAATAACCCGGGTATTCATGAAATATGCAGCAGCATTTACTGACTCCAATGGACAAACCGATCTGATTCATTTACCTCTTCATACTACAAATATCGCAACTTAAAATAAACCAGTCATTTTGCTCGTAAGTCATGAGATCCCATTACCTTAACGGATCAGTGTAATCACAATTTATTTCACAGAGACTCACACATTCATCTTTTACTGTCTTACACTTTCATTTGTTTTAAATTTGTAGATGTTTTCAGCGGTTTCAACACTTCCGGTAGCTTCTGGTGAAGACAATGTCTGCTCAGAAGGGAAGCGAAGCGTTTGAGTGTGTTGTGGTGTCTTAGATGTGGTGGATGTGTGGAATATGTTGTGGATGCGGTTTCTTTAGGCAGAGTGCACAGGCTTTTGCACCCACTGTGTTTCATTTCACTTCAGCAAAATGAAGGGCGGACCGAGTATTTGTCATCAGGGCTGGCTATTATTTGTCATAGTAAAAATAATAAATGTAAAAGAAGAAGAAGAAGAACGAATGAAGAATAGGTCTTTAATATGTTTATTGCATATCTCTTGCATATAAGTGAATGTAATGCACATTTGATGCGTATATAAATAGCGTATAAAACACTTAGAGGCACGTTAGGAAAATAATCAACGACGAGCTCGAAACTGATTAGTTTCCTGTAACCGCACATCTCAAACCTAACACTTCCTCTTGCGGTGTTTCTCTTATACCACAGCAATACGCCAATACTAACACTTTAAATTCATTTTAAAAAGACATCTTTTTTTTTTTTTTTTTTTTTAATCCATGTTTTAATTTTGTGGAATCGTAAATTAGTTCCTGTTCTGATTTTTGGTATAGCAGCTATAAACAGTCATTTCCTCACCATCTTCTCTTCTTGTAGTTAATAAGTCCAAAAAAAAAAAAATGTAGCTTGCAAATGTTTCCGAGGAACCACAAAAAGCGTACACTCCTGTCTTTTCTCGTCGCGGTAACTTAATACAAAGCGCTGACACTGGAGACTCATTCCATTAATGTTAACTAAACGACTGACAGAAAACTTCACCATATCAACAATTAGGCAGAATTTGTTAAAGCTGTTTATGTGGAGCGTCTGCCGTACAAGTCCCAGTGAATGAGCTGTTACTATAGAAACGATAAGCAGCACATTAATGTACAGCTGCACTGCTGTTAATTGAAAATGGATCAACACCTTCTGGCTAATCAGAATCGGGAATTGTATAAAGGCACTTATTGAACCACTGTTGTACGTTTTACATTGTAATATAAGAATAGGTGAGGTACACAGGTTATTAATAATGCATTTCACTACCAAGAATGCGTCGTTATATGGCTTCAAGATCATGTTGCCACGAAGAATACACAACACTGAAAACTTCTTCACCCATACAGTTCAGTTTGAGGTCTGAGATAATGTGCTCTCTGTCTCTCTCTCTTTTCCACAGAGGTGACGGAGCAGGTGAGCCGCAGGGACCTGAAAGCCGTACCCTTCATCACTTACCTGTCTGACCTGATGAAGACTCAGCTGCTGTCTGATGACCTGGTGGCTGGAGTGGAGATCCAGTGTCAGGAGAAGGGCAGCTGCCCGGCGGCATGTCACCTGTGCAGGCAGGTGGGCAGAGACAGTCCGAGCCCCATGCCGGCATTGCTGGAGGTCAGCCGCTCGGTGCCACTCTACAGCCTCATACAGGACAACTTCACCAAAGAGGTGAGAGACAGTACAGTGGCGAAAAATATACAGTGTAATAAACATGTTATAAATTGCTCAATGTTGTCCTTGCATAGGAAAATGACAAATCATCACTTCTGATAGCAGCTATGAACAGTTGTTCCCTCACAAGCTTCTCTCTGGTGAAGTTAATAAAGACCAAAAAAAAAAAAAAAAAAAACGCAGCTTGTAATGTTACTGAGAAACCGCAAAATAGTGTAAACTCCTCCATCCTGAAGATGTCGGAAGCTCCTTCAACAAATGTTTAAATAAATAAATGTCTAAAATAAAATAAATGTAATCTTACAGAAAACATCACCATATCGATAATGATTAGACATTTCTCAAATCCGTTTATTATTAGACTTATCTAGCACGTCCGTACGAGTCGGGGTGTAAACTGTGACTATGGAAACAGTAACATTTAAAACGAGAATACTAATGTAAACTTATCAGAACTGCTATTATAGAAAATGAAGCAACACCTTCTGACCAATCAGAATCAATAACTCATTTTTTTCCTGGATTAGATTTAGAAATATTAAAGGTCATTTAAACAGAAATGCTGAAATATAGAGAGTATTCAATGACTTTTGACTGGCAATCGTATAAATATCAAACTATCAATCTTTCTTAGAGAGAAAAGGGAAGAGAAACATGTCACTGATACTAAATCACACACAGTCACATGTGGATAATTTTTTTGATTAGTTGTCGAAAAGTTATTCAGTTGTGTCAGGTTTCATTTCAAATAAAAAATGTTTACTAGCAAATTATTAAAGCTCAATAAAGCTTATTAGCTTAATAATAAGCATCGATCAAGTTCAATTGTGAATTGATCTGTCAACTTGTGAAATAGAAAGGTCATGATAGTTTACACAGAAGTCTGGATTGTAAACTACAAATGAAGCATAACTTGGCATTGCGATATGACAATGTTTATAATATAACTAGTATAATATACAAAATGATACAGTAGACTGTGGCTATGAAAAAGTTCTCAATTTTAATCTAGTTTTAATCTAACTAATTTTAATCTAGTTTTAATCTAAAGCGTTCTCAGGAAATTAAAGACTTGTTGTTGAAGTCTGTTTCATTTTGTGAAAGTGTCTAAAGTTTAAGACTGAAATTACAAAATACTCCAGCAGATGGCAGAAACGGTTTACTCTAGAGATGTGCTCGGGTCCAGGACATTGATTTCTCATTAGAGGGATATGATGAATAGAGAAGATAAATGGCAGACTGTGTGTGTGTGTGTGTGTGTGTGTGTGTGTGTGTGTAGGCTACACATGCTTGCACTTCATCCTCCTCACAAACTGAGAAAATCTGACATATCTCTCCTTGAGGAGCAGACTCTTATTCAATTAGCAGTCCAGTAGCCACTGTATCTTCTGACTCATGGAGTTAATGAGGATATTAAATCGTGTTTGGAGCTGATCGCCACTGTTCTCGTTTTTCCGCTTCATTTCTCCCGGCGCTGACGTCTACGATGGAATTAGCCGGCGTCTGTTGTGCTGCTGTGAGTTACAAGGCAGACGCGAGAGTGACGCACTAACCAAACCGACCGCTTTGACAAATCTGACTACTTCAAAATGTGGTGCATCTCTCTCTGTCCTCCGTTCCCCCCTAGTGATCACTTGTGGTTTTGTGTGTGTGTTTGTGTGTGTGTGTTTGTGTGTGTGTGTGTGTGAGAGAGAGAGAGAGAGAGAGAGAGAGAGAGAGAAAGTTGGAGGCTGTCATGCCTGCACAAATGACTGTCACCAGTAACAAGAGGCTCGGCGGGGGCGAGAGGCGAGCAATCAATATCAGACAGTCTCTAGTGGCAGACTGTCAATAGGTAAACAAACAGAAGAGCATGGCATCCCCCCTGCACTCTCTCACACACACACACTTAGACACACATACAGTGCAGATGGCTGGACCTCTATCTCAGAAAGTAGTGACATTATGCCAATGTTATTGATGCGTATGTCACTGATGTCATCGACTCTGGGGTACCAGCCAATACATCTTTTGAGTCTCCTTCATATGCCTTATCCAGCTCCTCCAGTCCCTCTCTGCACTTTGCTTTGCACATTTAGTTTATAGTATATCCAAGTAGCATGAGTGCATATGAGCAACCATATGGTCTTGTGGCAAACCAGAATATATGGAAAAACCCAGTGTCTTACCAGGGCCCAAGATGAAAAGGTGAAGATGCACCAGTGTATTCCTATTACTTCACTCAACTCATTACCATCAGAAATGAAAGGTTTCATCTAGCACCATTCCTCCGGGTTCGCCGGTTTCTTCTCGCCTGTCAAAAACTTCCAGATTCGCAGATTGGTAACTCTAAAATGACCCTAGGTATGTATGGTGCCCTGAGATAGACTGGCATCCAATCCAGGGTGTGTTCCCACCCTGCACCTAGTATTCACGGGATTGGCTCCAGATATACCATGACCCTGACAAGGATAAATCACTTACTAAAGATGAATGAATTAATGTTACACCCTAAAACGTTCTTTGGTTTGACCCCCTGGAGAATCTATACAACATCAAATTAAACTTCAGAAAATGCTCTACTGTGGTTTCTTTGGAAAGCTACAATCAATAACTGAATCCTTGATTCCTTGGGGGATCCAAAGAATCTTTGGGGGAGTGTAGAGCAAGGGTATCCAATCTTGTTCACAAAGGGCCAGTGCGGTTCTTTGTTTGACTTTGTCCTTATGCCCAGTGTTCCATGGATAGGCTCCGGATCCTCCATGACCCTGACCAGGACGCAGTGCTTACGTAAGATAAATGAACATTAAACGGTTACTTTGGTTTTGGACCCTCTTGTCCCCCTTTCAGTAATTGTTCCACCAGAGTCTCATTGGAAAGCTAGAATTATTAAACATCCACAGAATTCTTGGAGGATCCTTGTTTAAGAGTGCAGAGCAAGGGTGTCTAGTCTTGTCCACAAAGGGTCAGTGTGGCTGCTGGTTTCATCAATTCATCTTGTCCTCACACCACATGTTTCTGGGATAGGCTCCGGATCCTCAGTTACCCTGACTAAGATAAAGCGCTTACTGAAGATGAACAAATGAATGTAACACCCTGAAAGGTTCTTCAGTTTGTCCCTCTTGGGGAATCTACTGTATAGAACAAATTGTTCCCCTTTCAGACAATGTTCCATTAGATTCTCTTTGCAAAGCTAGAACCAATAACCACACAAATAATCCTTAGGGGAGCCAAAGAATCCTTGGAGGAGTGTAGACCAAGGGTGTCCAGTCTTATCTGCAAAGGCCTGTTTCTCTAACCAAGCAAGAGCCACACCTGATATGGTATGTTAAATCAGTTGATCTTGTATGAAACAAAAACCTGCAGCCACACTGGTTCTTTATGGATAAAATTGGACACCTCTCGTGTAGAGCAACATGAATTCCAGAATGGTCCATGCCCCATGTCTTGATCAACTGGAGCAAGCCTGGATGGCAAAACTCATCTTTGTGATGCAAGTTTGAATCTAGAACCCTAAAGTGTTCTTTGCTTTATCCCTCTGAAGGAACTGTAACAGGTTGTATGTACAACCTTACACCATAATGGTTTCCAAATATAATCATTTTCTTTAATAAACCGAGAACCCTGAACTATCCAAAGAATATTTGAGGAACCATTTTTAGGAGGATACTGTTGTCTTCAGTATGCATTTGAGCAAACTGGTCCTAGATTGTCTCTAGATCAGGGGTGAGTGACTTTTTCCTTCAGTTTGCAGTGTTTCATTCAGAACCAGAGTCTGAACTTGAGTATAAACCTGCTACCGTTCATTTTGTTAACTGTATACAGATGTCTTACCTGTATTTTCCCTGCAAGACATCACAATCCTTGATGAGGCACGTCAAGCCTATTAACATGTCAGTCTCACCATCACAGAGCCATGCTGGGATTGGATTACTCGGAGCAGGAATTAGCTGACTGCCTCCCTCAAAAAACAGTGTAGCGGAAACTTCGGCCTAGCAGGATCACAACCGGTGAACCAGCCAGGCTTCTCATGTGACACTTTTGATCCTGTTTTCATCAGAGTGAAAACCCCCAGCAGACTCAGCACACACACTCTCTTTCTGTCCTGCACTGGAACGCACACAGTGAGAGCTTTCTGCATCTCAGGCCAAGAGGATATCCTCCGTAATGCAAAGATTATGGGGTTACTTTCAAGATTTGTGGAGAGTCTAACATTCCCTCCATACCTTTGGAAATTAGCTGTTGTGTTGCAGTATTGACAGAATTTTCATCCGTATCCCATATCAACTATGCGATTTCATGCATATTTGATGACCTGGCAAGAACAGAGGGGCCACCAACATTAAAATCAAGCTGTTTTAATGTTTATTTCAGCTCTTGAAGTTGACAACACTCGAGAATCCCTTTGGGCTATAAGCCATCACCACAATAGACCCCCACCGTTATTGTCCTGTTACTACCCTCCAAGTGAACATTCATAGAAACCCTATAATCTGTTTTGGGGGATGAGTAGATTTCTCCTAATTAAATCTTGTTCTCGGCCAGTGACACAAAGCAAAGAGAAAAACAAGCAATTAGGCTTTGGTCAGATCTCCCTGTTTACCGCTCCAGACGAATAAGCATACTAATAAACCAATAAGCCAACACCAGCATAGGTTTCACAAACAAGGACCTCATGACCCAACAAACGATGGATGAACTTTTTTGACAAACTGTCCTGAATTTTGGCAAATGGCTAGCATAAGCCATTTCCTGTCCCGGTTTCTGCTTACAGACCTCTCATCCAAAACTTGGTTCTCTACTTTCTCTGCAAAATGTGTTACAAGCAATCTCGGAAGAATTAAGAGCTCATAGGGAGTTGGTATATGTGCCGAGCGATAGGGCTTTCGGTGGATGATTGAATGGATGTATGTTTGGAAAGGAGGCGTAAAAAGTGCTTAGCCAGAGAGTAGGCGCTCAAAGCAAGTGCAAATCCAATACTTATTTGAAAGAAGGAAGCCAATATGAGCAGATAATCTATTAAGCATTAAACCAGCAACCCAGGTGCTGAGAAAAAAAAAAGATTTTTCCTGGAGCATGAATAAGGATAAATTTACACTCAATTTACAATTGAAAGGTAAAGGAAATCTGCTTAGAGCATACTAAGATGACGTCACCTGATTTCTAAACAGCTCAGCCACCATATCGATTCCTTCCCTCGGGTTTAACAGAAGGCCTCGTTACCTGGAAGATGCTTCAGCGATATTTTCCGTTTCTCATTCAGACATGTCCTGGGCTCCATTAACCTGGGCGATAGGTATGAGCTCCCACCGCTCCTGGGGTCACGCTCGATGAATCGAGCACGACGACCGTCTGGCCAGTGTTTACATTGTTTTCAGGCAGGGAATGGTGACACTAATAGGCTGAACAAAGATAAGTGGAACATAAATACATTTGGAGGTCAGGATTACTCCGTTTCCTGTCAGTGGAAATGGGATTTTCTGAAGCTTAGGTTACGAAAATAAGGCGTCACATACAGTTCAAGGGTCTTCTAAGCATTGAAAAATGCTGTTTATTTGGCAAAATAGCCTGTAGCACTGTATACATCTTAGTCCATTTATCCAGTTATTATGTTGTCTAAAAGTATATTTTCTGATTGTATGCATATGCGTATCTTTTGAGGCCTCTTTTTATAAACACTGTTTGGTATTTAAGGCTGTGATTTGAAAGGTTACCATATTGTTTCCTTATTTCCTTCAGGAAGAAGTGTGTGTGTGTGTGTGTGTGTGTGTGTGTGTGTGTAGAGCCTGACAGTCTCCCCCACAGCGAAACCCACTAACAGTTAACACACATGTACAGCATATATACTGCCTCAATCTAGCCTAGCTCACATTACTTGGAAAATGTAACTGTGGTTGTAATTTGTTTATTTCATTTATTTATTTATTTACTTTTTTCTCTACATGTGTCACTGAGTGGTCATACATGTCTTGGAGTGGGTTTTTCATATGAAAATCGGAAAGCAATGGGTGGCAAATTCAAAAGGCAAGAAAAAATGTGGTTATGATAATCACAGCATCACGTTTCCTTCTTGGATTGGTGCTGAATAGGAAAAGCACATATGTTGCTTTCTCATGTTCTGCTTCTCATTCATAGAGGCAAGTAAATACTTTTTGGTCTATAAAGGTTGCTAGTCTTGCACTACATGGGCTCATCTCAGTTAAGCCATTCATTTGATTGTTTTTTCTCTTTATTGTCTTGATCCATCCTACCCATTCACTTTATTTCTTTCTCTTCTCAATAGATCTCCCCCCTCCATTCCACCCACACATCTCTCTCACTCTCTCTGTAAAGCATCTTTCATGCAGGTCATTATAACTCCATAGATTTGATTGCCCTGCCATCCGCCTCCACTCCAACTCTAAAAACGTTTCATTCGTCAAAACCGTTTACTAATATTTGCTTGGAAGAAGATGAATGTGGCGACCTGGCACAAAGATCACTGAGTGATGCCATCAGTGCGTATAAATGCCTTCCGATGTAGTGACCACAGTTCCGGCCGCCAAGTTGGTTCACCCTGACGTCATCAGTTGGCTGAAATTACACCAGGTGTTATAGTTTTCATTCCAACCAAGCAGGAATCACCTGATTTCACTCGTTTAATTAATCGGTCTTGGCCTTTAAGTTTTGTGACTGCAGGCCATGCCCTTAACTAAATGACATGAAGAGTGATTATGAAACTGTAAAATGTGTGTAGAACTCCGAGAACTTGGCCAGCTTCTGCTTTGTGCTGGATATCCACTAAAGATAGGGATAGGAGACATGGGTGCATACATTTTGTCACAAGTACAATAGAAAAGAGAATAGAAAGAAATAGAAGGAAAGTGGAGCTTCAGGGGGTATTTTGTATCTCTGGTTTCCTCCCTCATCCCAAAAACTTGCATGCAGGTTGATTAAGTAAGCTTCGATCCATCCAGAATGTTTTCGCAACTAATGCCCACCATTCCATGGATAGGTTCCAGGATGCATTGTGATCCTGACCATTATAAAGTGGTTACTGAAGATGAAAGAATAAATCAATGAATTAAGTATTAAATATAGCTGTTATTACATGAATTTTATTTATTGCTTTAGCTAGTTTGTTTGCCATGTATGCAGTCAGTTCTAGCCCTACCATTTGATCTGTTTAAACAAGAGAATTCCAAATACAAGATGGCAAGATCATGAATATTGACTCAGTTAGTACAGTTTTGACCAATATTAGTGAAGACAGATTAGGATTCAAAGTAATAATTTCAGAATCACCTACCTGATATGGTTTTGCATGTTTCCCTTTATTCTTCAGCTTTTCCTGTCATAAGCCCCAGAGTTCCCAGATCTTGACAGTCCCACAGTCTGACCTTTTTGTCACAGTTTCCAATTAAAATCAGACATGCCCATGTCTGTATGCAGTGCCTGGAGATGCCCTCTCTCCAAGTGCGACTTCGTAGAAGCATGCCACATTTCGAGCTTAGGCGTGAGCGCGAGGGTGTGTAGTCTGCCGCTTCCCAAGGTATGACTCACTGTGCCCTCACCGAATTTAATTGCTTTTCTTTCACCTGTACCATTTCGCCCTTTCTCAGGCCTTCAAGAGTGCTGCCATGAGCTCATACTGGTGCGCGGGCAAAGGTGACGTCATCGACAACTGGTGCCGCTGCGACCTGAGCGCCTTCGGCAGTGACGGCCTGCCCAACTGCAGCCCCCTGCTGCAGCCCGTGTAAGTCGCTTTCTCCCCTCTGTAACTCCTCATCCTCCAATTGTCTCGCCTCATCGAGCCCATGCCGCTCTTTAATTGCTGTCTGACAGTTTCTGTTCCTCCTGAGGAAGGTACCAGAATGTTCCGTGCTGTCAGTACTTTGTGTAATTGTGAGCCATAGGGGCTTGGAGATGAGTGACTTTTCAGAACCAATTGTTTTTGAAGCTAGACGTCTTATTAAAAAATACTCATAAATGTTCTACCTTTGACTTTTGGATGACCTTATCATAGTTATACCTATGACATAATTTGTGTTTTTCCTGATTGAAGAGTATAGCGTAGTGGAGACTAAACATAAATGTTGTTATAGCTGAGCACTACTTTGTGGTTTTGCCTTACTTTTTATCAAATTACTCCTGAATAACAGGAAGAAGATGTAAAAAGGGCAAAACGAAATAATTCCGATTTATAATAATCTATGAATTTTTTTTTTTTTTACTTATACAGTATACGCACACTGTAGTGACTGCTGCTCAGCCTTTTAGTATGGCTTTAAATAAAATCATGTAAATACATACACCATCATTTTTACTGGTACAGGCAGCCACTGTACTGTCCTTCAAGATCCTGTATGATAACTTGTGTACAAAATACTATTCAAAGAAGTATTCATTTGTTGGTTTCGTTTCATTTAGATCTATTTTTTATTTAGATCACCTATTTTTAACATAAATGAATATATCGTGATATTTTGCTTTGCAGATTGAGGTTGTCCCCTCACCTGGAGCCCTCGAGCACTGTAGTGGCTCTCGAGTGGGTAGATGTGGAACCTCTGATTGGCTACAAAGTGGCCGATTACATCATCCAACATAAGCGCATTGAGGACCCATCCGAAGCCGAGATCTACACTGGTATGTAGGTTACTGGAGTACTTGACACATCATCTGTATTTTATATTCACACCTGTTAGTCTGTTTTTCACATCTGAATCAGAGTGATATTCATAATTTTGGTTTGTTTGCTATTTGGTTCCATGCTGCACATAATTAAACACAACAAAAAAGTTTGGCTGAGAGGTGTATAAGGGTAAACAGTCCTTTTGCATTCATTGGTGAGAAGTATGGTGATGGAAAAAGGTGAATAAACCTTTACGTACTGTGTGAGCACCTAGCACATAGAGCCAGCTCCATTTTGTGTACATTATATGGCTGAAAGTATGTGGACACCTGACCATGACCACCCATGTGTGGGCCTTCCCCAAAATTCGTCACAAAGTTGGAGGCACATGATTGTCTAGAATGTCTTTGTATGCTGTAGCATTACAATTTCACTTCAGTGGAACAAAGAGACCCAAACCTGTTCCAGCATGACAATGTCCCTGTACACAAAGCGCATGGTTTGCCAAGTTTGGAGTGGAAGAACTCAAGTGTAATACACAGAGCCCTGACCTCAACCCCACAGAACACCTTTGGGATGAACTGGAATGCAGACTGTACACCAGGCCTCCTCGCTCGGTATCAGTGCCTGACCTCACTAATGCTCTTGTAGCTGAATGGGCACAAATCCCCACAGCCACATTCCAAAATCTAGTGGAAAGCCTTCCAGTAGAGGCTGTTATAAGGGGGAGCCAACTCCATAATAATGCCATGCCTTTGGTAGTATGGGTGCCACGGTCATGTGTCCACATACTTTTGTTTATATAGTGTATGTATCCAGCGTTTATTTTGTATTTTTGTGTATCATTGCAAATCTCCAGAACACCTTGCATTTCTTCAGCCCTACAGCTCGGTCCTTTGGCTCGCATTTACAAAAACATATGCTGCAACTAAAAACACACAACTAAAAGTCCACAGCAGCCCGCTTCCCTTCAGAGTTGAATCACTTTTTCACATCAATTAAGAGTTCACTAGAGTTCACTAGACCTCTCTAAGATGCTCTCGGAGTGGCTGTTTTGGTCAGCACCAGTGGTATTGTTGTGTGTCCTACCTAAAAAAAACCTCATTGAGTGGAAAAACACACCAGGGTTTGATTCAAATGGACTATAATATTTCAAGGCATCCTTAAAGACAATGGTGGTAAATGGTTAATACTTGGGACTACTGAAGAGAAGTTTGAGAATTTAAATCCTGGACCCATAGAGTTGGCACTTGACCCAGGCACTTTGGATAAGAGAGTGTCTGGGTCAGGAATGAATATGAATGTACAGAATACTTGTATTGGCCCATATGTTATCTTTATGTCTATACTATGAACGACACAAAAGTAAAAACTGACGAGATGTGAAATTTCAATCGACTTCGAATTGGATGGGAAAGAAGGTCACCGTTTGTTTAGAGTCGACGTTCTAATCTTATGACTGCGACCAATTTAGAAATTCAATTTCCCAGTGCTGGGAAATGACTGTTCTATATGACGTCTTCCTCATAGCCTCCTGGGCTGGCGAGCTGGTGGAAGAAAACACACACACACACACACACACACACACACACACACACACACACACACACACCACCACCACCACCACCACCACCACCACACCACACCACACTGACTGATGGCTCTGTTGATCTTGTGAAGTCCACTTAGGCTCCGTCATCTCAGAGAAAAGGTTACAGAAGCCTGAGGATGGAGTTTAGGAAGGAAAGAAAGAGATTTGCAGGGTTCCTAATTGGCCTGGACCCCCTCCTTCCTCCTCCCTTAAGTCATAGATAGTGAGTCAGCGTCTGGGTGATAGGCATTTAATAAAGGAGGATAGGGAAGAGGAAAGGTATATCTGGCCAAGTTTAGTCATCCATTTGTGCAGGAGAAGGGCCAAAGGGGCAGGAAGAGGCAGATGGTCAGTGACTCACGCGTTCTTTAAGCAATACATCCTTGTCAATTAGCTGATAGATAAATTCATGAAAAGTCCTTAAAAAAATGCCAGCCAAGGCACTGGTAATAAATTTCTTCACCTTGCTGTGTCTGCAGTCCTCAAAGAACCAAAGTGAGTGCTTCCTCTAACTTTTGTGACTCCTGTGCAATGTCCCCAATCAGAGGAGATATCATTTTATGTTTCTGGTCACAGTTGTGACAATGAGCCATTCTGTCTCTGATCTATCATGTGTTATAAAATGTGAAGATGTCTTACTTTGTGAGGTATGACTTAAACATGTCTGTTGTGCTCCAACCTGGAGATCGACAGCGATGACGTGAAGTTGAAGCTGGACGGCGAAAGGGATTTGCGGAAAGAATGGGCCACTTTTTGAGATGAGGCTCCCTCTCAGGAAGAGCCGTTAGCAACTGGAGACAAATTGCCCGGCCAGTGAAATCCATCCTGAACAAGAAAAGACATTCAGTGTCAACAAGTACAGATTGTATGATGATAAATGATCCTTGAAATGTTTCCGGTCTTGGATGACCTGCCTCAGGAAATAAAATGTGGTAGTCTATAATCATTAAAGACAATGCGAAACCGCTTCATGTCAAAGACCAAAGAGATGAGAAGAACAGAAGAAGTTTAGCCTTTCGCACAGCTCATCGTGTTGCTCTTAAGAGCAGATGGGACTTGGACTCCTTCAAAGCACTATGCCATCAAAAGCCAAGCGCTTTTGAGTTTTAAGAGTTTAGTCTTCGCCTCTTGATTTCACTGGGATGACGTGAATGACTGGCGTGCGGTCCGTTTTAGAGTTCCTCCAGTTCATCAGATATGAGACCTGCAGTAACCAAATCCAAAGAGCTCAGAGTTTATTCTCATGCTTTCAGATATATTGATGACTTGATGCTGCAATTTTTGAGTAACGTTTTGGAGGAAAATGTGGAATGCCATAGCATTGGTCAAAGTCCAACTGATTTTTAAAAGAGCAAACACTACCGCTAACATCTGGGGAGTTGATTTCAACATCCTGAGTTAGTCCTCACAAAACTTACCAATTTATTACCATGTTATTTTATCATTTCTTAATGAATCTCAAGTTTTTCTAAGGTAATATTTAAGGAATAAAACACTTGTGGGTGTGCTGTTATTGGAAAATAATCAATGATGGGATGGTGGGATGAAGCTTACAAGTTACAGTTACCATGCTGAAGTTGAATACTTTCCTGTAACAACACATCCTGAAGTGGTTTATTTCTCGTATAACACAGCAATTTGTCAACAATTCCCATTTGAACGGCACATACTTTTTATTTGTTTATAGTTACGTATAGTTATGTAAGTCTGCAAAACAAGTTAGTTCCTGCAAACTCCTCTGTCCTGAAGACTTTCTGGTAACAAAACAAAACTCTGGCACTGGAGACTCCTTCCAAACATTTGTTAAATAAACATGGACTCAGAAAATTTACCATCAATCATTTTATGTTTTCTTTGTTAAATAATGTTTCATTGTTTGTCTGTTTGTTTATTATTAGTCTTATTGTGGAGCGTCTGTGATACAAGTCTCTGTTAGCCATAGAAACGATACAAGTCTGTGATACAAGTTTCTATTAGCCATAGAAACGATAACTTTTTAAAAAAATAACACATTGTTCAAGCCGAATTCTTGTAATCTATGAATGTGAAAAAAATCCGTATATAGTAAATCTATTTTTTTCTTCTTCAATAGTTTTCACTTCTACTACACCAGTAAACTTTTGCCCCTAGAAATAGATGGATCATTCCGCTGGAAAGAAACTTAACGCTGTCTATTTCCCATCCCTCCCACAAATATCTCAGTGAGAGAGTTGGGGTGGCAGAGAAATTGGGGAATGTGTTTGAGGCATTTGGATGGTAGCCCAGTTGCCACTTCATAAATCTTGATGTTTAAAGTCAGGAATTTCATTGGCAAGCCATCAAGTGCAGTCCTCTCTGCACAGGTAGAGGAAGTTTAGCATGAGTTCTTTGTATTTGACTTACTCATTTTCTTTGGACCTGGATATACAGTATATACTATGTATATTTTATTTTAATCCATGAATCCTTTGTGAACTTTATGGGGTCAGCAGCTAGCAGTATGGGTGGTCGTGGTCAAAATGCTTTCTTCGGTCTGTATGGACTATCATTCACTCATTTATTCTTGTAGCCACTGTTTATTTCCGGAGTGTAATGATATATATATATTCTTGTATAAGTGACTTGTTATTGCACTCCAAAGATAACTAAATAAACGCTCGTACAAGAACCTGAAAACAAGGATCCTACAAAAATGACGCCTAATTTCCAGCAATTCAATCCCAGCACCCCAGTAGATGGCGATAATCATAACAATGGCATCGTTTCTGTGGGATCTCATATAGCAGAGGTATATATATAACATTGCAGAGGTAAGTCTCATAGATAAGTCCTACACTGAGACCATTCTCATTTTTCTAGGCCACTGTACTTAAAAACATAGGTAGATAGCAGCTAGCAAATTAGCTACATATGCTAGCTGCACATGTTGGAAAATCATAGCTAATTTGCTATCTAGCTATGTTTTGATGTACAAATCTATGTACAAATCTCATATCTCTAACAGTCATATTTGTTTTTGTGTCCGTAGATTTCCAATAGTCATTTCTTTACAGCTAGAAAATTAGCTATACTTTTCCAACGTATGTAGCTAGCATATATAGCTACTTTGCTAGCTGTAAAGAAATGACTATTAGAAATCTGCGGACACAAAAACAGATATGACTGCTAGACATATGACATTTGTAAACGTACCCCATGGTCTCAGTGAGAGTTCATCCGCTGTACCACTTATCCTACACAGGGTCGCGGAGAGCCTGGAGCCTATCCCAGAGAACCCGGGGCACAAGGCGGGGGAACATGCAAGGGTGGAGGTGGGAATCGCGTCTCCAACCCCTGAGGTGCGAGGCAAACGTGCTAACCTCTAATCCACCGTGCCCCCCAAGTGAGAGTTCAATCCACCATATTGCCAAACTTTTTATGGTGAACAAAACTTTAGGATTGCTCAGAATGAAAAGAATGTGTATGATGCCACCCTTAAAGACTGACAAAATAAGGGACCTCGTAGGTATGCTGTCTTCCAGATTGGACCGTCTGTATGTCAGGATTGCACAAATACCGCCAGGAAATGTGCTGCTCTACCTAGTTGCCTTCTGACTGGAATGAAATGAATACTCGCTTTCACCAAAGGTTAACCCCTGGCGTGTTCATTCTTCATTATGTGAACCTTTAAAGGCCGTAATCAGCATTAATTATCTCTTATTACTGCCCTATTTACGACTCTCGGCCTGATAGACCACCCACTTTAGTCACCCTACATTACGTCAAATTACTCCTGAACTCCTGGACTAGACCTGACAACTGTTACTGATATGGATGATTTTGGTGCCTGTTTTAAAAAAAAAAACCCCAAAAAAAACAAAAAGAGCTCCTAGCTACCGTTTACTCTTCAGCGAAGGGACGAATAGGTTCTCAAAGAGCTGAACGGATAATTGCAAAGTAAACACTGTGCTCGGGTTTCATCCTGTTGGCTCACACTCATGATCTGTAATACATTGGCGAGGCTCAAACAGTTTTCCCAAAACTCATGTTTAAGCTTAATCTTTGTGATTGGCCAAACAAGCCTGCCGAACATAATCCCAACTATTTCTCTCTCTCTCTCTCTCTCTCTCTCTTTTTCAATGCCGCCCCACACACTGCTATATTTTGGAATTTTTTCCAACCAGCCACAATGCTCACCTAAGGCTATTGAGTCACTGCCCACAAATATGTTTTGTATTTGCTAATTAACGAAAATTAAATGTTTAGCTTTGTTCTGACCAACGCTGAGCAGGAAGAACATTGTACTCCATCCCTCTATAAACAATTTTACATCGTGTTCTCTGGTTAACAGTTTTGTCCGTAAGGATTGATTCCCAGCAATGATGCATATCCTTTAACCCAGACTACTCACAACTGCTTCTCGTAACGTAGATAGAACTTATGTTTGAAATTTGTATGATTAAGTGAGTGGTTTGTATTTCTTTGTTTTGTTTTTTTGTACCTTCACTACACTTTCTTTCTTTTTTTTTTTTTTTTTTCACTTAAAGACACTAAATGGACTTCCAGATGGTGCAACAGGAAAGTGTTCAACCTATCTTTGGGAGATTGCAAGTTTAAATCCTGACGATGCCACCTGAGGCAAATCGTGGGTGTCTGTGAGCTCAAAAAACAATGGCAGAGGAAGCATATGCCAGGCTTTACCTCCCCCATTGGTAGGTGTCCTGTGATACTCAAGAGCTAGCTAGTGGATGGGAATTTGCAAATGTCGCAAAAGTGCGAGGAAATGGGCTTTAAAAGGGTAATGAATTAAAATAAATTTTTAAAATGGTAACTACTGTAAAGGTCAGAAGTCTGTTTCAGATCTCATTCAGATTGTACCAGATGTGCAGGTGCCCCATCCAGGGTGTATTCCCACCTCACTCCCGTTATTCCCGGGATAGCCCGTGAAAAAAATCATGCTGCTTTTGTTCCATTCTAGTATCCTAGTCTTATCCATTCTGGCATATCTGATGAGTTTAGAGTCTGGAGTCTCGTTTTGTTTTGTTTTTTTAATCCCACATCACCGTGTACAACCTCTAGATGGCGGCCGCATGCAGAGACATGACTCTTGGAGCTTGTTTAGTGCTGGAGAGAGCAGTCAGTCCATTAGATATCACTTGCTGGATAAATAAGATAGAAGTTGGTGAGAATCAGTGGTGCTTATGCTGCTTTATGACAGTTTTAACTTTTAAAAAAAATGAATCTATCTTTTATGTTACACTGCTGCTTATATCAGTGATTAAATTATAGGAATTACAGGATTTTTTTTTTTTTAATTAGGCTAAGGTGGAAAAGTTTGTGTACTTCTAAGTACATTTGAAGAAACAAGGATTTTCTGAATGAACGATGACGTGTGCCAAAATCCCTACATGACTCAAGTGTCATGTCTGGCCGGTGCTCTTATGATGACGTCGTCTTGTTGTTCCCCGTCAAAATATTTGCATTAGAGGAGAAGATATTGTGAGTTTCCAAATCCCAGTGTTGAAAGACGTCCAATCATAATTACGCTTTCTCCGTGGGTGGGAAAGCTGGCCTTTTCTTTCTCTCAAGATGCCAGCCAATGAAGGATGACTGCTAGCTCATGTATATAGAACAGGATATTTAATGGTGGCTTCTGGATGCATTGAGCTCTCCTGCGACGTTTAATGAAATGAGGGTCGAAAAGATGTACGAGTGTGTTAGAGGAAACATTTTAACGTATCATGGTCACGTGTTGGTAGCTGTTACGTGATAGGAAAGAGAAAGAAAAGAAAATTGTGTTTTGCTTACTGCTGCTTCAGAAAGTCATATGAATAGTTGCTCATATTTTATTGGGGCTCCATCATGCATTACTATGAAAATACCACAGTTTGAATAATAAAACTTCCCTATACATCATATGATGACTGTGTGTTTGTAAAATTGGAGATTAACCTTAGCACCTTAAATCCTCTCCACAGTAAACTATCTCAGTGTGACTGATGCTGCTTCGAGCCTCGTTAGGAATTTACAGCCAGTTTAGCATGTGTGTAAACTGTGTGTGTGTGTGTGTGTGTGTGTGTGTGTGTGTGTGTGTGTGTGTGTGTGTGTGTGTGTGCGTGATAGAAAGTCAGTTAGACAGACTGTTATTCCTGCGATAGGTCAAACGAGTTCCTCTTCCACATTCAGTAATTAAGGATGGAAAAGGTGTATGTATGACAGACAGACAGAGAGAGAGAGAGAGAGAGAGAGAGAGAAAGAGAGAGAGACTGCAAGAGTGCAAAAAGAAAGACTGACAGTTCAGACAACAGACAGACAAAAGAAAGACTGCAAGAGTGTGAAAGAGAGAGAGAGAGAGAGAGAGAGAGAACAAGACAGAGAGGGACAGAGAGGCAGATGCATACAGACAAACAAGAAAGAAAGAAAGAAAGAAAGAAAGAAAGAAAGAAAAAGACATCTGGAGAGAATGAATGACAGGGAAAATATGAAAAAGAGAAACAGATGGAGAGAGAGACAGACAGACAGACAGATAGACAGATGGGATAAAGCGAGAGACAGATGGAAGTAGAGAGAAAGAGAGATGTAGATTGTGAGATGGAGGGAAATGCAGAGAGAGAGAGAGAGAGAGAGAGAGAGAGAGAGAGAGAGAAAAGAAAGTGAGACTCTGGGGGAGACAGAGACAGAGAGAGACAGACAGAGGGGATAAAGTGAGAGACAGATGGAAATAGAGAGAAAGGGAGATATAGATTGTGAGATGGAAAGAAATGCAGACAGAGAGGGAGGAAAGATGAAGAAAGTGAGACTCTGGGTGAGAGAGAGAGAGAAAGAGACAGAGAGACAGACAGAGAGTCAGACAGAGGGGATAAAGTGAGAAACAGATGGAAATAGAGAGAAAGAAAGATATAGATTGTGAGATGGAGAGAAATGCAGACAGAAAGAAGGACAGAGAGGGAGGAAAGACAGAGAAAGTGAGGCTCAGGGAAAGAGGGAGAGGGAGAGAAAGCGCTGGTTCTGGCCACCACATGCCGATGATGTCATCTCACAGCTCTGCAGTGTGACAACGAGAGGCAGCCCGGCATTTGATCTTTTTTATTTTCATCTCCAATTCATCTTCCCCGGCTTATCGGTGATCCTTCATTGTCCCCTGACTCTTTCTCTCTCACTCACACACTCGCACACACACACACTGGGGTGGACACCTGCCTTTTGTTTACGCAACAATCCCAACGTGACTTGTGCGTGGTGCGTGATCCCCAAGTGCCGACGCGTCTCTGTGAAGCCGAGCTCCGGGGCTCGATTCAATTAGAAGGAGATAAAGGGCTGTCATTGAGGATGAGTGGAGATAACGGATTGGAGTGCCTCAGCTGCCCGCCTTTGTTTGCTTAATTAAGGATGACCTCATCGCTAAAAATGGCTACTGCTTCTCCCAGCGTCACGAGCAGAGCCATCAGCAGATTGGAGAGCAGGCTGGGTGCCAAGAACGCTCACACAACTCTCTCTCTCTCTCACACACACACACACACACACACACATACACTTTCTACCAGCCGCTCTTGTTTTCTCTCTCTCTCTGACACACACCTATATAATATAGAGACGCATCTCTTTCACACGCGCATCCTCGACAAGACGTACGTCTACATGACTGCAAACAGAAAAGAAGTCAGCCATTACGGTTACATTTACGGCATTCATCGTGTTAACCGCTCTCCCAGCCAAATGCAGTGATGTAATGCCAGTCGAGTCCAATCCGGCATCGGATGAGGTCACCGGGTTCGGTGCTTTCTCTGTGCGTTATGACGGCAGACCATCGGCTAATTAACTCGTTTGGCATATGAATTTGGTCCAAATTTACTGCGCTTCACAAAGGTCGCAGGCCAGCAGACCTTTATTGCTTCGCTGTATTTATGTATTTTAAATCATTCCCAGTTTTAAATTTGGTTTGCAGCAGGACTCCACCCGAAAGTTCTCCTTAATTCATGGGCCAGATCTCATTTCCGACTGACTGAAAGGAAGAGACGGTTCTCTTATTAAAAGATGACGTCATTAGCGGTGCGCTGAGATACGTAGATGCTAATTAGGTTGTCGCGTAATGGGAAAATGTAACAATGTGCCTGCCCAGATGATTCGGATTGGAATTAATATATGTGATTAATCTGAGAGTATTAATTAGTCTAGTGATTGCTGATTGTATCCATACTCTTTCTTTTCTATTCACACGAAGAAAAGAGAGAAAGCAAAAATAAGAAGCAGCAAAAAAAAAAAAAAAAGAGAGAGAGAGAGAGTCATTTGTTACTTCCTGAGTTTTGTTTTGCCTGAGTTGACCTTCACGCAGTAGAGCAGGGGAGAAAAGTGACCTCACATCCCCCCAAAAAAAATGATGGCCAATTAATGACTCAGCACTGACCTCAGTCACAGCACTGACCAGAGACTCGCAAAAACACAACCCCGGGATCTCATCCTCCTTCAATCCCTCCAGATCTCCTCACGCACAAAGTGAAAATCATCCTCAGATATACGGTACTGTTCCCGAAATAGAGCTTGTTACAAACGTGTCGGAATTAATACCCCTCGATCCGAGACGCCGTCCTTCTTCTAGCACGTCAGCGTATATTCAGTGTTTAGTCTGCATGAAGAGTTTGAGAGGCTAAGAGTGAAGGAAAGAGTGTTAGAGGAAGCCGTCACTCAGGTGTGTTGATAGTTGAGAGAGTGCTGACAGTTTAACAGGGGATGGAGCAGCCAGCTTAGGAAGCCTATAAAAAAAGGCACATTTTGCAGCCTTCACGTCTGTGTAATAGACATATGCACCAAACATGATGGATGACATACCTTTAAAAAAACACACACAAAAAAAACTATGGCCTCCTGGAGTGCTACAATCATCCGACGGAGGCTTCCAAGGGTGAGCTGAAATGTAAGAAGAGAGTGCATGTTAATTTATTGTGTCACTACACAAAAACAGATGGATGCTCTTCCACCAGAGGATTGACAAGGCTTCCATGCGCTCAAGTTCACATGTTATTTAAGGGTCCCAAGACATAGAACCGTGTGCAGATCAAACGCTTCCCGGTGCCATTTATATCACCAGCAGGTTGCATGATGGATTTCGTGTAGGAAGTTCAGCGAGGCCAAAGTGCCGTTATCCATCTGGCCAAGACAAATGTAGGAACGGCTCACTCTGAACTCGGATCCTGGAGACAAATGAATGTCGTGCAAGATCTCCAAGTGTGATAGGGGAAACCTTATTGCTCGATCTTGCATATCACAGGAAAAATCAATCTTACTGTAGTAACTCAATCTGGCACTGTTGGACTTCTGGAATATTGAATATTCCGAGAAGGATGTATTACCCTCCGCGTTAACATTTTACATCTTATACAGTAGGAACGTAAAGCCTTGGCGTCTCTCAACCCGTCTGATATTGATTGAATTGCATAATCCGATGTTTCTTCATCCCTTTCTTTCTGTCATGGAGGTATGACCTGTGACCTAACCTGAAGCCTCAGTTCAGACAAGTCACGCAAGACATGACTTTCTGCTCCTTCAGCTTAAGTATGCTGTAATGTCAGGCCCAGATGTACAGATGGTTTACTGTTTCTGCTTTACTGTACTCCCAAGCTGAAGATGGGAACAGACCCTGAGGGCCATCAGAATCTGACACTGGAAGTCCCAAGGCAACACTTTCATCAGGCCGCCACCATTGAGCAAAGAGCTCTGAGGGTCTCGGGGTTGTTGGAGGTCCATGATCTGAAAAAGCAATAGCGGTAGCAGATAAGCTAGCTGTTTTCATGCATAGATGTGAAGTGATGGATAAGCTTGTCAAAATTTAATGTCTGAAATATAGACTCTCTTTATGGCTGTATAGAAACCACCTGACTTACTATTGGGGCAAACAAGATCTGCTCCACCAGTCCACCTCCTAAAACACCAGATGGCGAAGTTTACATTGTGCGATTTTTTTTTTTTTCCAGCCCGACTATAAAAAGAATTCTTCTTAGTGGATATTATCTTATAATATCTTGGAATGCATGCTTGCAATGCTTACAAGGATGTCACCTGGCACAGGCTAGACCCAGAACCTGCTGGAGATATCACAGTTGGCTTGGGAATATCTGGGGATCCCCCAGGAGGAGCTATGACTGTGCATAGATTGGTCTGGGCTGAGAGCTGAGATCTTCTCAGCCCGCTGCCCCCACCAGAAAAAGTTGAAGGAAAATGAATTAATGAATGAATAATTATCAGCAACAATATTTAAATCTAATTATAACTTCAGCTCCTCAAATTGGAGGTGGCAAGGTAGTGCAGTGGGTAGCGTTCCTGCATCACAGCTCCAGGGTCCCTTAGTTCTCCTTGTTTCTGTGTGGGTTTCTTCCAGGTTCTCTGGTTTCTTATCACCTCCCAAAAACATGCCAGTAGGTATACCGGTAGGTGCATGGTGTCCTGTGATAGACTGGTGTCCCATCCTAGGTGTATTCCTGACCAGGATAAACACTTACTGAACACGGATGAAAGAATGCTTGAGTAGTTTTCAAATGGATAAAAGGATGACTCTCCCAAGCCCTTCATGTCAGTGATTTTTGGTTCCAGCAGCTTTTTGGTGGCTGAGAGCCAGCCCTTTTATGGTGGAAAACCTTACATGGTATTAGGTCCAAGCACCTTGACAGTGGAAAAGGGATATCAATGGTGTAAATAACCTCCTCTGCTGAGGTTGTGCTAACCAATGCAGCGGCCTATAATGTTTCTGAAAAGATTTTCAGACTTCTAGATTGGTAAACATCCCATGCCCACATGTTTGTGTGCTTATAGTCAAACACTAAATCATTTCTGAGAGTCGTGATACAGATACTAACAAAAAGAACACGTCAGCACCAGAAAATCTGCTTGTTCAACAAAATGTGCTGGTGTGTATACAACTTAAGATACCCTTTTTTATGAATTTACAGAGTAGGACCATTTTATTTGCACCAAAATGACCCTTACAACAAGGACAAGGCATTATATGCTTAGTTAGGAATTACAGGCCTAATTTTAAGAATAAGTAATGAACATATAATTATTTCTAGTTTAAAAACCATTATGTTGTTTTGTTTTGTTCTAGTAGCATCTAATAAATGCAGACTTTTTTGGAGAAAGAAAATGAACAAAAAAAACTGCCAACAGTCTTGAAGTCTTGAAACATTTAAAGAGTTTGAGAGCAGTGCTTAACTTTCCAAAGAAAATGACAAAAAAAATGGGAGAAAGTGGTATTGTGGTGTGATTTAGAGGAAATTTCTCGTGTTTTGTCAGTTTATGTTTTGTTTGAGGGTAATAGATGAAGAAATCACATTCAGACAAAGTGACTCACTCATTCATTCAGACTTTTGGCTGGAATTGATGTGGATCCTACTGTGTTATGGCAATTGGTTATAGAAGCTCTGTACAAACTTGTGTATGGGAATCAGACTTTAGCTCTGTAAGTTTGCTTTGGGAGACCTGGACAAATCAAAAATAAAATTATTTTCACTCAGTCGGGCCTGTCTGAAGTTTGCACACTACATAAAGCATGTATATACACTATGTGTGATTAAGCACATATATACTGTACAAGTTTTCAAATAGGAAGACATACAGTGCCCTCCACTAATATTGGCACCCTTGGAAATATGAGCAAAGAAGGCTGAGATAATTTGTCTTTATTGTTTAACCTTTTCATCTTTTATTTAAAAAAACACAAAACTCTGCTCTCATGGATATCAAACAATTGCAAACAAAACACAGGTTTATCAAAAAAAAAATCTTTGTTAACTATAGGTGTGCAACAATTATTGGCACCCTTTTAGTCAATACTTTGTGCTACTTCCCTTTGCCAAGATAACAGCTCTGAGTCTTCTCCTATAATGCCTGATGAGGCTGGAGAATACATGGCAAGGGGTCTGAGACCATTCCTCCATACAGAATCTCTCCAGATCCTTCAAATATCGAGGTCCATGCTGGTGGACTCTCCTCTTCAGTTCACCCCACGGGTTTTCAATGGGGGTCAAGTCAGGGAACTGGGATGGCCATGGCAGGACCTTGATTTTGTGGTCAGTAAACCATTTTTGTGTTGATGTTGATGTATGTTTTGGATCTTTGTCCTTCTGGAAGGTCCAACCACGGCCCATTTGAAGCTTTCTGGCAGAGGCAGTCAGGTTTTCATTTAATATCTGTTGATATTTGAGTCCTTGATGCCATGTATCCTAACAAAATGTCCAGGTCCTCTGGCAGAAAAACATCCCCAAAACATTAAAGAGCCACCACCATATTTAACCGTGGGCATGAGGTACTTTTCCATATGGCTACCTCTCTGTGTGCACCAAAACCACCTCTGGTGTTTATTGCCAAAAAGCTCTATTTTGGTTTCATCTGACCATAGAACCCGATCCCATTTGAAGTTCCAGTAGTGTCTGGCAAACTGAAGATGCTTGAGTTTGTTTTTGGATGAGAGTAGAGGCTTTTTTCTTGAAACCCTTCCAAACAACTTGTGCTGATGTAGGTGAATTCGGATTGTAGTTTTGGAGACTTTCTGACCCCAAGACGCAAATGACTTCTGCAATTCTCCAGCTGTGATCCTTGGAGATATTTTGCCCACTCGAACCATCCTCTTCACAGTGCATTGAGACAATTGAGACACACGTCCAATTCCAGGTTGATTCATAACATTTCCAGTTGACTGGAACTTCTTAATTATTGCCCTGATGGTGGAAATGGGCATTTTCAATGCTTGTGCTATTTTCTTATAGCCACTTCCCATTTTGTGAAGCTCAACAACCTTTTGCCGCACATCACAGCTATATTCCTTGGTCTTACCCATTGTTATGAATGACTAAGGGAATTTGGCCTATGTGTTACCTCATATTTATACCCCTGTGAAACAGGAAGTCATGGTTGAACAATTTCTTGTTCTTGGTCACCCAGGTGTACTAAAAAAATGTAAAATATCAGTGGGAATATACTTCAAATATATTTTTCTCATATGAATTCATGTTGCACACCTATATTGAACAAATATATATTTTTGGATAAACCTGTGTTGTGTTTGGAATTGTTTGATATCCATGAGAGCAGAGTATTTTTATGATTTTCTTTTTAACAAAAGATCAAAAGGTTAAACAATAAAGACAATTTTTTACAGTCTTCTCATATTTACCAAGGGTGCCAATATTAGTGGAGGGCACTGTAATTGGTCAGAAGGTGTTATATATGATGTTCTCTAACAGAGGCTCTGACAATGGTTCCAACAGCAAGGCAGATCACAGGTTAATACTAATGCACTCGTTCTAATACGTTATCGTTTCTATAGTAATAGCTCATTCACAGGGACATCCCATCTTATTCAACCCGTCTAAACTGGGGGAAAAAATTATAATTTCTAAGCATTGATTCTGAACTGCAGTATAAAGCCGACAAAATGTTTTTGAACTATTTTATATAGGAATCTTTTTTAATAATCCATAATAAAGCATGGGGGGAAATATTTACCTTTCTTTTCTACCAATTTATGTTAATGTCATCACACTGGGGCTGATAGATAGCCAAGTATCTCTACTTACACGAAACAAACTGAAGCTCGCTCACTCAAAAGAAATAAGAAACAGCACAGATAAAAAAAATAAATAATAAATTCTATGCAGTTTCTACCACCAGAGTAACACATTTATTCAGTTCAAATCTGATACATATCATTTAATTACATTGTGCTTGGATTTTTCAGGAGTATTCATTTCAGGTCCTGTAATACTCTCTGAGGTAACAGTGCTTCTGCTCCAGAAAACTATTTCTCTCTTCTTTGCTGTGGTGTCTGTAAGATATATATGATACGTCAAGCCAGTTTCTCTTTAAGCCAGTTGCTGATAGAATAACGCCATATCCAGAGAAAGAGGAGCTTTGGGCATCTCCCACAGTACAGCCTGTGATTTGTTCCTTCTCTGCTTATGCTTTTTGAGAGGTCACCTCTCATTTGCCATGAGGTTTTGATCACACTGTTAACTCCGGATCACACGATATGCCTTTTCGGTGAAAAGAATTTCTCTGATGCTGATCTCCACCAGCTGCACGGTGCATGTCGTTTATGTTGACAGGCCTGGCTGAGAGGTACCACGCCCTGCAGAACCACATTGCGGAGTTCACATACATCTGTGGCTGCCATCGTGATCCCTGAGATGCCTGGAACATTCTGTTAGAGGCTTTAGAATGTTAAGCCGATGTCATGTGAAATCACAGCACTCCTGAGCTGGTGAGAGCGATGAGCAGATGTTGGATGTATGTAGATTATATTTTATTTGTTTTTTAGTTGCTTTCCAAGTGAATGTGATGCAGGAGAGTGAGTGATAGATTAAATCTCTTTTTGACTGACCTGAGGATTCCTATTACTCCAATTCCTTAGACAATGTCTACTTCATTCAAGTGTTGCGTAGAATTTTACCTTAGCAAGAAACAGGCATGAATCAGGCAAAAACCATATCAACCATTTCAAAGACTCCTAATTCCAGAGGGCAAAGTATGGGCAATGTGTCATACTTTCATAGGGGCACATTTTCCTACCCTCAGAGTGAATGTGTTTATGGGTAAAATGTCCTACATTTGGGGGTAAATTGTCCGACATTTGGGATGGCTAAGTGTCATACATATGGGGGGCAAAGTGTCTTACATTTGAGGGGTGAAGTGTCCTACATTTTGGGGGGCAACTTGTTCTATATTTAGGGGTGAAGTGCCCTGCATTTGGGGGTTGAATTGTCCTAGGTTTTGAGGTTAAAGGTCCTACCTTTAAAGGGTAGAGTGTGGATGAAAGGTGCTACTTTTAGGGGCTGCCATGTCCTATATTTGGGAATTGTCTTACTTTCAGGGGGGTGAGATCTCCTCTTGAAAGGAAAGTGTCTCCGGGATGTAATTTCCTACAGTCAGAGGGTGCAGTGTCTTACTTTTGTGGTTCAGACCCCTACCTTCAGAGGGTAAAGCGTGGGTGATGTGTCCTACCTTTGAGGGGGTTTGAAGTCTACTCTAGGAGGGAACGTGTTTAAGGGGTGAAATTTTCTATCTTCAGAGGGTGAAGTGCCCTACATTGAGGTTGCAACGTGTCCTACTTTTGGGAACTAAGTGGGATACTATTTTGTTTTTGTTTTGTTTTGTTTTGTTTTGTTTTTTTAAAAAAAACTATAAAATTATCATTATTTATTTTACTTACCGTTTGCCTTTCCTAATCTGTACATTATCAGTTTATTATTTTACTATTGTTTAGTTTGTTTATGCAAACTATAGTAGTTTGACAGTTTTTAAAACTTTGCTGTCAAAAAGTTACCAGTACTATGTAGCTACCTACATAGCAGCTAGCAATTTTGCCCTAAATTCCTAAACGTTCAGCCCTTAACCCTAGCTCCTACACCTTAAGCCCTAAACCCTAACCCATAAACCTGTTTTTGTCCCTGTCAATAATTAAAACTCCTATATGCCCAAGGTCCTGGGGAAATAGTATTTCCTTTTGTTCTATAGATGTTTGGATGGGATAAATATAAAAATCTGAGAGGAGAGAAAAGTATCTCTATGTTTCTCATATAACTGTTTTGAGAAGCTTATAATTCCTTT
The DNA here is from genome assembly GCA_023630585.1 of Cranoglanis bouderius. Classification (NCBI taxonomy): domain Eukaryota; kingdom Metazoa; phylum Chordata; class Actinopteri; order Siluriformes; family Cranoglanididae; genus Cranoglanis; species Cranoglanis bouderius. The sequence continues at coordinate 15,284,981 of CM042565.1, read as the reverse complement.
GGCAAAAAACAAAGCAGTCAAAAGCATGCCAATAAAGAAATCTTTGAATTGATTTAAATTAAATCGAGAAGATGGAGAAAAAGAGAAACTTAAGACAGAAGAGATGAAGGAGGCAAGCTGTTTTTTGGCCCATTAGTGTGGTTCTGTCCTCCAACTTCTACTGCTCCTCTGTAGAGAATCGAGGTTTTGTAAGTTTGTCAAAAACGATGCTGGAATCGGTGTTGCGTCAGTCCGTGGTGGAGTGGAGGAATCCTGGATTCACTGGGGAAATAAAAACCCACACTTGGAATTTCACTCGTCCAGCGCTCCTAGTCGCCAGAAACCATGCGTCTTATTGTTCAATAGTATTGTTACGGAAACAGTGGCATGCCAAAAATATGTACTTACCTCTTTTATAACCTTCCAGCACTTCCACAAAGACTGAGGATTAACATTCAATATTGGAATGTACGATTAGGAAATCAATTTGTACATTCTGTAAGAAATGTGCAGAATCCGTTTGTGGAAAGGAAGAGAAGACTTTTAGTTTTAAAACAATGAATAACCTAATGAAATATCTTATATATACACTGTGTTATTGTAATAGTCACGCAAGTCATTTCCAGCCAAGGCAAATCATATACTGTATGAGAAAATGTTTTGGTGAATAATAATAAAAAGGGCCTGTTCCTGTTGTAAAAGCTATTAAAAAGAAGGTAATGAACTATGTGGACAAATCAGCCTTTTTTAAAGGAATGAAAATAGATTTGTATAAAGAGGCTTCTATGAGTATTCACCCCCTTAAACTTTTCAACATTTCGCCGATTTACAACCTGGAATAAAATGGACATAATACTCTGTAAGAGTATCAGTCGGTTTTCGGCTCTAAAAATATACCCAACTTTGAACCTCATGAACTTCAGGGCAACATTAAATGCATTATTAAAACATGGAAAGGATATGGCACAACCGTGACTCCATCCACCATAAGTCAGTGACAGTGTAAAAGGGCAGTAATCAGAAGAAACTGAGAGACCAAGCATAACTTGGAAGTAGCTGGAAAGATCCACAGCTCAGATGGGAGATGTTCCACAAATCGGTGAGCCATGTGAAATCGTGATTGGAGAATTAGCAAACATGGAAAAAGGTTATCTGATCTGATAAGAACAAAATTTATCTTTTTGGGCTTGGCACAAAGTGCTGTTTTATAGAAACCTAACACTACTCATCATCTTGAGAGTGCCATCCCGATTGTGAAGCGTGGTAGTGGTAGCATCGTTGGCTAGCAAAATTGGGCACGTTTCTTTTTTGACTGAATGTCATTAAAGAAAGCAGCATATTGCGTAAGAGACTACTTTTCAGACAAAAAACACAATGAAGGCTGCTGGGTTTTGCTGCAAAAATAAGAAGCGAGTGTGAAAGTCAAAGTGTCCAGAAGAACTGTGTCTGTGCAAGATGCTCAATAAAACTTACCAGCTCATTTCCTTATAAAACTGCACTAATTGTACCGGAGACTACTATTTTTATTTTTATTTTTTTGTCACACCAAATATTGACTTTGTTTCATTTACTACTGTTTACTGTATTTAAAATAAATAAATAAATAAATAATAATAATAATAATAATAATAATAATAATAATGTAGAAACAGTTGATTTCATTATTTTGAAGGCATCTTTGCTCCACAGCATTTCTTTGCATGTGCCTTTTGCACAGTACTGGTTTCAATTTATAAATAAGTTATTTTTAATATCTTTATTCCACATTCTTACACATTACCACATAACCTTGAACATCATCATTAAATTGTGACCTACAGAGCCAAGCTCATAAAGCTTGATTTGGAAAAATAATTTGTAATATCATTCCACTTTAGCATAATTTCTTTGGATTTTCCTTCTACTAAAAAAAAAAATGAAAAGAAAAGAAAGAAATGGCTCATTTTAAAAGAACATAGAAGTTAATATGGCTTTGGTGAAAGACTGCAGTTGAGCGCAGCTGGTGCATGACTGGTGAAAGATTTAAGGTTTGTTGACTCGCTTCTACCCTTCTTTCCTCTTTAACATCTCTGGATTATGTGATAATTCTGACCGAGACCCTGAAAGACACCAGACAACTGGCCTGCCCTGCCCTCTTCCCAGTCACAGACCAACCCGTTGATTTATTCTGATTATCAAAACACACAAAGATATTATTTCAATCCCAGACCACATCCAGAAACATAAACCTTCAAACTAAATTATTTGTCTCCTGCCTCCCTTTCCACCTTTTCCCCCCACTAACACACACACACACACTCCCTCGGCTTCTTTTCTACGTCTTTGGGTTTCTCTTACTTCCTTCGGCATGGCCCCTCTTTCCCTCTCTGCATGGAGCTGTCAGGAAGCTGCCGGGTTCTGGCTCTGCGGCTGCATTCCGCACATGCTTATGCCAGTGTCATATCACATTCGGCCTGAAGCGCCTCTTGACCCCTCCGTCACTGTTAATCTCACGAGAAAAAGAACTGCAGATACTCTAGGAAAACAAGCACAACTTGGGGGGTTGATTTGGTGTGATTGCAGTTTTGCTTGTAATGTTTTCGTTGCCTGTGCTAACTCCACAGAAGGAGGAAAGAAGTAATAAAAGTGTCACTTAGATCATCACAGGCTAACGTGTGTGACTCTGTGGCCTCAGACGTTCTGTAAACTCCGAACACTTTTGCAGCGCAATTAACATTTAACACGAACCAGGCAGCCCCAAGCCCCAAGCGCGCGGGTGCAAAGAAACCAAACAAACGAGACATAACAGTAGATATGTTCCATAAATTCTCCCGTGAGCCCCCGCGGTCTTCAGGCCAAGGCCACACGGATGGTAGAATCACAGCAGCCATGTGTTTACGCAAGTCCGAAGAGCAGTCGGCCTGGACTACATCAAAAACAGAGGGACTTTTTATTTTTCTTTCTGCCAAAACTATGTGGCTTCTGTCAGAGATCCATCTCCCATGTAAATCCTCCTTCCACAGAAATGTACAGAGAGGGAAGTGTGAACTGACAGTGTACTGATTTAGCAGAAACAGGACCTCACAGTTGCAAATCCATGGGGATTTTTTTATGAGCCAACTCATGAAGAGTTAAGGTTAAGGTTGCATTGAGCTTTTCTTATGACTTCATTTATATTAAATTTAATGAGATGATATTTTATTAAAAAGAGAACCTCTGCTTTCATTTGATTTTATAGATGAAAATGAAGAAAAAGCTTAATCAGATAGCTCTGAGTTAATATAAAAGAAAACCATTGCTTTTTTTTTTTCTTTAACTGATATAAACAGATAAAATCTTACAAAAATCCAGTACAAAAAGCCAAAAATGAGAAGGCAGTTGTAGCTAGTTAGCCACTGAGTGGCTAGCTACAGTAGTAGCAAGCTTATTTAACCAACTAATGTTATTAGCTAGCTAGTGTCTACACAAGTTATTTGTGAGCTACATGAGCTGACTGATGCACATAAATTGTCAAAGTGACAATAACAGATAACAACAGGGCACAAGAGGTACAAAAAGCTAGCTACAAATGAGAAAGCAGTGCTAGTTAGTTAGCAACCAGGTAGCTAGCAGCTAGCTCACGTCATACTACACGTCATACTACACGTCATAGATAACTTTTTGTTAGTTTGTCTTTTAAACACAAATAAAGCAATAGAGCAGTTTTTAGTTTTCATTTAAATGGCAAGATATCTAACTAATTAACAACAGCAAAAATACTTTCTTAGGTACTTACATTTTCTCCTCACAATGAAAACATCCATCACTAGGTGGCATTGTGTCCTGTTGTAACATGTTTCAAAGTATAATTTGCTTTAAATGAATTGTCTTCATTTAAAATAAGTGTTAATTCTTTTAACATAAATGCAGTACAAAAAAGCTAGCTGCAAATGAGAAGCCAGTGGCTTCCAGCGAGTGGCTGCCTAGTAGCAAGAGAATATAATCAACTAACATTAGCAGCTAGCTAGCATCATATATTCTAGCAACACTTTGCACAAATAACTTAAACTAGATGATTCGACTGGTATATATATATATATATATATATATATATATATATATATATATATATATATATATATATATATATATATATACATAGGCTATACAAGGCTAAGCTAGTTAGCTCATTAAAAAAAAAAAAAAAAAGGTGCTTTGCAGGGATACTTACATTTTCTTTCACAGTGAAAACATTCATTATGAAGGAGCCATGAGGAACTTTCAACAACGGAGGAATCATGTCCTGTTGTAGAAGTCAGTGAGCACTTTGTTAATGAGAACGTGAAGTACAAAAAGTTGTACTGTAATGACGATAACTTAAAAACCAAAGCACAAAAAAAAGCAGACATTTAAGCAATCCAGTGGCTAGCTAGTAGCAAGGTTCAGGTAACCAGTTAGCAGCTGATGCTAGGAGACACCAGTCACATATTTAAACAACAATCTACACATATAACCTGAATGACATGAATGGCTGCATGTGGTAAATGAATTCATACAGCAGTTAGCAGAGTTCTATATAAGTTACAAGACTAGCTAGCTAATTTGCAGACGTGCAGTATTACATTTTCTCCTCAAAATGAATGCATCTGTAATGAGACCGCTTGAGGCGGTGTCCATAAATGGTACAGTCTGTTGTACCGGTGTTTGAAAGTGTCATTTATTTTCCTTGTATTCATTATATAAGGAATAAAACACTTCGCTTGATGTCATAGAAAAATATTCATCTGTGGGGTGATGAGACTGATGAACCTGTGACGTAAAACTTACAGCTTTTCCTCTGACTGTTACAAAACTCTGACACTGGAGACTCCTTCTGTAAATGTTAAATAAACATCTTCACCATCATCAAAGCCGTTGTTATACAAAATGAATCAACACACTGAGAATTGTGAAGGTATGCTTGATCTCTTGTTTTGTCCTTCTGTAACCCATTCACCAATTTTACACTGAATACAACATATGGAGTCTCATATTCACCGCTGGCTTCACGGGGAGTGTGGCTGAAGTATTGTATCATATAGAACATGAGATATTTGGATTTCTTGGAAGAGAGGAAACTATGCATGAATTCAAGGCATTCTATCATTCAAATGAGTCAGCATGGGTCGCGCTGTGGTCTGATGTGAAGCTGCCGTTCCATTGTTTTCTATTTAATTAATGTCAAGTCTGTAAAATATACAAAAGTCTGTGAGATGTGGTGGCCCCAGAGAGAACCCTAACAGCTTTGGGACCTTAGGAAAAGAGATCTTGGCTCGGCATTCCTGAGGTGTCGGTATGCGTGCGGGAAGCTTTCTTTAAATACAGACTGCCTTCTGGGAAAGTGCCTATATCATTCATTCGTTCAGACCCTTCATGTGTGTTTTTTCTTTCGTTTTCTCTAGACCTCCCCTTCTGCAACCCATTTTTAACCGCTCCCCGGTTTCATACAATCCAGGCACGTCACGCCATATTGATATGTATTTTGGCAGGCGCTAAAAAAAACGTTGATACGTGTCTGCTACCTACTAAGAGTGGAAAGTTGTTCAAATCAAGATGTTTTCACTGCTCGCTTCTTTTGGAAAAATCCGTCCACCTCTTGGATAGTGCTGGGAAGTGTTTTGTCAGCGTATCATTATTTCTCCGTATGCAGTCGGGAGATGGCGTGTGGTCAGCTCCTGTTTACAGCAGATACAGATACAGTAATATAACAAGAAATAAATATGTGGTGTCTCTGTGTACATGCGTGTGATTAGTTGAGTCAACTGCATATGTGGTGAGTGCACAACAACACAATTAACAAGGTTTTAATGTTTTTCAGTTCTCAGGGTTGGTTTTGTGGCATTGTTGCTCACATTCCTTGGTTCCTTTTTCTTTCTTGCTTTTTCTTCTTCGCTCTCTCACACTGTCTCTCACTATTTTGCAGGAGAGGTACTGAGTCTGGTGGATGACCTGTTCTCCGGATTGGGTTCTTCATGTGTGGTGCCTGGAAGGAAAAGTGGCGAACATCCTCATTCCCTTATCTACTCCCTCATCTTTAAGTGCCTGGAACCTGATAGCCTCTATAAGTAAGTCTTTGATATGTAATTCCTCCAATCCATGCTAAAAGAAAGTTTATTTTCACAGGAAAAACTTGGCAACATTGGGAAAAACGTGACTGTTTGCATCTTTTTGTCCAATGGTCACCAACCGTCTTCCTTGAGATCTACCTTCCTGCAGGTTTCATCTCCAAACAAACCCTAACACACCTGTTTTAGTTGATTGAGATCTTAATGCAATGATTAGATGGTCAGCTGGGCACAATTATAGTTGGAGCTTCAGGAAGGTCTTCAGGAAGTTCCTCTCCAGGAACAGGGTTGGTGACCACTGGTTTAGTCCAGCATCACTTCCTCCGAAACACAACCCTTCAAACTCCCTCCCACAGCATTTGATTGATGCTGCAAATGCAGTTACAAACAGGATTGCAAATGCGTTTTATTCTTGGCCAAGTTGCACCGTGACGATAAGAAAGTATCATCACAAATGCATCGCCATTACTTTTTCAATATAGCACAAATACTCTATAGTGGCATCCATGAAACAGATTTTCCACTTTTAATTTTGTTAGCCATTGCACGCTGCTGTGCAGAAAAATTCCTTCATTTATTCATTCATCTTCAATAAGCACTTTATCGCGGTTGATCATGAGTCGATCCCGGGGACTCTGGGTGCGAGGCAGCAATGCACCCTGAATGGAGCACCAGTCCATCACAGTGTGCACAAAATGAAAATGCAAATACAAATCTAACAAGGGAATGTCTTGAATTTTGTGCATGTATAAGGGAACTGCAAATATATGACTGAATTTGCATTACAATTTGAATAATGTCTGGGAAATTCTTCCATAGTATTGATTTGCAGTGCCCTTTCTCTCTAAGGTGACAAGTCAATCCAAACTATGGCAGGGAAAATAACTGCCTCCATCCTATAGCCTAGCGTATCCACCATTCTGTATACATGTACGTACAGTGCTTTGTGTATTCTGTAAAAAAAATATTTATAGATATAAATGATATAGAAATGTAACAACTGCCTACCATTCTATGGTGCAATTTGAGATGGACCAAATCATAATTGACCGTTATATTCATTGACCATTGATACTCCTTCACACCTAGAGGCAGTTTAGCATAGCCAATATATAGTACCTGCAAACGTGTTTTTGAGAGGTGGAAGGAAACCAGAGAACCAAGAGGAAAGCCATAGGGATAGTGGGAGAACAATGCAAATCTGTGCAATCAGCTCAGACAGCAGTACCCGAGCTCAGGATAGAACCGGAGACGCTGGAGCTGTGAGGCAGCAAGGGTACCAGCTGTGCCTGCATGAGATCAATCGAAAGTGGTCAAAATGAAATCTGTGCACTTCACCACATTAGCATTACGTTTTACTGAAGAACTTTTCCAAACCTCCTTTGACTGACAAGAAGTGCCAAGCTAGCCACGAACTAGCATGAAGTTTGCGTAATTGTTACGTATTTAGACATTGTTGCATGACTGGCCTGAAGTGACGGTTTACAGGCTTCGCAAAGGCAAACGAGAAGCCATGAAAAGACTCAGTGAAAACAGAATTCTAAAAAAGAAAAGAAAAGACAGAGTCTGTTATGTCTGCATCTCTCCGTCCTAAGCAAGTGTGACTCGGCAAAATATTTGCTCTGGTGCGTGTGACGGCCACATCCTGTTTGGAGTGTTTTCGCTCATGGCAGCCATGTTATTTGTTTGGAGCAGAGCTTTTCTTCCTCTCCCTCCGTCAGCATGGAGAAGTGCAGCTGGCTTTTATTAACACGAACATACTGTGGTCTCAGCAGCGCCGGCTTTTGCGATGGGGAATAACACGGTCACGGTGAATTAGACAGATCAGAGCGGGGATGGATGTCGATCCAGGAAGTCGGAGACACTGACGGGGCCTGTTGGCTTGGTTCGCTGTGTGAAAATGCAAACATCTCGTTTTGTGTTGCTAATGTGACTTTTAGGTTCGACGGCTCTTTGGCTGTCTTTACGGAGACTATGCTGAGGGAAGGAAGTATCGTCTGTACTCTTGTTATCACTTGAACACCTGATCTGAAGATATGATTGATGGTTTCGGGGGTCTTGAGTGCGAGATCCTGCTACATGGTCAGTAAATAGGCATTTATGTTTAATTCAAACATGATGACCTATTATCATTTATAGCTCATTTAGCACTAAAGATGGTGACAGAATGTACTCATTTAGTCCTAAAATAAGAGGCCAAGTATGATGTAAACACTCAAACTAGTTAGAAATCACGCAATTCCTCCGCTTGACTGAAATAATACAGTTACACACTTACAAAATAGAGAAAATACAAAGGGGTATAGTATCAGCAGTGCTGCTTCAAGTGATAAAGGTCATGCTAGCGTTCTGGTGGTTTATAGCTAACACTAGGGCTAGGTGTACTTCAGAAACTGCTAGATATTTAAAAAAAAACAAAAAAAAACATTTAAATATAGTGCCTCTTTACTGTACCACAAAATGTTCATCTCCTGTTGAATTTTTTGTCCCAAGTGTCCCTTCTAAGTAAGGAATGTAATGCTACAAGATCATGACATGGTTGCCTGCTATTTAGCAAACAGCTTGTTAGCTACCACCCAGATTTGAATAGTTTCTAAGTTTATAAAAGAACTTAATGTCCCTACAAGATCACATCAGGGTTTCCTGCTTGTTGGCATCAAGCCTGATAGCTATCTTCTATCCAGATTGTAATAGTTTGTAAGATTATAGAGCAACTTAACGTATCTACAAGAATATAGCATGATTTCATCTATTCGTTAGATACCATCTAGATTTTAATTGCTTCTAAGATTATTAAAGAACTTAACATAGCTACAAGGTCAGTTCCTGCTGTCTAGCACTGAGCCTGCTAGTTATAAAAGAACTTCACATAAGGACAAGATCATAGCATGGTTGCCTGCTAGATAGCATCCAGCTTGTCAGCTACAATCCATATTTTACTAGTCTAAGATTACACAGGCTCCTTAATGACCATCCAGCTATGATTAATGATAGTTACGTGGAACAAACAAGTTAGCACCTGTTATCAGAGAAACCGCTAAGCACGAGGTCACAATAGAAATGACAAGAACAGCACTGTGTTATAATACAGCTTGTATACCATTTTCTTTCTACACCCATCAAATGCACACATGCCCAGCTTTTTTTGGCAAAACATAAGGCTCTGTTGAGAAGCCAACAAGTGGGTTGTGTTGATTTATTTTTTGCATCATTTATCATAGATTTTTCACTCTTGTCCACTCTTTTATGTGAGAAACTAGACAGGTCATAATTTAGCCTTTGGAAGCTATAAAAACGACCTCTAGATTACAGGATGTACTTTTGAATGGTTTGACCCTATAGTATGTCACTTTCAGCCATCCAGTTAAACCACCCCCACCCCTTCCTAAAAAAATAAAGTCCTAAACAAAATACCAAGAAAGAATAGGAAAACAAATGGATAGTCAAGAACATGCTATACTCATTTCCGAGCATTTTCAACTGCTGTGTGGTTTTCTGTTTTATTTCCACCTCAGTGCTCTTCAGGGCCTTTAGTTTTTATCACCTTTCTCTTTTTTATTACCAGGTCTTAATGCTGGACAAAGAAAGCTCAGGAACCTTTTGTAGACCCAGTGGATTTTCTGATGCAATGGTTTTTAGCTTAGCATGTAACATGCGTACTCAGGGCTGCAATTCATATCTTGGGAAAACAGATCCCCGCTGATTCTTTGGATGGTTTCTGGAGCTTTTACAATTGCACAACCCGAAAGGTCAATGGAAGCCATAGTGAAACTTGGAATGCATACCGACGTGAATTGCTGAGAGATATGCAAGGATGCACTGTACCAGTCTGTAGCGGTGCTATCGGTGACGAGCCAGCACCCCCAGACTCTCTGACCTTCGATAAGATCTGCATTTGCGTAAAGAGTTACATCGTCGAGAACTCTTAGATTGCACTACGGTGCATTTTCTAATCAGTAGAAGATAGCTACTGGTCATTCAAACAGATACATTTTCTGTCCATGGTCAAGAAAAAAACATGTAGCATAGCAGTTTTTTTTTTTTTTTTCCTCAGTGAAAATGCTTGTGAAATCAAGTGAGCGGAAAAAGCTCTTCTTGCCTCTTATCGTCCAAAAAAACATAAAATATGGCAGTTATGATGATGATTTGCCCATTTCCAGCGGAACGAATGTAGCCTCATGTTCATCATTGAACTTATGATACAGCTTAGCAGCCATAAATAGATCTTCCATAAAGAGATGAGATAAATTGAATCTCCTGGCATTGTCAAAACATGATAAACCAGGCATGACCCATTCTGTGGCCTGAGTTATAGAGTGTTGCATACAGCGTGCGCTCCAAACAAAAAAGCCTGAATCTTTGATCCAAATACAAAGAACATTTAATGGAAAACTAATAAAGTCAAATTACATTTCACACACAGGATTCGAAAACAGTGTGTTCTTATTAAACAAAAGCAGAAGGGATGACGAAAGATGATAATTAAGTTTTCTGAAAAATAACAATTAACACCGTATTAGGAGTGCAGGTGGTGATCCCATTACTGGGGTACCATTTTACTTTAACATATAAATATTAAAATACTTCAAAAATCATAATTTCTGCATTACTATCTGAATCCATTTAATATCTCATGCTTGAGTCATCCTTTTCCATAAGTTGTCCATTATAGTTCATGAAAAATTTACATTTTATGTCATTCATTCAGCGCTATTACCTGAACACGTTCAACCCTATGAGATATTTGGAATATTCCACAAGCCACATGTTGAACAGGTCGCTTTAATAAAATAAGCAAATTATTTAAAAATGATAAAAAAATAAATACATTTTAAATAAATCATTAGATGATCATAGATAAATCATCATGACAGTAACATTGATTCAACCTATTTCATAGCAAAATGCCATCATTCAGCATAGAAATCTTAGTCAACGCTGAAAAATTATTTTAAAAAGGTTACATTTTAAGAATGATAAGAGCTCAAAGGCATCTAATCATAGGATCACATATACAGCTGTATACAGTGTATACTATATATATATATATATATATATATATATATATATATATATATATATATATATATATATATACACACATCAAGATATATTAAGATATATATCATTCAATAACATTTGAAACAATAAATAGAATAAAATAAATAAATAACATTGATTATCTTGTTACAATGGCACCTGTCAAGGGGTGTGATATATTAGGCAGCAAGTGAACAGTCAGCTCTCAAAGTTGATGTGTTGGAAGCAGAAAAAATGGGCAAGTGTAAGGATCTGAGTGACTTTGACAAGGGCCAAATTGTGTTGGCTAGACGACTGGATGACTAGACGACTCCAGGTCTTGTGAGGTGTTTCCGGTATGCAGTGGTTAGTACCTACTAAAAGTGGTCCAAGGAAGGACAACCGGTGAACCGGCGACAGGGTCATGGGCACCCAAGGCTCACTGAGTTGTGTGTGGAGTGAAGGCTAGCCCGTCTGGTCTGATCCCACAGAAGAGCTACTGTAGCACAAATTGCTGAAAAAGTTAATGCTGGCTATGATAGAAAGGTGGGGTAGCTGCAGACTGGTCAGAGTGCCCAGGTTGACCCCTGTCCACCGCAGAAAGCACCTACAATGGGAACATGAGCATCAGAACTGCAGAACTGGACCATGGACCGTTGGAAGAAGGTGTCTGGTCTTATGAATCACGTTTTCTTTTACATCATGTGGACTTAGCTGGGGAAGAGATGGCACCAGGATGCACTATGGGAAGAAGGCAAGCCTCTGCCAGCAGTGTGATGCTCTAATGGCAGTGGCTTCTTTCAGCAAGATAATGCGCTCTGCCACACTGCAAAAATTGGTCAGGAATGGTTTGATGAATATGGCAAAGAGTTCAAGGTGTTGATTTGGCCTCCAAATTCCCCAGATCTCAATCCGATCGAGCATCCGTGGGATATGCTGGACAAACAAGTCCGATCCATTGAGGCCCCATCTCACAGCATACAGGACTTAAATGATCTGCTGCTAAGGTCTTGGTGCCAGATACCACAACGCACCTTCAGAGGTCTTGTGGAGTCGATGCCTCTATGGGTCAAAGCTGTTTTGGTGGCACAAGGGGGATCTACACAATATTAGGCAGGTGGTTTTAAATGTTAATGGCTGACCAGTGAGGTACTCCATTTTAAATAATGGATTCTTGACTAGCAAGGATGATCCAAGTGCAATTTTGCTTTAGTCTTGTCAGAAATTATTGCATAAAACCAGTTTGGGGTAGTGTAAACTAAATGGCAAGAATTTTGGACTATGCTTTGCTCAGATATGGAAACAATTGAATGAATAAAAAAAAATCTAAAAGCAGGGAAAGTCATTTGGACTTGAACATAAAATCTGATGACCCTTTAAACCCTATTTGACCCATTCAATTCGAGTTGCTACAGTATTATTGACAAGATCTTGGTGGAATTCATCCTGACTCCATAAAACTTGAAAGGAGGCTTATTAACATACCAGTGAGGTACATGGTGTGCTTTTTCGCCCCTTGGGAGTATTCCTCCACAATTCCTCCATAACGATCCATACTGTAAAAAAGTCTTTTATTCACTATCCATCTGGAAAAGAATTGTTTTATCAGGTCAAGTTCAAGCAATGGCTCAGTTTCAAATACTTGGAAGGCCTATATCAAACGTTATGGAGATGAATTCCAGGGAAGTCGATCTTTGAAAACCTGCTTTATTTACATTTCTACCAGAGTGCTATGCTCAGACACTAGTGTAGCTGCAAAATGCAGGTTCATCATGTGGATGGCCAGGTGTGTATGTGTGTCGATTACCTGGGGAAGAGATGGCACAAGGAAGAAGGCAAGCCAGTGGAGCAGTGTGATGCTCTGGGCAATGATCTGCTGGGAAACCTTGGGTCCTGGCGTTCATGTGGATGCTATTTTGACAAATACCACCTATCTAAACATGGTTGCAGACCAAGTACACCCCTTCATGACAACAGTATTCCCTAATTGCAGGCCCCTTTCAACAGGATAATGCGCCTTGCCAAACTGCAAAAATTGTTCAGGAATGGTTTGAGGAACATGACAAAGAGTTCAAGGTGTTGACTTGGCCTCTAAATTCCCCAGATCTCAGTCCAATCAAGCATATGTGGGATGTGCTGGACAAAAAAGTCCGATCCATGGAGGCCCCACCTCGCAACTTACACGACTTGAAGGATATGCTGCTAACGTCTCGGTGCCAGATACCACAGCACACCTTTAGAGGCCTTGATTAGTCCATGCCTCGACAGGTCAGAGCTGTTTTGGTGGCACAAGGGGGCCACAGTAGGCAGGTGGTTTTAATGTTCTGCAGTACTGCAATTCTGGCAGGAAACAACATGGCTAATCTTAAAATGCCAAAAAGAAAAGTTAGAAATCAGTTTAAACTTTAAGAATTTGCCATCCAAACTTAATAAGGATGTCATAGTGGAATTCAATTCAATTCAGTTTTATTTGTATACCACTTTTAACAATGGACATTGTCCCCAAGTAGCTTTACAGAAAAATATAAATTCAGGATATAGATTTTAAATGTATGAATTTATCCCCAATGAGCAGCCGGAGGCAACGGTGGCAAGGGAAAACTCCCTAAGATGCTATGAGGAAGAAACCTTGAGAGGAACCAGACTCAAAAGGGTGACATCTCATCTGGGTGACATCGGATAGTGCGATTATAATAAATCCCTTCTATAACTGTGCTAATACTACATAGTCAAATAGTGCAGTTGTGTAACCAGGAAAATTCATTACAGTTTTTAATATGAAGTCTGTTTTGTTGAACTTCTCCACTGTCTTCTCCACTCCACTCCACTTATCCTCAGTAATCTCAATGATCTTTACGCTGCACCATGTGGGGCCATCCTCAGCAGCAGCATGTGACTTCCAATTGATGAGAACTCCAACCAGAAGTAGGGCATCTGGATGGATCATGCAGGTCTGGAGAGCAGAAGGGGTCGGGATCACTGGCATCTCAGGAGTATCATGTGTAGCTCGACAGAAAGAGAGAGGGAACGAGGGTGGGAGAGAAAGAGATTATTAGGTATGCTTATTGACCCGTAATGATTAAGGACAATGTACTTTGCGTGAGTGCAAGCGGGGACTCCGGCAAGACTAGCTATGACAGCATAACTAAAAGGGAGAGCCAGAACGTAACACAGACATGAGGGCGCCCTGGGACATAAGGTGGCCAGCCACTCCACCATCAACAAACATCCCTTTTCAACACAACACTCTACGCCTGTGAGACCTCTAGATCTGCTCCTTTACCTAAGGAAAAAAAACTATTCACAAAAAGCTTCACTAAACAAATATGTTTTCAGCCTGGACTTAAACACTGAGACTGTGTCTGAGTCCCGAACACTAATTGGAAGGCTGTTCCATAACTGTGGGGCTTTGTAAGAGAAAGCTCTTCCCCCTGCTGTAGCCTTCACTATTCGAGGTACCAACAAATAGCCTGCACCTTTTGATCGAAGCAGGCGTGGCGGATCATAAAAGACCTAAAGTTCACTTAGGTACTCTGGCGCGAGAAAATTTAGAGCTTTATAGGTCAATAGTGGTATTTTATAATCAATGCGAAATTTTACTGGGAGCCAATGGAGTGTGGATAAGATAGGGGTGATGTGGTCATATCTTCTGATTCTAGTAAGGACTCTTGCAGCTGCATTCTGGACTAACTTCGGTTTGTTTATCCACCTACTGGAACATCCAGACAGTAAGGCATTACAGTAATCCAACCTAGAGGTGAAGAAAGCATGAACTAATTTTTCTGCGTCGTGTAGTGACATTATATTTCTTATCTTAGCAATATTTCTGAGGTGAAAGAAGGCTATTAACCAATTGCATTTTGATTGTGAGCACAAAACAAATTCCCTCTCTTCAAAACTTATCTACACAGATATATATTTTCCCTTTTTAGTTTTGTATTCCGAATACGCAAAGCAATTACTTGTGTTGCGTTATAGTCTGAACCTGTGTGCGAAAGCAGTTGGCTGGTTGATAAGGAGGGATCCTGAGGAATCTAATGCTCTAAGACCCATAAACCGTTTCATGCTCCATGCCAACTAGATACTTTTACACAGTCAGAGCGTCTCCATAGAACATCCTCCATACTAAATCATACACACACTCGCACACACACACACACACACACACACACACATGCACAGAAAAACACACTTTTCCCACATTGAGATGGTCAGGTGACTATAGAGCTTAGGCAAGATGAATAGAGCACTGTACTAAAGAGGTGTGTGTGTGTGTGTGTGTGTGTGTGTGTGTAAGGAGAGGAGGGTGTTTCGCCAGCATTCTCCCTTGTGTTTTGACATTCTCGCTGGTGAGGCAGACGCGGAGCAGGCTTTGTTCTCCAAGGCGATTGCTATCACTACCAATTGTTTGCAGGGTAGCACCATTTCAGAGTCGATCTATACCACACACGGTGTCATGCGGCACAGTGACAGCCTGTCCATTGAAAATAAAGATAGACAAACGGAGAGAGATACAGACACAGAATAGAATATCAGAAGTTCTAAAGTAAATGCCTGAATTCTAAGATGATGAATCCAACACAAGAGGAAAGAAAAGAAAGGAGGTGGAGAAAACTCACTCAAAATCAAAACACAGACAGACAAAAGTCTTTTGAAATGACTTACACTAGTGCAGTGTGTTAGGATAGCAGAAATAACTCACATAACATGTACACTCAATTTAAACGTGGCTTGTTTTTAAAATAGTGGACACAATCTGTATTCATATTAGATGAATATTTGTAATATTGATTTGTAAAATAAATGAATAAATCAAAAGAAAATATGGGGTCATGAGCTCTAGTTTGGGAAACCCTGGCTTAACCATTAATGATTAGTTTATTGATTAGTTTATTGTTATAAATAAGACAACTATTTGAACGTGGTTATGTTTGCTCTGGCTCTCCATGGTACTGATTTTGACTCTTTTTTTTTTTTTTTCCTGCAGAACATTTACTCCAACAGTTATTTTTTATTGTACCTGCCTGCGATATTTTCTATCAAATTTAGTTGGTTCCAGTTTTTAAAACATAAACAAATTTGTCATTAAACCACTCTGACCAGGATAAAGCAGTTACTAAAGATGAATGAATGAATGCAGTAAATGTGGATTCTCATGTTAATGAACGTGGCATTTCTTCATCCCATAAGCTTTGATATTAAAGTAAAAAAACATCCACTCCTGCATTTTTTTTTGTCTCGATGAACAACTCTACTCTATAGATGCGATATATGTTTTTTTATCTGAAGGAGGGAATAAACACATACTTCTCTGTCCATTCATCTTTAATCATGCTTTTTTTGTCATCGTCTGGCCATCATTTTACTAATCAGAATAGAAAAGGTAAATAAAATTGAATAAAATACGATAAAACTGATCTCTGTAGCTAGCCTCTTGTCTGATGAGCTGCCTTCAGCTAAATTATTTACATAAATGCATGTGATTGGATTAACCACAACCGAGGAGCTGTTATAGAAGCCAAGCTGAATCATATTTTGAAAACTGGAATCGCTGAACTATGGCGATTTTGGTTTCATATGTTTATCGGCTCTGCTACAGTGGTTTTTTTTTCAAGTGCTCGGTTTGGTCCAGTGAAATACTTTGCCACTTGATGTTATAGAAGCTTACTGTTAATACTGTCAAAGAACTCTGATGTTACATTCCCAAGGAATGTTAAAGCTTCCACAAGACCTTTTTATAGCTATTGAAACACAACCCATCTTTGCCAACACCTCAGACAACTAAAAACAGTGTTGAGCAGACCCCAAACATCTTCAAACCATAAACTAAACTTTACAAATTGTCTGACAGAAGGAAAAACACACACAAGCCACTCTCTGTCTTCACTGGGTGACTCTGAAACCACGTAATTCAAACAGCGTGCTCGTTGTGATGGCCGCATTGTTATGATGGGCAGAATCCAGAGAGATGGCTTTTGGTGAGGTTTGGGAGAAGAATGCCACACGTCTCTGTCGATGAATAGCGAGATCAGACAAACTATGCAAGCCATGCAAAAGTAGGCCGCGTTACAAACAAAACACTCAGTTGGTGGTACTGGAAGATGGTTCCCCCAGACAAAGGACAAAGCCGAAGCCTGGCATGTAAAGAAATAACTCGTGGGGATGGAGGAACCTTTCCATGCAAAGAAATAACTAATCGGGATGGAGAAAACTCATTATGGTGGTGAGAGTGGCTTCTTGAATGTTTTCTTTGCAGTGATAAATAGTATCCATTTCAGCGAATTTTCAGCTTTTACCGAGAAAAAAAAAAGGACCTAGAAGGCCACTGTTGTGTAACAGCAATGATGAAAAAAAACAAAAAGAAATAAGATTGTGCATCTTTTAAAGTGAAAAAGAGGGTGTTAGCATGAAAGTAAAAATGTTTTTAAAAAAAAAAGAAAAAAAAAAGTTTAAGCTTCACACGTTTTGATAGCCAGAGTTGACTATTTGACAGAGCCAGTAATAATTTTCATTTATTCCTCTTCAGCACTTTATCCTGGTCACTTTCGCAGTGGATCTGAGCTTATCCCGGGAACACTGTTCATGGGGTGGGAATGTACTCTGAATGGGATGCCAGTCCATGCACACACAAATTCACACTCTCTACAGGCAATTTAGAGTTGGCATGTTTTTTTTTTTGGAGGTGGGAGGAAACTGAAGAACCCTGAGGAAATCCACACGGACATGGGGAGAACACGTGAAACTCTGCACAGACCCAAGCTCAGGATCCAACTATGCTGTGAGGTGGCAGTGCTGCACCAACATGCCTCCAGCAGTTTTATTAGTATTTTAACGTACCTGAAATGTGTACATAGGTTGTTGTGAAAGACACTTTACCTGGGTTTAAAATATATTTTAGCTTTACATACATGTTTGTAAATGTAATATCAATGGGAAACAAATGGACATTCATTTTGTGCAAATGAATGGGACAGAAGTTAAAAGAATTTGAACCCAATATTCTTTACGACACTTTCCCCACTGACATTTTCCATAAAGGCATGTGAAGGTTTTGATATCTTGTACCAGCATAAACCTGCCTCAGCAGATTTGTTGTTAAGATTCACAGCACAGCACGAACGCTACACTCATTCGTGCGTTCACCAGCCAGCCAGCCAGGCAGCTCGAAGTTGTCCACGTCCAGCAGCTGAGCATCATTTCTCTGCACTGGGTGGTCCAAGAACACGCAGGCCTTGAGCTTTAATGTGTTTTGTATTTGCTGAACGGAACTCTGTCATTAGAGGAAGTGGGAGTCCCATTTAAGCAGCTATTAGCCATAATGGCTGGCCTTTCTTTTTCTATTTTTTTTTTTTCATTTAAGCTCCCTTTGCCAGAACAATTTCCAAATGTAACAGAATACCCTGGAATCCTGCAGGCCCCACACACGTCTGTTGTCAGTTATGGCTGTTTTTTTGAGCGCGAGTTCCTAGTTTGTCGGACCTAAGCTCGTAAACGAAGGTCAGTGACGTGATTCTTCACCTCGTAGCACAGCGTGTAACAGGACAGTGGGCCAGACAGGTTGTTCTATGAGCCACATGCTCCTGTGAGGTTAAACTATTGAGAGGAAATGTGCTTGGGTTCAGCAGAGTGCAGGTTCCAGGTCTAATGGCCATGTGTGCTTTTACGTACAGTAGATATAGGCTAATGAGTTTCTAATGGCGTTATGGCAGCAGTTCTATTGAGTTATTCAAGATCTGTATTGTTTCTTTTTCCCTTGGCAAGTCATGACATTTATTCTTTCTCACTCTGTCTTTCTGTCTATCTCAGGTTCACGCTCTATGCTTTGGACAGCCGTGGCAGCCGGTCTGAGGCGAGCTACGTGACAGTGCGCACTTCCTGTCCAATAGTTGATGACAGCAGAGCAGAAGGTACAGCTCCACTTTCTCTTTCCATCTCTCTTCCCCCCACTCCATCTCAATCCATCTGAGAAGATTGTATCTTCACACCTGTTACTGGCGTGAATGAACTGCAAGTTCTACATCGCTGACCAGATGGTGAGATGGCAGGTCAAAGTGCCAAGGTGTGAGAGCTTCATTTCCTTTAGGATGACATCATCAGTGGTCACAGTCATGAAGTCAAAATAAAACTCCAGGACTTGAATTTCTGTACACTCAGGAAAAAAAGGTTACTCAGATATTCTTTAAATAGTTAAGAGTTCTTGGCTTCCTAAATGGATTCAGCTTGGAACCTTCTCTAACAGGGTCAAATATGACAGGATCAAATATCCATTAAGATTCTTTTTTATCAAAAATCCATTTAGGGTTCATTGCACTAAAGATTCCTTTATGACTCTTTAAGATTTCTTTAGGATTCTTCCTACTGAATATCCATTTAGATTGTTCCTACTGAAGATATCTTTAGGATTCTTTTAGGAGCCCTTTAAGATCAGAATAGATTTAACTTTTTTTTAAAGCAAGTACCTTCTCTAACAAATCAATACTGCCATCAATACTTGCTTCAATGTCACTGTCTGTACACTATCAATTGATATGTTTCAATGAACTCATTTAAAATGATTGATTCTTTTCAGTCAATACCAGTTGAATCAATTGTCCCGTTTGCTAACTCGTTTCAAAATCAATGTCTGAGAAAGTCCCAATATTCTTCTTCCTTGTCTTTCAGAGATAGCAGACCGGGTATACAACCTGTACAATGGCTACACGAGTGGCAAGGAGCAGCAAACAGCCTACAACACGCTGATGGAGATCTCTCCACCTACACTATACCGTGTTCAACACCATTACAACTCACACTACGAGAAGTTCGGAGACTTTGTATGGCGGAGCGAGGACGAACTAGGACCCAGGTGAGACTCCTCTTCTGAGTAAGCCAACTCTCAAAACTCTTCTCCATCTCACACTCAACTCGCTCCTCCTCGTCACACACATACAGTACATACACATAAACACTGTGGTCAGCAGTAATTTTGGCCTACTACATGTTGGTTTAGGCCTCCAGTGCAAATCCAGGCCTATAAAAGTGATTACGAGCAGGCTTGTTCCACTGGAGTGCCATCTCATAAGAACATAAATCTCATAAAAGAATCCATCCCGGTGCTGCAGTGTATTTTCACATTCGTTTATTCAAGTCCATCCGATGTTTTTGTTTCCTTTCGATTCCTTTTATTATTCATATTTTTTGCGTCAAAACCGGTGACTGGACACCAAAGCAAAGTTGACAAATTACAGTGTTATTATTCCAACCTCTCAGTGAGAGGGCGCCAAATGTTTTGGGGTCTAATGAATGTGGATAAAGTGGCTTCTGGCAAACACTAAGTGGTGCGGAGGCCTGTGGCCATGTTAGTGTACACATGTGGAAATGTTGCTCTTAAAACGGGCCTCTCCACTTCCCTGTCAGGGTCTGAGGCACCTAGTAAATCCAGGTGTGTGTGGGTTTTTGTTTTTTGTTTCATCATGGAGCTTAAAAATGGCTGCCATGTTTGTGGTGTTCCCTATGGAGATGGGAACCCAGCAGGAGTCTGATGTGGGTGGAAATGTTGCTGTGGTTGGAAGGGTTTGGAAGACAAGAGGAAAAAGAAAAAGCTTCTCCCTGAAGACCAAGGTTAGCAAGACCTGAATAGTATTAAGGTTATTAGCCATTGATTTAACAAAACATACTTTCTTCTCAACCTACTGCACTCTTAGAACAAAGGGCTCCTCAAGCATTAATTAAAATCTTAGCTTCCTAAAAGGGGTTTGTACTCCTATGTTGTAAGGCTGTCTCAGAGGCTTTAAAGACTCTCGAGTTACAATGTTTGGAGTGACAGCACATTATCTTTACAGAAAAATGATTTTACAAGAATGACATCATATACTTTATTGACTCATTCTTTGATTCTACATAACCACTTTTTCATGGTCTGGTGGATCTGGGTGCATTCTGGACAGGACATGAGCCCATCGTAGGACTCTCAGAAACATTTATTTATTTGTTTATACAATAGTGTAGTAACCAGTACTACATTTTTTGGTTGGCAGGGTTTGGAAGACAAGAGGAAAAAGAAAACGGTTCTTCCTGAAGATCGGGCCTTATAGATGCAAGGTTAACAAGACAGGAATTATATTTAGGTTATTAAAGAAGAAATTTCATTTAGTAAGTGATAGCAAGAGATATTTTCAGATCTTCTCAACCTACTACACTCTTAGAAAGTAGTGAGTCAAGTGACTGAAGAGATGAGTGTTAACTACCTAACAGTCACAGCTTATTGGTACCAGGATAAATACTTTAATCCTTGACACCAGCAATTTAGAAAGCATATCCATCTACCAGCATATTTTTGGGATGTGGAAGTTTCAGCATCAAACCCTGGACCCTAGAGTTGTGAGGCACCAACACTACTTACAGTTCCTCCACAGTTCTGAATGTTCTACACTCTTTTGATGGTTATTGCTTCTAGTTTTCTAAAGGGATTCACTTGGAACCTTGAAACCTTCAGTTGTAGGGTTCTTTATAGAACTTTTATAAATTCCCTAAATGGACAAGCTAAAACCCCTTTAAGTTGTTAGATTGAAGCTTTTTAGGGTTTCATATATAACTAGAAACTATGCACTTAAAAATAAAGGTTAAATATAGAAACCCAAAGTGTCCTTTAGTTTGCTTGTCTGAGGAAACCACTTCAAACCCTATGTAGAACTGAACAACAAATTAGAAACATTAACCATCCCTTTTTTTTCTGAGTGCAATGACTTTGACCAAAATTAGATGGTGCATCCCATGTTGCTATGAATGGATGCCAAACTAAACTGACACAAATTATTTTGTGAATTATTTGCAGAACTCTCCAATTGTGCTTTCCCCTTCATATAGGCTTCCAACTAGATTGCCCTTTAGGAAGAAACAAACTCTTAACTAGCACCATTTGCGGTTTCTCCAACATTTTTAAAAGTTTTAAATTCTTTGAGGATCTTTATAGAACCTTTAAAGTTTTCCCCAGGGGGACCAACTAAAGAACTAAAGGTGTTAGACTGCATTTTACAGGTTTATGTTGTACACTCCACTCTTAGAAATAAATGTTAATTGTAACAACCCAGAGTGTTCTTTAAGGAAACACCTTAAAACCTCTATGTAGAACTGTACAACAAAGTAGTAACATTTTGTAAGAGTGCAAAAATTTCCCATTTTACCATTAATGGAAGCCATGTGGTGTATTAAACTGGGTAACCCTGATAAGTTCAATGCAAACTCTACATTAGAGCTTTCCCTATCAGAGAGGCTTCCAAGTAGATTATATTGAAAGAAATGAACCCTTAACTATTCAAGGAATCCTTGAATAATTTTTTCCCTGTAGTTTGTACAGATGGGTTGATTGTTAGCTG
This sequence comes from Cranoglanis bouderius, assembly GCA_023630585.1. Taxonomy (NCBI): domain Eukaryota; kingdom Metazoa; phylum Chordata; class Actinopteri; order Siluriformes; family Cranoglanididae; genus Cranoglanis; species Cranoglanis bouderius. The sequence continues at coordinate 15,262,567 of CM042565.1, read as the reverse complement.
TTTTAAGTGGGTGAATGCTAGAAAAAGAAAAGAAACAAAAAGACAATTCAGACGTCAGTTTTTAGAGCATGTCCAACCCACTGCCTGGAATTTGGGATTCATAATTCATGCCATGCAGAAAATTGATATAATGGAGGATTTGGTAAACATTTTTTGTGTGTGGCAGAAGCCCTACAGCGGGCATTTGGAGGAGAGGCTGGGGATTATTTATGGCTCTGTATTGGCAGTCTTTTTGGGAGTGTTGGAATTAATGGTGCCTTTTAAATGGTAAACATGTTGCCAAGTGAAATGTGATCACTCAGACGTTTGTTTAAAAAAGAGGAGTTGGATAAACTTCCATTTGGATATTCTGTTTCTAGCATCCTTCAGAGAGCTGCATAGATATTTGGGTTTGTGTATGCTGCATGTAATGGTGCTACGTGCAGAACGGAGGCTAAGATCTAATGTCTATCAACAGCTCAGCAACAAAACTGTTAGTGTTGAGTGATGCATTAAATCACAAGGTCTCATTGATGGCATGAATGATAAGAATGTTGCGGCAAACTATTGCGTGCACGCACACACGCGCACACACACACACACACACACACACACACACACTTAAAGGCAGATCTGCAGCTGAACTTGTGAGTTCATAATGCTCAACTAGGTTCATGTGTGTTATATATATATATATATATATATATATATATATATATATATATATATATATATATATATATATATATATATATATATATATATATATATATATATGTTTATGTATTGTCATATGTCCTTTTGTTATTTATATATTGATTGGACAGTATGTGCTTTGTCTATCTACTCTAAGTTTCTCCTCCAAAGGCATCTCAGGGAAAGAAGATGATGATAATGATGATGATAATGATGATCATGATGATGATGATGATGGAGTAGATAATCCACCTCATTCACATTCATTACACCCAAGACTGTATTTCAATCACTGCTGAGGATGTGTTACAGATGTGTGTGAAAAATATCAGCACAAATAGAGATCAAATCAAGGGGGCGTGTCACTCTGAGTAATCACTTGACGTGACTGTCACCGAAAGGCTGCACAAATCTATAGTCTGGGCTATAAAGAAATCACCCTCAGCATCGCTTCTCGCTTCTTCATGTGTTTTCACTTACAATTATTGGTGGTGCTGTTGCACTTGGTTTCACAAAAAATCCAAAATGTGTAAGGAATAACACAAGATGGGCCATGCTGTTATAAGAAATTAATGATTTGTGGAAGTGGATTATTTTCCAATATACCATGTTACCATGTTATCCAAGTTATTAATAAACATTTCATCATACTTCTTAACTCTTTATAGTTACAGTACATAGTTTCCACTATACAAGTGTATGAACTGCTCTGTGGTATAATCCAAATTAAACCATAGCAAATATAGTATATAGTAATGTATAGTAAATATAATAATAGCAAATAATCTGATGTGTATGTGTATGCCACAGATTAAATTTAATACTAATGTCTTTTTCTCTTTGATAGACAGGGGATGGCTTACCCCTGCTAGAACATTATGTTGAGGAGATTTCTCTCAGAAGGTCAAAACTGATTGATCCTTCCGTTTGTAATTACAGATAAGTCACTCGTTTCCCAACAAATCTAGAACAATTTGCATTATTGGAAAAACAGCAGGAGTTCGCCCCCATAACATTATGACTCAGTTTTTTCGGCAACAATTCATCTGCATCAAAACATCCCCTAATTAACCACAGCTCAACGCTTGTATTGGAGACCATTCAGCTCTCTTCCACTCAGAATAATTCAGGAACTTGTTACTTAAAATCTCTGAACTGGCAATTCACTCAGTAATGAAAAGCCTCGATTCTAATTGATTCTTGCATTTGGAAATCAATGCATCTGACTCATAGCTGCTGGGTGAGGTGGGGTTTGGATACGGAAATAAGAAAAAAAAAAGTCTTAGTAGTAGGTCTGCAAATGTCAGCATGCTTTACTGTCATGATTAGCGGAATGTTGTGTTATGAAATGAAGCTCATTTGGCTGTGAACTCTGAGTCATCCTCTAACGACTCCAGTCCAGGCGCCATAAATTGCTGGGACAGGTTCTTCATTTAAGTTTATGTGTGTATAGCATATGTGCAGCGTGTCCTTACAGCCTTCTTCCTCTTGGAATGGACGTATTTCGTTTTCTAAGCAGTTAAGATGTATTTGAAGGCTGCTTTTCAAAGTACAGGCAGAGCCTCATTACAAATCTTAAAATCTTAAAATTAAAATATTTAAAAAAAGAACTGCTGCAGTTCTAAATCATTGGGTTTTACAGTGATGTACATTGAACCTCCCAAAATAAACCTAATAAAACTATTCATGCTAAATAGATTTTTAAGCTCCAGTTGTAGTATTTAAGCAAACCAGTCAAAACAGATACTTGGGGCTTAAATTGCTTACTGTGCAAAAGTTTTAGACACATGCAAAGAAATGCTGTAGAGCAAAGATGCCTTCAAAATAATGAAATTAAATGTTTCTACATAAAAAAAATACCGTAAAGAGCAGTAAACAGTAGTAAATGAAACAAACTCAATATTTGGTGTGACAAAAAATGAAAATAAAAATAGTATTCTCCGGTACAATTAGTGCAGTTTTATAAGGAAATGAGCTGGTAAGTTTTATTGAGCATCTTGCAGAACCAGACACAGTTCTTCTGGACACTTTGACTTTCGCACTCGCTTCTTATTTTTGCAGCAAAACCCAGCAGCCTTCATTGTGTTTTTTTTGTCTGAAAAGTGTCTCTTACGTAATATGCTGCTTTCTTTAATGACATACAAACATTTTTCTGTAACATTTAATTCTGTGCTAGAAAACTAATGTTTGGGAATCGAAAATGTTCTTTGTACCGACTTGATACTGTGGAAGTCATCACATAAAAAATCTATAACAAAGTTTGTACTAAAAGAAATAGGGTGCCTAAAATTTTTTGCACAGTACAGTAGCGCAGTGCCCTCCACTAATATCGGCAAATATGAGCAAAGAAGGCTGGTGAAAAATTGTTAAATTAATTCTTTAACCTTCTGATATTTTGTTTTTTAAAAAAATGTACAAAAATACTCTGATCTCATGGATATCAAACAATTGGAAAAACAAGACACAGGTCCATCAAAAAAATATATCTTTGTTAAAAAGTATTACATATATATATATATATATATATATATATATATATATATATATATATATATATATATATATATATATATATATATATATATATATATATATATATATATAGTGGTACAAGCTCCAAAAATAAATGTAATAATGAGATGTCATATTATTTTATGCTTGATTTTTCAGCAACCTGAGCATCTGCTGAGTAAGTGAATTCGATTGGACCAAATAAAGAGTTTATGCAAGCCCTAATCCAGACTTTGCCCACTGTATTTTCACTTAAGAACAACTTTCCACAAGGGAGAGACAAAAAATGATGTTATTGAATTTCTCCCTGGTCAGAAAAAAAATGGAACACATAGCTGAAATTGTTCTGTAGTTAAATCACAGACCATCGCTGAAAGTTTACAGTCACACATTTTCTGCCTTAACATTTAGTCATTTATATCTGCCAAGCATTGTTTTGCTAAGTGTATCAACTTACATAATATTTTCGATGCCCAAAACCAGAGTTTGCAGATACATTTAGTTGGGAAACTACCGGCTCAAGCCTGATGCTTTTGTTTTTTTTCTCCCTGCTACAGCCGCTGTTTTTCGTGAAAGTGTGTGCCACAAGAGCTCTCTCTTGCTGACTGTTGCGAGAAGAATATTTCCTCTTAGTAAAAGACTATCAAGTAAAGCATTTTCTGAACATCTACTGCTCTCAAAGATTGGGATGTGTTAATTGAATTTCTTTAAAACTACACTAATACTGAAAGGCAATTCAGTTATGATTCTGCACTAGTCACCAAAAGGTTGTGGGTTTAAATCCCAGGATTGACACAAACACTTTTCAGACCAAGGACACTTTCCAGTAATATTACTGTTATATTTCATCCCAAGACAGCATGGGAAGCATGCAGGTGTGTTGTGATAGAAATCATTAGAAAGTAATATTATTATCCTCAACTTCAACCACAATAAAAACATAGACTCAGACTTGCTGCTCAGAGAATACAGACTTGACTTGGATTTGCATCTCAGAGACTTAAGTCTCAACTCAGACATCAGAAAGTAGAGACTCAACTTGAACTTGGAACTTGAAGACTTCAGAATTGACTCTAATTTGCATGTCAGAGATTTCAGGCTCAACTCAGACTTGCTGCTTAGAGACTTGAGACTTGCCTCAGACTTGCAGTTCAGAGACTTGAGATTGAAGACTTGAAGCCTGACTTGGAGTTGCTGCTCAGAGCCTTGAGGCATGACTAGGAGTTGCTGTTCAGAGACTTCAGACTTGACACTGACTTGCAGCTCAAAGACTTAGGACTCAGCTCAGACTTGCAGTTAAGGATGGATTTGCAGCTCAGAGTCTTGAAATAGTGACCTACATCTGATACATGTATTATAATTTCTGCATTTAGTCGTTAATATTTGTCTCTCTTTTTATTTCTCTCTTCTGCAGGAAAGCTCACCTAATCCTGAGACGAGTGGATCGGATCAGCCTCCTCTGTCGCTCTCTTCTGCGGAGTGGTTACATCCAGAGCCGGACCGAGTCCATGTCGTATGTCATGTGCAGGAGTGAAGACATGCGATTGGCTATCAGCACTTGGCATAGCTCTCTCCATGAGACACGGCTAACCTGTGTGGAGAAGATCCTTTCCGTCCAGCGCAATATATACGGCAAGTCCAAACTCCGGTGAAACACCCTTTTCACCTTTCAGACTTGTCTCTGTCTGATCTGATCTGTTTTCTAAACCTATATGAAATGCAAGACTGTTCAACCTTTTCAACCAAACAAAAGGACTTTTTTTTCGCCATGCGTCCCCTCTGATTTGTTTTTCAGCATGGAGGAGGGGTGGAAGAAGGTAGCTTGGAAATTAAAGAACTTTTACTTTTTACTTTTTGTAAGGACCAGAATGAAGACGGCCTGAATGTTAGGTCCTCACTTCATGGTGCTGCAAATTTCACACACCAGGAGGACAATGAACCGAGCACCTTTTCACACGTGTCTGTAATATATTTGGAAACCAAGCTGAAAGGAGAACTATGAAACTAGAATGCAAAGGCCTGAATCATCTTGAATGCAATGCAATGGTTTGACAATTATTATCTCCAACAATTAAGGGGACTTTCGTGTCTATATTATTCATCTCTCCATCATTTTCCTATTTTAAACAGGAGCAACCTTGTGGCTTTATTTTCACAGACAGGCCATTTCAACGCAAGCAACTCCACCTTAACGCTAAATTAATGATTAGTTACATACCATTCTTTTAGCTGAGATTTTGAAGGGAGGAAGGTGAGCATAAAACGTGTAGTGTCACATGGTGAAGGGGTTGTAGTGTTATATAACTATTGTATAACTGATCATATGGGCTGAGTGAGCGTAGTTATACACATACAAGTTGTCACATGCTGGGAATTATCCAAAAGGTAATAAACTAGCCTCGACAACTTATTTTGAGTAATTTTCCATTCCATGTAATATCAATTGTGATAGTAAATTATACTCTTGTACATAAAATTGTAAATACAGTATGTACCAAGTCAATATGATTGTCTTTTTTGGGGGGAAAGATCTATTAAATATGTATACTGAAACACTATCTGAAGCTTTATTGATTTTTAGGTTTTTAAGCACCCGCATAACCACAATGATTATTTAGCTTCACTTAGATTGGCCCTGCAGCATTTCATTCACCGTCGTGACTCAGCAATCTGGGAAGATGGATTGGATGGCTGTAAAGCAATTTTTCACTACGAAAATGAAAAATTGCACGTTCACCGCAAACAACATAGTGAAATATTGGTATAATAGGAGGCTGCCGCGATAGAGTGAGGTTTACACCCACAACCTGCTGCATTATATACTCAATTTCTGTGTAATATTATGACCTGATGGTCATATTTCTAAATTACATATAACCCTAAGACGGGCCAAAAGGCTTTTTTGGGGCGGTGGGGTTCGGAGGCGGGGTGATTAAATTCAATCCGACATATGAAATACGTTCTGTTTTCTATTTCTCTTTTGTGGTGTTTTCAGCAGTCAGAATCACTTCACCAAATTTGACCATGAAGTTGGATTTGTTTTTGTAGCCTTTGCCAAAAGGGCTTCAGAAACAAGCTAATCAAGCTTTTTAGCCCCTTGGAAAAGAAGAGGACAGGCCTGAAGGCATGGTGTAGGGGATTGTACTGTATGCACATCTAAAGGGAAGCCCTTTCATCCCTTGTCGTCACCGAAACACCCCCAATGTCATAAAGTTGCTTGTGTCAGGCCTCGGGCTTTCCTCCTGCTGAGCTGCCGATTGAAAGACAATACTACTGCAGTAAATCATCTGTTCTTAAAGCTCTCCTAAATGTGCTGACCATTCGGGACACTAAATCCTGTCCTGAATCTAGCAGGGATTCACTTTTCCAGGCTGGGTAAACAATGTTATGTATTCTTTTGTGTAGGTAAGGCCACTTATTGAGAAGAATCTGACAGGAAGCTGTTTATAGTTTTGCATCTGACGTGCCAAAAATGCGAGCATGAGTAAACAGGTTTTACGTTTTTTTCTTTTACAACAAATACCTCAAATACAGTATATAAATGTACATTTTAAACATAATAATATTGAATAAATATAGGAATCATTTTATTTTACGGTGTGGTTAGTATCTATGTGCAGCAGTGAGATTTAGTGCCTAAATTAACATCCCACATTCCTGTAATGCTAATCTATCTAGCAATATTGTACAAAGTGTTCCTGATGAATGTGTGATTAGAATGTTAGTAGGTCAAGCTGTCCTGATCGTGACGTGGACTGGTCTGGATCCAGTGTGAACATCATTGAGTGGAAATGAGCTGAAAACATACATCTGGGAGTGTAAACTATGTGACTGTGGGATGCTGGATGGTATGTTATACACTTTGGGCCTCCATTCTTACTGATACCATGATGGGATCTGATCTTAATTTGCTCATAGATTTGTTTAGGTTTAAAGCAGATATCATGACTAGAAGTAATACTAATAAGAAATAGAAAAGCTTTTTTAAAGATTGTTTATAACAGTAGGTTTTCTACACCCTTAAGGGTTCTCCAGCTTACTTTCTGAAGGAACACTTAAAGGTTCTATGTAGAGCCCTACAACAAAGTTTCCAAGAAGAACCTTTTTTTGAAAGCCAATAACCCTTAACCAACTAATGTACCCTTGATGAACCATTTTTTCTACCCCATGTAGTGAGCAGAAACAGTGAAGATGCATTTGGTATATTGAGACAGGGGCTGCCCTGTTAAAATTGTAGAACCCTTAACAGTTCTTCCTTGCTGCTATGTGGGAACACTTAAATGCTTCATGTAGAACCCCACGACCCCCGAAAGTGTAACTGGGTAGGTGCTTGGTGCAATCTCCAAATTGGGTGATTATTTCCTTCTTAAAATCTAGAACATGTCATTTAAAAGGTAGTTGTCTTGGTGCTTGGTAGTCAACAAAACAGTTCTTTGGTTGTCCTTCCAAGAAAACCCTTAAAAGTACTTTGTGGAAACTTACAACAGAAAGAGTTCCAAGTTGATCCTCTTTTTGTGGAAGCTAAGAACCCTTAATTATCCAATGAAACTTTGAAGAAACCTATTTTTAAGAGTGTATGTATTAACTGGGTGAGTGTGTGGTACAATCTCTTAGTACACCATTAGGATAAAAAAAAAAGAGTTCTTCAGTGGTTCTTTCTCTCTGTGGGATGTCTTAATAGCTCTATGTAGAACCACATAACAAAGTCATTTCCAAGTAAACCCTGTTTTGGAAGCAAAGAACCCTTAAGGAACCCTTTTTTTTTTCTTTCCAGAAGAGTGTATGTATTAGCCAGGTAAGTGTGTGGTAGAAACTCTTCTTCTTAATACCTAGAACCTGTCAGCCATTTAAAATTTAGGTACTTGGTCCACTCTTAACAGAGTGGGTTCTTGAAGGGTTCAAGAAGGCTTAAGAGTTCTATGTGGAACCTGACAACAGTTTTTCCTATCAGAAAGCATTCCAATATTGTTTAATTTAGACATATATTTACTTTTATATGTATTTAATGAAATTTTAGAAATATTGCAATTTCACCAGGCTTATGTTGTTTTGTATTTTTTTTTTTCCATATAGTATCACATACATTTACAAAGTACAGAAAGACAGATAGTCAACAGTTGCTTTATAGTTAACCAGTGTTTTATTATGCACAATACATGACAGAGAAATAAACCATTTTACGCATTTCATTCTTATAATCGTTTGACCAAAAACATAGTACATATCGGCAATGATCCAGAGCACTGTATAGGGTGTGACCTGGGAAAACCACACAAGCTTGGAATGCTTGGATGGTTTTGAAGAAGATGAAGAAGTGTGCTATGTGCCCTTCAAATAAGTGTTAAAAGATTGATCATGTACACGAGAGAGCAGAGCGGTGGGATACAGATCTGAGCAATGATCATGGAGACACGGAGATGGGTTGTCATGTTATGAACTTGTTATACACTTTAGGGAGTAGTTTTTATTCAACAAAGGGATGGTGTGGGTCTGAGCAAATTTTGCTCACTCTTGAGCTGAGGCTCGCAGCAAAGACACACAAGCTTTTGTGAAAACGTATACACCTCGATACGTCACTATTTACACTATTTTCAGATAAACCTGCCAAAAACGAGGGAACTGGAGTTGTAGCATACCTGCCAGGATTTCGCTAGTTTGTATTTTAATCATGCAAACGTCTCTAATGGAGGTTAAAAATCATCACTGAGCGGGTAAAATAAATAACTCCTAAAAACGTTGACTTTGAAGACCAAGGAGTCGCATCAGGAGCTGCAGAGAAACTGTGACTCATGCAGGAAAGACGGCTGCCAGACTTGAGCTCGAGTGCGTAATTATTTATGTGTGTGTGTGTGTGTGTGTGTGTGTGTGTGTGTGTGTGTGTGTGGGTATAAGTGTGTGTGTGTACACGTTTTGACACCTGGACAAACATGGCAGCAGGCTAGAAGGAGCAACGCAGCCATTCATCCCACCTGTGCTGCCCTCTCAGGCCTCTTACACCTGGTACTGCCAGTGTTTACTCTCTCTCACACCGAGTTTTACAAGGATCCAGACCTTCTTTTTAAATTTTGATAGAAATCGTGTGACATTTTTACGCATTCTAGAGTTTTATTATATATATATTATAAATATTAGTAATATTTCACTTCCTTATTACAGGTTGCGTGGTTTTACATTTCCATTTTCTCATTTGGCACATACTTTTCAACCAAAATGCCAGAAATCTGTCTGAGCTTAAAGCCTTTTACTTAAAGGTTTCATCTAATTTGAACTGGTTTTTCTCCTTAACTGAACTCACTAGCCGATATCCCATACATCTTTAACGAAAATCCAGTCACACTTTTAAACCTGCTGTACTGCATGGCAATCTATAATCTGGCAATTGATTATTATTATTATTATTATTATTATTATTATTATTATTATTATTATTATTATTATTATTATTTGTTTGTTTGTTTGTTTGTTTGTTTATTTATTTATTTATTAAAGAAAAAATACAATAAATGAAATGCAGCAAACTGTAACTAAGCATATATGACACTGAAAGCAAAAATGTTATAAATATCAGAATTTTCTAGATGTTATATATATATATATATATATATATATATATATATATATATATATATATATATATATATATATATATATATATATATATATATATATATATATATATGGAGGAATCTGAAACGTTGTCGATTTAGGAGATCTTGTACCTAATAAATTGGCAACTGTATATTATTTGCTGTACTTATGAACCGCTAAGGAACTTGTAGATTACTCCTTTACGCTGTTGCTAATTTTTAATTTTTTTTTACTTAAGTTTTTTATTCACATAATTTTTTTTATTTCATACAGGTTTCTAATACCAAATAAATTAGCAATAGTGATTGTGAGACTTTGCAAATTTCACGTTTTTTTTCTGTTCCTGTTTCTTCGTATTGTGAGCTTCGAAAAATAAAACATACGAGAGAAATCAGAGCCCTCCAAACGAATCCTTTTTTCATCTTTTTACGTTTATAAGACCAATGTAAAAATAACTTACATGAACATTAAAAATATAACTTAAAAAAAGTATAACACTCTCAATAAATAGTTCTACTATGTACACCGTAACATATCGCCGAGAGACACAAATCACAAGGATACCAAAAAAAAAACCCAAAAAAACAAAAACAAAACAAAACCAAAAAACACAGAAGCAGCAAACACTACAGGCATGAGGTACAGACAGAGATCCCGTGGTGTGTACAGCAGAGTCGAGCATCCCGTCGGAAACATCAACATATATGGCTTTAGAGAATGCGTCCTTTTTTTTTTGGGTGGGGGGGCAGGGGGGGGGCGGAGGGGGGAAGAAGCAGAGTGTAAAGCGACAACACAGTTTGGATTTTGGTCTTGTTGTGGAAAAACACGAGGAGGCTGGAAACTGGTCGATCGCACCTCCTAAACGGTAGACGAGAACACGTGAAAGGACAAAGCTTTGGCTCTCCCAGCTGTCAACCTGAAGTCCTGTTCATGGAAAATTGGCATTGTGTAATGATTGCTGATGAGTCTCGCTTTTTAAGCAATAAAAATGGTCCATTCAGAGTACAATAACATATCACTGTAATAATAACATAATAAATCCTCTTTCAGGACTATAGAACAAACCAAAATCTCTATAATATTTCTTGTCCGCTCTCGGTATAATATATTTTCAATAAACTGGCTTTTCTTCAGTGAGATATTTCCTTTTTTTGGTGCTTTTTTTTTTCTTTGTAGTTCCTTCATCACAAAAAAAAAAAATCCTTCAACATTCCACAAGTCTTTGTGCCAATGGCCGATAGCATCAAACACATCTCCAAAAAAAAAAATAAAAAAATTAAAAATGCATATACAACAAATACGATACAATGTTTTACGATGCAAATCCTTCTTTGAACAATACGTACGGATATTAAAGCCAGTTTCGCAATTCCAGATGAGGCACATGAATCTAACGTACAATGAGTTTCGTCCCATTCAACAGCTAAAATCAGGTGAAACACAATAACCACAAAGAGAGGAATATCACAATACCATATCTGATACCTTTTTTTTTTGTTTGTTTTGTTTTAAATTCAACGTTTTACAATAGCAGCGTTTTTCTAAAAGTTTGGAGTCTTTCCCTTTAATGGCTACTCAAAAGTGCAGTATCTGAGGTCATTAATACAAATACTGATTACCGATACATAAAGTGATTTTTTTTCTGTTCTTTTCTCTTTTTTTAAGAAATATAAATGAAGGAAAACTGACATATTTTCCAGACTAATAGAAGCGCTACGAAAAACAATCATTGTCTTGATAAGCCCCTATGAAGTATTTACAATGACATTCACCTCGAATGACTTCCTTGGTTTGCTATGCCTAATGAATCTGTGCCACTTACATTCATGTATTTCCTGAAGTTTTCTGTTTAGAGCCTTATGCCGGTTCCATTAGCGGAAATGAAGTACAGTGCTTTAGGAATCTGGATTTTAAATTCAGGGTGAGGAAACAGGAAGCCAAATGCAAGTTTCAGGGCTTAAAAATCACCAATATTACACTTCTAACACCAATATTACACAGTACTGATCTGAATATAGATACATGTTAATTTGGGGTACTCCTATGGAAGAGTGTCCAGATGTGGGTTCATCACTTCTTAAAAAGTAACTCTCCAAATTTCAAAAACTCAGTTATACTACTGTGAGAGTATCCAGCATGCAGCTGCCAAAAATGATCATTGCTTCAATACTAGTTTTGAGAAAAGGAATACAGGCTCATTAGCATGAAGCTGCATAGCTATAAAAGCTTTGATCTATGATCATCACAAGTTCAATCACTAGTTCAAATCCCGGTGATGCCGCAGCCAGGAGTCCAAGACTGCAAAACTGGGTGGGAGGGATGGTGTTACGCTCTCCCCTGCCAATCAGAGCAGTGCTAACTAATCATGGGTCAGTTCATGTATGTAGAAGAGGGTAGACAGCACTTTCCTCTAAGCAGTTTCAGAGCTATCTATTCCTGAACTTTCACCTGATACATCGTGTTAGATTCTAGCAGATGTTATTCGTAGGCTTACTCAGTTTACAGGTTTGGATTAAACCCATTTAATTTGAGGGACCAGTAAAACTGGCTAATAACTATAAGCACTCTATAATAAATACAATAAATTTAATAATGGCGGGATGTTATTTCCTGGCTATGGTGCATGGACCCCTATTTGAGAATTGCTGGTGTAGGAAATTTGGCACAAGTACGCTAATACACTGTGGACAAAATGTTATTTTTGACAGACAGTTAAAGAGAAAGAGATCAATGTTAATTTGGCAAATTCAAAGATTTCGGTGCTGGTGATAGGACTGAACATGCTAACCCTGTCTTTACACTCAAAATGTATGCAGATTATAACCGACATTCTTGAGGTCAAAAATGGTTAATTTCTTGAACTAAGACTTTTGGATGAGTCTGGCATCTTGAGGTAACTGTTAAGGCAGTCATAACTCCAGCTCCATAAAAAATATGATTGGCCATGATGGCAAAGTAGCAGCAGGAGTAGCAGCAACATGAACTGAAGCCATGCTAACATGGCTAACACTTTCATGTTGGTTTTGGGTTGATGTCAAAACAACTGCCATCTTTGAAGACCTGATAAACATTAGGGTGGAGTAGTATCATTAGCATACATAATTGCTTATACCATCACTGTTTAGTAAAACTAAGTGAGTAACCAGTTTGGGATTTGATAGATGCTTTTTTTTTTCTACCAAAATTTCCAGAACTACCTTTAAATGTTTAGGTCATTTATATTTTGCACATTTTGGTACCTCAGAATCAGAACTAGACTCTCAAATGGCCCGTGGATACACACCTCAATCCTTGTCTCCCCCCTTTTTTTTCTGTGATTTGCTGATGCAGGAAGTATTCCCAGCATGAGTGGACACACATTACTCTAGGACATATTTAGTCCCCTTTACAACCCCACATCAATACAAAGAAGCTTTCAAACAAAAATCAAAGCCCTTGTGTTGTCAAGACTGCAAATTTTTGCCAAAATGTTTCCTTTCACTTTGAGTTTATCGTCAACTTCAAACAAACTTCAGCAAAATAGACGTGAACACTGAAAGCTGGCACAGATAGGCATGCTAACCAGAATCTATCATCTTTTTTTTCTGGTTTGATGAGAGAAAAACATTCCTTCTTTACTACACATGGGTATATTCTCATACCCACACCTGTCTTCTTTTTTTCTATCCTTTTTTTCTTCCCAATGAGTTGGAGATGGGTAGACCTTCCAAGACGTGACAGAAGATAGCAGGGAGACACGTTGACATGGAGGAGTGAGACAGGACAGGAGAGGTACACTTGTGAAGCAGCATATCTGGAAGAATATCTTGCTTGAACCCAGTCTATAGCTGGGCTTTCCATGGCTGCACTCTTTCTCTCAGCCCAGAGCGTACACATGCTCGTCTTTCCTGTTTTCTGGTGCTTTGGGGTCCCGGCAGGCACAATCGGTCTGCGGATCACACGAAGATGGAAAGAAGATCACCTGGAGGGAGAGAAAGTCAATATCGTTTGAACGAGTCATGTATTAACATTAATAAATGCTACAATTTCATCATCTTAACACTTTCTTTGGTAAACCAATCATTTTGGTCACTTTGTGGTTAGGGAATGTACAATTTGTCAGTTCCCCTATACATTTACATCATTTGGCAGATGCCTTTATCTAGAGTGACTTACATTCGGCTCATTTATACATTTAAGCACCTTGCTCAAGGTCTGGCCCAACAATAACAGCTTGGCAGTGCTGGGATTTGAACTCACAACCTTCCGGTCAGATGTCCAACATCTTAACCACTTGGCTACCACTGCCAATACCCAATTCATCAATGGTAAGGGGCTAACACTGACCATGGATGAATGGAGGACAATTAACACAGCAAATGCTTGACAAATTGACCGTGATCCTGTGCTCCCACTATTTCCACCACCAAGCAAGCCATGATGTACCCAAGAACCTATCCAAGCCAAACTGGACATGTGGGTGAAGCTAAAAGTCAACTTGACCTCAAGATATGAATTAATCTATTTATCCATAGTAGCACTAGGACATTAGAATGTGTCATTAACATGAACTAGCTAAATTTCATCCTCTGGTTTCATTTGAAAATGAAATTGCAGTCATAATGGGGTTCAGCTGGACTAGATGCAGACCCGATTATGCAAATCAGGCCCGATTAGTGCAAACCCGGTTCAATCAAATCAACACTTAAACTTTTTAAACAGCATGAAGTTGGTTAAAAGGTTGCACACTTTTGAAAGAAATTCCAGAAATGATGAGGAAGAAGACGATACATCAGTCTGGGAAGGGTTACAAAGCTATTTCAAAGGCTCTGGGACTCCAAAGAACCACAGTGAGAGCCATTATCTCCAAATGGAAAAACTCGGCAAAGTAGTGAACCTTCCCAGAAGTGGCCGACCTTCCAAAATTCCTCCAAGAGCACAGTAACGACTCATCCAGCAAGTCACAAAAGAGCCAAGGACAACATCAAAGGAAATACAGGCCTCTCTTGCATCAATAAAAGTCACTGTTCATGACTCCACTATCAGAAAGACACTGGGCAAAAATGGCATCCTTGGAAGTGTGGGGAGGTGAAAACCACTGCTAGCCCAGAAGAACATTAAGGCTCATCTGAATTTAGCCAAAACACAATTTGATGATCCTCAAAACTTTTGGGAGAATGTTCTGTGGATTGAGGAGTCGAAAGTGGAACTGTTTGGAAGACAGGGGTCCCATTACATCTGGCATAAATCAAACACAGAATTCCACAAAAAGAACATCATACCTACGGTCAAGCATGGCGGTGGAAGTGTGATGGTGTGGGGATGCTTTGCTGCTTCAGGGCCTGGGCAACTTGCAATAATTGAGAGAAACGAATTCTGCTCTCTACCAGAAAATCCTGAAGGAGAATGTCTGGCCTTCAGTTCAAAAGTTGAAGCTCAAGTGCAACTGGATTATGCAGCAAGACAATGATCCAAAGTATAGGAGTAAGTCCTAATCCTAGAAGTAACTGAAAGACTAGGCTAGGTTTAAGGGGGCAGTTTGTTTTTCACATTGGTGATAGGTGTTGGACAACTTTAATAAAAAACTTTAATAAAAAAACTTTAATAAAAAACTATTTAGCAAATTATTTAGTATGAGATATACACAAAAACAGAAGAAATCATGATGGGGGCAAATACTTTTCACAGCACTTTAGCTGTATTACTCTGATCCTTTTTGTACAGTCATTTGCAGCTTAGCTTGCCCAACCGGCAAAATGCTATCCAAGTTGTTATGGACCCCCTGAGCTATCTACTGCTGCAAGCCTGGTAGGACAAAACCCAATGAGCGTCTGAATGTCATTTGCCCATGCCCGGTGGCACTTGACGCCATGCTTTAATGTTGGCAGTGCGTCACTGACACCAGCTGCTGTGATGTCGAATCCCCGAGGGAAAGGCTTCAGCTGCTTTTTGACCTCATCACTTTAAACAAGGACCACATGTGCAACTCGCACTTGCACATTCATAACACAGTTGTGGCTGTTGGCTGAGTGTATAAACAGCCTATGGAGTGTATTCAACAATTTCCAGCTTCACAGTAACAACATTTTTTGTTGAATTCTCAAAATCAGATGGTATGGATTAAATTTTTTTGTAGCAGCATGGCTCTGACAGTAGACAAGTATTATGTGTTTATGTGCTCATTCTAATTTATTATCTTTTATTTATTTATCTTTTCTTCAGATTTATTATCTGGTTCATACCGTGTCCTTCATTTATAAATGAACCATTGTAATCATTAGCAAATTACTGTGTTATAAGAAGAATAACACACTCCAGGATGTGTTGTTAGAGGAAAATAAACCACTTTGCGGAACATGGATTATTTTCCTAAAAAAAACATTTCCCAAAGTCTGTTTTTCCTTACATAATTCTGCATGGTACCTCGGTGTATTAAAAAATGTAAGAATCCAATACAACTGCCTATGCATTTCTATCACCTCTAGGTAATGCAAGGCAAGCCAGAAATCAGACCCTGATAGATAGAGCCAGGCAGGGATCAAGCAATGCTTGATTAATAAGAGTTAGAATCAGTGAAATCTGAGTCAAAGCTGAATAAAAGGGTGCTGGACTGCTTCAACAAGAGCAGCTTACAAAAGAAGGCAAGATACGGACAGGGGTTCAGAAAGGGAGAGTTAGTCCAGGAGGAATGGTGTTTGTCACTACCCAAGAGAGGAGAACCATGTTCGGGAGGAGGAGGAGGCTTCCCAGAAGTAACTTGCGAAAGCTTTACGAGCAAGATCTGCAGACATATCAAAGCCAGCTGCCAATCATCTGAGTGGCATTTCCTCTGTCTAAGTGTCTTCTCTTACTTTTACATAACCCAATGCAGTTTATTTCCGCTCTGAGAACTTTTACCTCACTTATGCATCCTCTCCAGGTTTTCTTTGAATATGAATAGATTCATCTCGACTCACTTTCACTAACCTTACTTGGCCTGCAGCATTTCCAATTGTTTCCCAGGTCTTGGAAAGCTCCCTTAAACCATGCCTCTTTATCTCCCCTTCACCCTGTGATTATGGGTGGCAAATTTGACATGGTTTCTCTGACCTTGACCTCAGGGTGGAAAGCCAGCTGCAACATCTGGCCCTGAGCGGGAGCATGCAGAGGGGTTCTGGGAATGCCTTGTGGAATTCCATATTCAACACTCTTTCAAACTTTCGAACAAATTAACATTAACAGAGTGCAAGTCTCCTTCACCTAGAAGCATAACACCTCTTCAAGAGAGAACTGAGATTCGTTGCATTCCAAGAGAAACCTAAAGAGGCATTACTTTTGGGTAGCATTTGTAAAATCCTTTGATAAATGCTGTACCTTCAGAAGAACCTTATTCTGGCCAACTTTGAGGGGTACCGCCACAATAATATAGTTCTGCCCGATAACAAAGTTTTGGATTAAGCGGTTGCTCCTACCAGTACAAATGTAATCAAATTGCTTTTCTTGTAGCTATCTAACATTCATATTTGTGTTTATAGATTCACAGAAGTCATCCATAGTTAAACTAAATAAGGTAATGTCTAGCTAGGTTTATTTCCTAGCTACTCAGGTTCATTTGCCAAGATTCCTTTTAAAGTGCTACCCAAAGGCAATTGCAGAATGATGCATATCAAAGTTTTAAATAAAAATGGAAACAGCCTCCCAGCTCCAAGGTCCCCGGTTCGACCCTGAGCTCAGGTTACTGTCTGTGTGGAGTTGTGTATGTTCTTCTCATGTCTGTGTTGGTTCTTCCAGGTTCTCAGGTTTCCTACCACCATTGAAAAAATATGCTAGTATGTGACTCTAAATTGCCAACTCCATCCAAAATGTATTCCTGCCTCGCACCCAGTGTGCACCCTGCATAGGCTCCGGATCTAGCACTAAATGAAGATGAATGAATAAGCAGCCAATAAGGTGCATGCTAGAAAATCAGGCAGAATCAAATTCTGTATAAATATGTATTTGTTAATAGATTTCACTTTTTGCATTGACTATACATTAGTATGTTTTTTTTCCCACAGAAATAACCATTACTCTGGGATCAAGATGTTCTGTAATGTTGCGTAACATCTGCAGAACAAAAAACAAAACAACAAAAAAAAAGAACTGCCTCAAGCTCAGCTCTCACACCAGATTTGCCAGGGTGCAAACATGTACAAACAAAGTTCGGGTGCATGAAAAGTAGCCCACTTGGGACCTCCCACTTCTAGAAAGGAATTCCTTCTATGGGGATCTTAAAAGCATGGGAGGGAAAGGGAAGGGGTGGGACTGGGGCAGCCCTCTTCCCTGCTACAACCACCAACATCCATTCATCCATCCTTCTTTCTATTCATCCATCCATCCATCCATTCAGTCAGCGAGCGTCCCGCCAACAGCTTGCAGTCATTAGTGCTGGATCCTGCGGTGACCTTACGTGCCGCCAGCCTCGCACCTTCAAAGTCCCGGAGAGGACTAATGCACAGCCAGTCACCCATAATTCCTTAATACTCAATTCTCCAGCCAAAGATGGAGGGAAGGGGGCGGGGGGTGGCGGAGTGTGCCAGAGAGAGATAAGGAAGGAAAACAAACATGCAGGCAGCGGGAAGTGCTTTTGCTTCCCTCACTCTGGGGTTATCGCACTAGAAGGGAGTGAAGCCGCAAAGGGGTTCACCCTGAAGAGGAGGGAGAGAGGGTACTCCGATTTTATCGCACAGGTTGTTGGCAGAGCTCTCTTTTTCGTGTGCTGTGTCACAGTTGCTGGGTCTCAGCTAAGCTGAGGCCTAGCTGAGTCATTCTGAGAACACAAGACTATGGAAGTGAGCGTATGTGTTTGTGCACTTCATGTTTGAAGCATGACCAAATTTGTTGAACATCTTTGGGATTCATTTCCAAAACTGCCCCTGAAATCAAAATTGGCGTTTTACCTATCCCTTAGTGTTATGGACACTGATACAATACTATATCTTTAAGAAATAACTTTGGAGATATTCTCATTTTAACTTTATAGTTGTCACTTCTGGGGAAAAAAGATCAACATTTTTTGATGATTCATATTTGTGCAAATCTTCAAGATCATCCAGTGATAATGATTTCTAGAGCCATATACTGTAAGTCCCTCCACAGAGGTGGGTCTTGCTCTAAGCTAGCCTGGCAGCAAGAAAACATGGTTCATTTATTTATTCGTCTTCTTGGACCACATTCTCCTGGGGGAACCTCCAACCCCAAATGGTTGGAGTTTGGAAGTTGTACAAGGTCACAGTTATGTGCTTTTCGAAGAAGTGTTTTACCAATGCTGGAATATGCTGCTTCCTCAGACTGACCAAGAACACGATTGCCGTCTTTGTTCTCCATATTTAGCTAGCTCGGTAAGCTACTGTGAGGTTTATTTAGATTTGGTGGGGGTATGGCATATATCACATGCTACTGGCTGTCATTTAAGTCAGTAAACAGTGCATCACTCTGACTTCCTGTTTCAGAGGGAAATACATCAACATAATGAATAAAATCACAGTTAAGAAGTAATTTCCTGAGGACTTTAAGTCACATGACATGTTGTTCTTTCCTGTAAGAGCAACTTCAGAGATGATGGCAATCAAAAATGACAACCATGCCTAGCTGCAACCATAATTTTACTGCACTAAATTCATTATTTCTGAGTACCATAATGTCCTTGGTAATCACACAGACAACTGTCTGCATGACATTTTTCTTTTACAAAGCCTGCGTTCCATACACAAGTTAATGATTATGATCAAACACATATGGAAACTATTTAAACTATCAAATATTCAGCTTCCCAATGAGCATCAGGGTCACAAGACAACATTTGTCATCAACTATCAATACTTATTTGTTCTGCGGAACATTATGCAAGCATCTGCTTTCCAGTCAAATCGAGACCAAGGTGGTGTGCACACTGCTGTTTCAAATTAATTTACTTCACAAGGCATAAAAAATAGTCATATAGTATCTCGGTCCTCTATCTCAACAAAACACTAAGGAATGGCAAGGCGAGGTTAAGTGCAATTCAATGTCAGACTGGCCCTTATCTTTGCACCAATGCGTGCCCGTCATTGCTCTGAAGGGAAACGTGTTTATGGGTTTCCTGAGTAATGATGAATAAACTGACAATGAGAACAAAATAAAAACCAGTTGGATTAACTTAGCAGTAGCCAAGGACAGTAATTGCTTCAATTAAGGCAATCCCTTATTCCTTTTCCTTCGGCTGCTCATGTTGACATTTCCCTCTGGCAGACCATCAATCGAACCATGATTAGTTATTTCAGAGCAAGGTTTCTGTATCCTCTCCCCAAATCCTGGGACAGTATGTTTGTTTTGTTTTCTTTTTTTTGTTGTTGTTGTTGTAAAATCCACCTGAAATATTTCCTTAAAGCGCTGCCAGGACAGGATGCCTGACTTCTGAACTGGGCTTTGGATCGGGAAGCCAGGTGATCCGCTTATCATTGCAGCCCCAGGAGACAGATTTCCTGAAGATCAGATGGCAAGATGGCAGTTCTGAGCTCTGAGGATCATGTTGTTTTTCTATTGCAAGGAAAATCCCACAGGGTTAGGACCTGTTTTCCGCAATAAACTTTGTTTTGGGCCGTTAGTACAGCAGTGTGGGCATTAACACTTTGATGTTGGAAAACTCCTGGCTTGGCACTGGACGTTGAGGATGTGTGTATTTGTAGAGCTTAGAAGGTTTTTTTTTCTCTATAAGCAGATGTTTTTGTCCTTTGGGGCCATTCAAGGTAAAGAAATTTGGGTTGATATTTTCTGGTAGTTGTCAGAGGAAGCATTCATAATTTTATCCAACTGATCCACCCATTTTTGCTTCTGATACAAAAAGTGTGCTTCTCGTTAAATGATGACTCCATTCTTGTCTTGCAGTAACAACTCTGTAATGCACTACAGAGAAGAGTGGTGTACCAGACACTTGGCTAATAGTTGCAGAGCAATTGAACCTTCCGTCAACACTGGTGAGCTTGTCTGGCGCTCACTCAACTCTCGCTGAGATCTCTGTCTGCTCAATGACGTAGGCAGGACATAGCGAACCCTCCAAAAAGTGTCCTCTAATAGAGTCAGGCTTAATGAATCATCGCTGCCTGTGTCCTCACTGTCGTAGCTTTGCCAAAAGTTCAAACCGCTCCTGAGGTAAGAAATATGGCAAGAGAGTAGGAGATAGATGAGACTGAAAAAAGAAAGGTTACTGCCTGCAGAAATGAGTGTGTCAGCAGCGACCATAAAGCCTCTGTAGTGTTTACAGAGCTGTTAATGAGAGGCCAAGCTTGAGGATGGCCATGTACCACAGCGTCAAGCGGGCTCACAGAGGGTGAATGAGCAAAGGTGAGAGTAATAAGGGAGATAAGAGGAAAAGAGAGGACTAACACATTGCCATGGTTGCTAATAAATCTTCCATACCCTTAACCTCACAGATGGAAATGCTATGCCATCAGTCAACTAGTTTAGATCAGTTTAAATGGCCTTGAGCAAAGAACAAGAAGACTTTGAAGTTACCCATGAATGAGATACCCCTTGCAATGGGTTACCCATTTATGGGTCATTTGGAGCTGAAACCAAGTCTGGTCATGATCTCAGCAATCTGAGAAATCGATGTCAGAAACAAGAAGCTTCAGCTCTCCATCTGGAACCAGGATGCAACTTCAGGAGAAGGTACACACTCCCTGCAGGTTTTAAAGGCCATCAGACGCAGCAGGGTTCACAAAAAGACTTCCTTGTGCATTGGTCTGCTCTGGAAAAGCCTGCTGCTGGAGGGCTCGGGTAATTGCCCAACAAACAGCAGTCTTCTGGAGTAGGCACAAGGTATGATGGCCAAAATGACGCAACCATGGAAAAGCGAGGGTCTGTGGGTTCGTCCTGCATTTAAGACCGCATTTATCTGTTCTTTTCAGCTCCAGCGATCCAACGACAGCCCTTTTTTTCCCAGCATTTGTCTGAAGTCGACCAGAATTGTCTGCCACTCCAGCAGAAGAATGAACGTACTGGACTGGATAACATCTTATTATTAGACACTTGGGTTACCGCTAATGGTTTGCAACTCTTACGAGAACTAAACACGTCTGCGTTGGTGCTTTTAAAGGTTTCACTGAATCATATACTGGCGTATTGGCAGTGTATGTGCTACGTATTGGCAGCACATAGAATAATAATGGATCACTACTTTAGGGAGGGAAAATATTCCAATGTAAACTTAATATAATCACTCAAGTCAATTTAAATCATATTCCTGTCACTATAAACAGATGAGGCCGTCTGCTACACAGGATTTAAGTCTAGTTATACTCGTCAGTGAGTATTCACTGTTCTTTTTCCACTAACAACAGGTTTTAATGTGTGTCCAGACCTACTGGCCTTTTGAGCAGTAAAACCAAAAGATGGTTTAACCCTCAAAGGTCTATGCCTGTTTTTGTCCATTTGTGATACCAGTCAAATCCTTTATGCATATGTATGCTGCATGCATATATGACTTCATAATATGGTGTGTGGAGTGTGTGTAAATATGGAGTGTGATGAAGCCATGAAGCAGTTACCATCCTGAAGATGATTATTTTCCAATAACAGCACGTCCCAAAGTGTGTCTTCTTATACAGCAGCAATTTGCCAATGCTAACATTTTTTTTTAACATTTTTATTAAAGAATGACAGTTTACATTTACATTTAATGTTGTGGAATGTCCATGAAACAACTTAGCTCTTGTTATCCCTCATTTCAAACAGATATAAAACACAGCGGTGTTTTATATTTTTTTTAGCACTGACTTATAATTGGTGTAGGTCTGTAGCTGTGTAGGTATGTAGCTGTGTGCCTGCTGTTTATAGTTTTTTTTTTTTTTTTTTACTGCTAAACTGTGTAGCTGTGAGTGTAATTGCAATTATGGTCTCGTTCCTGTTAAGCCCAATGACTCCTGAATTGCTATGCAACATGTAAGACATGATCTTTCACAGTGTGGGCACCATCATAGACTTTTAAGGGTGGACCCGTTTAACTTCCAGCAACCCACTGACAGGTCTTCACTCGTATCCGCAAGTCCTTTTTTAATGGTTTCACCATAGTTAATGAATAATAACAAGGAAATTTGGTGTTAATGTTCGTGTTACCTTCTTAGTCTTGACAGTGGACTGGCAGCAGTCTCCTCCGTCGTAGTTGCAATACGCTCTGTTGTTCATGGCATCACAATAATTGTCGCCCTGGAATGGCTGCAGGAGAGAAAAAAGGAAGAATGAAGAAAGTCTGAGAATAGCTGATAATTATTTAAAGGAAATCCAGATTATTGGTCTGAAACAAAAATGCATAATCTTTAATACGGATTATAGCACTGTTAAAAAAGCATTATGCAAACTGCGCTGAAACTGATGTTACCAAATAATCTGACGAGCATTACTGCCAGCTGTGTAAGTTTCGTTTACGTCTATACTACGTCAGAAACATGCAAATGTAAAATGTGTTCTGGGAAACTGGCCAAACTACAGCCTGTCTGAGAGCTAAACATAATCAGATCTCTGTCTAGAATACTTCAGAACATAAGCGTGTTAAATTTACACCTAATTAAATTCATCAGCTAATTGTCTACAATGAGATCAAGTGTAGGTTATATAGTACAGATGTAGTTTACTGTAGTTTATACCAGAACAGTGTTGACTGATGTGATGTGTTGTGTTGATTAATTTTCTATAATAGCAGCTCCTACAGTTTACAGGTTTACGTATATTAATGCAGTTGTTCTAATGCATTATCGTTTCTATAGTAACCACATTCATAGGAAATTGTAGGTCGGACAGGTCACATAAACTAATTTTAACTGTCCAATCGTTGAGGTTTTGACATTTTCTATTTGGAGATCATTCCAATGTTTATTTAACATTTATGGAAGGAGTCTCCAATGTCAGAGGTATAGCTGTAACTAATTTTCATGACAGAGCAGTTTATGCCTTGCGGTGTCTCTATAACGTCTTTATAACACTAGCCAATCACGTGTATCTGTGAGCTCATATATGTGGAAGAGGGAAGATTGTTGAAATGTTGAAAACATTCGCTTGGCTTGGCTGGCTTCATTTGTCTTGTAGGAAGCATGTGTTAACCTTCAGTTGGTAGCTGTTGTATGATAAAGGGAGAGCTGACTGGTGGCTGAGGAACTGGCAGGTGACCAAATTACCGTAGCAAACCATCAAACCGTAGCTTGAGAAAGAATCAAACTTCATACACTGTGCATGTCTGAACTGATCAAGTACCACTGGGATAAATTGTGTTGTACTCTATATTACCATATGGTGCGAAAGGGAAAACCAACTCTGCACAAGTACTGACTTTACTGTAGTGCTATGCTTTCTGCCGGAGACTGGAGAAAAGAGGTATGAGTGGGAAAATCCCTGAAGTCCTGAAGACCTTACCTCACAACCTTTGATGCAGTGGAGGACCTCAGGATGGGGGTACCATTTCAGGCCCATGGTGCACGTTATACGCTGTGGGTAGAAGAGAAGGTACAGAATTTAGGTATGTAGGCCAGTTTCTGTTTGTCACATAACGACTAGAATAACAATGTGAGTCAAAAAATGAGATCACTCGATACCACAACTGTTGGAAAGATGAGAGCTTGTAGAAGGAAAAAAAAAAACCCAACAACAACAACAACTTCAATTTCTTCCCATTTTGAGAAATCCAAACATGGAAATCATCCAAGTCCAACACCTTGGGAAAGTTGATCTTCTTCATAACATAGATCATTTCATTCGACAGAGCATATGAATTATCGCTTCCTGTGCTCTCACCCTGGAGCCATCGGAGGCCATTAAGGTGGCTGTCACAGTGATGCATCAAAAGCGGGAGGTGTAGCAACAGGTTCATTGTGCTACAACCATCGGTGGGAAACTTCAAATGGTTTCCGAAAGCAGAGAACTAATTACGAGCTGTTACAAGTCGAAAACAGAGAATCCTTTGTCGAGAAGCTAGTTATGTCAAGTTTTTTATTTTTGTTTAATGGCACTGGTTAGTGTTGAAGCAGTTTCACTCACTGAACAACGAGTTTAATTGTACGTTTTAAACAACATGGAATGGGAATGCTGGATATTTTTGTCTGGAATGTATAATGTTGTGTGTGTGTGTGTGTGTGTGTGTGTGTGTGTGTGTGTGTGTGTGTGTGTGTGTATGTGTGTGTGTGTGTGTGTGTGTGCACCACCCCCAGACCACTTAAGCACCATCGATTCAGGCTCCTCTTTCCCTATCCATCCAGCTCCACCAGCCCCATACACACACTGGATCAATTTCCCCAATCAATCAGCAGCGTGTCATTTCATTTCTCCGGTACAAAGCAGTCGAGAAATAAAGATGACAATAAAAAATAAATAAATAAGACAACAGCAAGAGGAAAAATAATAATTAAATGATTTAGTGTGCCAGCTTGAGGGTTATTAGGGCGAGCACTATACCCAGAGTTCAGGTAGTCTTCTGTTATTGGCTAGTTTTATGTCAGTTATACAGTTATACCTCACACACACACACACACACACACACACACACACACACACACACACACATACAAAGCCTCCTCACTTTTCTCTCTCGCTTACCCACCTCTGCAAACTAAGGTATTTTACATTTCCTCGCAGTCAGCAAATCAATGGAAAAGAAAAAGGTGGGGAACAAATGATCAGAGGACAGATGAGTAGAGAAAACATTTCAGCGTTTGAAGACTGCTGGGAGTAATGGGAAATCGATAACACGCACACACAAGGAACAGGGAGCACTTTGGGTCACCGTGTGTCAGATTAAAATGACACGACTTTTGGTCTCATCAATCATTTTTTCAGATAAACTGCATCTATCATATGTCTACTCTTAAACTCTTAAATTGTGGTCATAAAATGATCAAAAATGGTCATTTCACTATTCACTGTCAACTCACGACAACTGTATTATCTTATATAATTATAAATCTTACGCTCCGCCCACTTTGCAGTTTGTTTCTTGACCTACATTTCAATTAATGTGTCATTACAGAATATCAAATATGCTAACCCACTCGGTATTTAAATGGTATTCCTCAAAAAAAAAAATATATATATATATATATATATATATATATATATATATATATATATATATATATATATATATATATATATATATATATATATATATATATATATTGATATTCAGAACCAAATAACTGTACCAAAAAATGTTAAACATGCATTCCTATCCCTTATTAGAAGGAAATATTGATTTTCGTTGAATTTGCTTTAGATTTTATACAGAAATTGGCATAAGATTTTTTAAAATAACAGTGCATAGTATAAAACATGGTATAAAACATAGCATTTCTGAGACTTTCAGATGTTTACATTACGTGTCACACGCAATCATGCTAAAACGATAGAAAGAAGTTTCACAGAGCTGATTATGGAGCTGACTGGCTAATATTAGATAAATCTCGGAATACAAATTAGATAATACAATAACACACTTTTAGCTAGTGTGTAATCTATGGTTTTTAGCTAGCTAACTAGCTTGTTAAAGTTAGCCAGCAAGCTTGCGGCCAAATGATAGCTAGCTAGCTAAAACACAAGCTCTTGGAACGTTGGAAAGGTTTTCTCTGCTCTAATCTCTCTCTTTTTTTTTTTTCTTTTTTTTTTTGCAAACAGCAAACTATCCAGCTCTACCTATATGGCATTCACTAAATTCCAGGGGTTTCAGTATTGCGACGTAAAATGGCCATTTCTGGAGGTGTGGCGAAGAAAATTACAGGTCACCGAACATGTGCAGAATCCTTTTTTTTTTTTTACACGGGAATTCCCACGAGCCGCGATGTAAGATGAAGGACAAAATAGTCACATCGGTCAACTCTGCTCTTTCTGTGTAAATAAAGTTGAGTACGAAAACGTGGATGAGTTGTGTTTGTGATGAGTTATGAGTTTGTTTTTTATAATGGGGCAACAGCAGTGGAAATGATACTGAGGTTAAAGAGACCTAAAGTTTGACTGCAGATTTTTAGTCTTGCATGTTAGGACACATGGAAGATATAGCAGTATGATTGTGAAAGGGTATTTGGGCACGAAAGCCCTGTGACCACGGACAGGTATCTGAAGTTATAGCTGAATGAATGTAAAACCCCTGTGATCACATACAGACAACTATCTGCAGCAAATGGCTTTTCTTCTCAAACTGCGCATGATCATTGACCTATGCAGATTCTCAAAACAGGCCACGCCTACCTGATGACGCAATACCTGTTACGCTGTCCTGAAATCCCAGGAAAGAAAGTGTCTGCCCTACATATATAGCTAAAAGCTAAGAGACAGAATGGACAATAAACCTCACCTCACCCACTTGCTCGCTTGCAGGGTGTGTATTTTTATTATCCGATCTGTGTTCTCTGTCTATTTTATTATCTGATTGGAGTTGTATTCCTGATCCAGCATGCACAAGCGTAAGTAATCGATGCTCTCTCCAGCCTTGGACATGCATGACATCATCCCTTTACACATCCCCACAGCCCTAAATCCGATCAGCTGGGGCACTCGGCCTTCTGCTTAAGCCCCCGCTGTGTCTGTATCATTCTCTATATCCCTGCTATCAAATTTAGCTCTTCCCCCTTTTAATAAAAAGTTGGGGGGCTATTAATTAGAGGTTAATATTAGCCCTTCCTTCCAGCAGAGCTAGTATGAACACTCGCCTCTCTCTCTCTCTCTCTCGCTCTCTCTCTCTCTCTCTCTCTCTCTCTCTCTCTGCCAAGGCTTTCTATTACCTGTGTTTCAGCAAAGTGTGCCATGATTTTTGCCGATATCAGGAAGGCTAACATATGAGAAAAAGAATAAACAATTCACTTCTATAGTGATTTGTCTTGATTATTGATTAACAGCACCAAAAAAAAACAGAAACTGAGGCTGGATTTTAGGATTCGCTGCAGGACTGGTGGAGATGCGTCATGATTTCTGTAGAGAAGCTTCCAGAAACCTATAAGAACTTTATAACTATCCTTACTGGGATATATATACGATGAGTAAGTGAAAGTATAATTTTGGTTCAATCTAAAGCTAACACAGACATCCCACCCGTCCCGGACGTTCCGGGAGTCTCCCGCAAAATGGATATTTTTTTTTTTGAGCGCGAGCGAGAGAGAGAGATTTCATAGCTAACTTTAGCAACTAACTAACTAGTCTAATTACCTGGTTGTCTATGAATGCAGTGTACAGTACATACATACAAAAAAAAAAAAAAAAGGTTAGGCGACTACTAGCAACAGACTGGATAGTTAGCATCCCTTGCTAAGGGAAGTCAGCTCCACCAAGTGTGTCCTTGCACGGAGTTACAAGGAACAGGTGTTGTGGAATTCAGACGCTATCGATTGACACCGGTGCGGCGAGGGTGGCGAGCTGCAGTGAGAAACCAAGCGGCGATCGATCCCACCTCGGCTCAACGCCCCGGCCCACTTCGGCGGCATCGATTTCGGGCTCCTCTTCCCCTAGCATCCCAGCTCCACCACCCAGCCCGGCACACACCGGATCAATTTCAACCAATCAATCATCGACGTGTCATTTCATTTCTCCAGCAGCTGACTCAACATTCCCATCACTAAGAAATATGAGTAACGGCAGCAGTAATGGTGAGCAACAATAACAACAATAACATTAATAATTATACATGGGAAAGAAATAAGTCTTCTCTCCTTGGACCTCAGTGACTGGATATTAGATCTAACTAGCACACAAACCTGGAGAACATCTTCAATGAATTCCGGTGATTAAATCTCATTTGCGCAATGCTAAATGGCTGGCGGGTTTTGCAGCCTGTCCAATGGCGTGTCATGCTACAATCCATTACGGTCTTATCGGCGTTTCAGTCGGTAAACATCTGAGGGCCCTCTGTGTTTATACAGACAGGTGTTAACCAACACTGGAGCTCGTTACAGTTTAACTAGAGCAAGTTCCAACAATCAGCACTGAATCAATATAATGCTTCTGACAGGTAAATGCATATCAAGCTGTTCTATTAGCGCCAACAATAGGGCCATTCTTAAAAGTATAGTGATTACCAATGTCTTTTTAACTTTTATGACTTGGCCTCCACCTTGTTATGGTTGAAATGAGTTCAGAGATTGCTGTAATCATACCATTTTCTAATGTGAGATAAATGGGAATGCTGGTGCTTGCCTGACTGTGTATCAAATGAGCAATATTTGAATAAGGGCCAGTTTAGACGAGTATGACATCCAGTTAAAATGCTGTAAATATGCAGCACGTACATGCACACACGCACACACACACACACACACTGAGATCGGAAGGTTAGGCTCTAGTGACCTTGTGTCATTTCTACTTTACTTCTTCATTATTGCATCTAATGATTTTTTTCTTTATATTTCCGAAATATTTCTGATATCCAATTATCAACCTCCCGTATCTTGGTAACACTTCCTATAAACCTTGTATTCATAATGCATTATAACATATATAGATATCTTTTCCCCCTAAACACGCCAGGCCGCAGACAGGAATCTCTAATGTATGTATACAGGTTTACAGGCATTATATGGTATAATGTATCCTCCGTGATGCTGCATATACGCTTTCTTTGCCCTAAATGCACTGCTTTTTCTAAGTGACCCCCTTTGAGATCCCGGACTCAGACAGCTAAGAGAAAATATGAATCACCAGCCAGTCAAACACACTTCAACGCGCATCCCATGAAAGCTCGCTCGAGATATGGAGAGAGAGTGCAACATTCTCCCACAGCCGCCTCAGAGGAAACATTCTTTTGTGAAGTGCGTCTATGGCACCGTGTGTGTGTGTGTCTGTGTGTCTGTGTGTGTGTGTGTGCGCTGTCCTGGGCGACAGGAGAAAACACACCGTGACTTTGGGTGGGTTCATCCAGTGGTGCTCCAGAACACTGTTAGCTGTCATGTTGTCAGGCAGGATGACCACATCACTGTTCATGTCCCTGCATGAAAGCTCACACTCTGCTCCTATGTGTGTGTGTAGGAGAGAGAGAGAGAGAGAGAGAGAGAGAGAGAGAGAGAGAGAGAGAGAGAGAGGAAAAAGAGAGTGAGTGCATTGTGAAGTGCAAGCAAAAAACGGGTCTTATTTCCTGTAAATAGGGTCAATCCCAAAAATATTGGCACCCTTTATGAAAACGAATAACATGCAATGAGGGAGTGAGCTTAAACAATTTATTTTACACTGCATTTGTAAATGTAATGTTTTCTTACAAAGTGCATTTTGAACATATTTGCCTAGATGCCTCTACTTGAGAGCTGTAATGTCAGCTCAGCTTCCTGTAACAAAGTTGCAGGCACCTGTAGAGAGACCTTAGACCACTCCACGATTTCTAAGGTCAATCTATCAGAAACGCCAAGTCTTAACCTCCTGGCAGAGGCAACCAGATTTAAAGCTGAAATATCAGCATAATTTACAATGTACATGTAATCGTTATTCAATATTGAGAAGAATGGCTCGGGAGCTTTTACTAGTTCAAGCAAGGCGTTTTTCTCCAGACATACAGATTCCGTTTTTATGGATAAATAGTTTCGTTTTGGTCTCATCTAACTATGACACATTACTCCAGTGGTAGTTCCAGTGATGCTTGGATCTGAAGTGGGGACATCAGCTGTTCTGGCAGAGGCAACCAGGTTTTGAGATAAAATATCCTGGTATTTAGCAAAATTCATTAATTCAGATTTCAATATTAACATGAGTCTTTCAGAACAGTCCTAAAGAATCAGAGATCCACCACTGTATTTTACAGAGGATTCAGGAGCTTCTCCATGAAAGAAGTTCTTCTCTTTTTTTTTTTTTTTTTTTTTTTGTATAAACATATGGATACGGAGTCCATGCATAAAAAGTTTCATTAGTTCTCATGTAACTCCAGTTGTAGTTCCACTGACACTTGGAGCTAAAGTCAGGTGCCAACCTGCATTTTAGTTTTCATTATGGCCCTAATTGGTCTCTTGTTAAAACACACTATTTAAATACATTTGTCATTAACGGAAGTGTCAGTGCCACTTTCAGTTGCCCACCTATGGCGTGTCCTTTCTTGCAGCTGAGCCGGATGCCCGGATGCAGGTTCCGTGGTAAAGCACACTGACCCTTAATCTGTGGACAAATCTGGAAAGATCCAGTCCAGTTTCCATCCTTCCTGCAGCGGATCATGTTGGATTGTGGACCCTGCTGTGGAGACGTGACAATGCAGGCGTAATGTCATGAGACAGCAGACATATCATATCAACTGTCTAAAGGTCAGATTACTCAAAATTCTCAGACATTGTAATGCCGTGCAATTAAAAGCAGGCTTAATTGAATCATAATGGCGGAATGTTTTTGTGCGTCAGCTTCAGTGCGTGTGACCTGTACATGAAAACATTCAGGATTACATCTGGTGGAGCACTTGATTTTGTTTGTGCCATGCTGCAAATTCCACCATGAGGTCATCGGACATCAAAGGGGTGTTGCAGAGATGTTGCTGGCAAGGTCAGTCATCCAGCAGCCTGTGTTCGCCTTCCGTGTGTGTGTGTGTGTGTGTGTGTGTGTGTGTGTGTGTGTGTGTGTGTGTGTGAGTGACGAGGACATTTACTCTATCACTTTCCTGTTCTAGGTTCTGAAACCAGACTTCTTCAATCATTCATTAAATTAAACCAGATGGATAAATGCAGGGACAGACACACAGAAGAAGCAAGGCAAATGATAACTCAGTTACATTCATTTATCCCATAGCGCTTTTGAATGCTGGATTTTGATTGGTCAGAAGGTGTTGATTATTAATGAGCTTATTAATGAGAAAATAATCAACTTTGGGGTGGTAAAATTCAAATTCATGTCTGCATCACACCACCCCATCACTGATTATTTTCCTATAACAGTGCACCCACTGACTGTGTTGCCTCGAATGAGTTAAGGAAGAGAACGGCCACAACTGATCTGATTTGCCCAGAACTCATTGCTTAACATCAATATTATTAGCTCGACAAGCAAATAAAAAAAAAAAAAAAGATGACTTGTCAGAAAGCGTGGGTACTTGCACAGTGAGCGAGACAGAAAGGAAATGACGGACCTGCTTGCAGGGAGCAGATGCCTTTGCCGTGCTGTTGACAGAGTGGCACTGCAGCCAGCACATGCTGTCGAATAGGAAGCCATCAGTGCAGTGGTACATGCCGTGGAAGACCGGCGGAGGTGGAGGACACATCACCGGCTCACATGATCCCTCCAGCCAACGGCCATCTTCTGTGCACTGCATCTTAAATGCCCGTCTTTAAAGAAAAACAAAGAGTGGGGTGGTGAAAAATGTGGGCACACAAACTGAGGGTAAAATTTTACAAAATGGCCCTGTCTTTGAATCACCTATTAAAATTACAACGCATTTCTGAGCCATTGTGGCACCTTGTGGCAGCAACAATCAACTATGGAGTGTTTCCAGTCTAGACAGTGATGAAAGTAAACAGTTGGACAGTGTCAGGTACCTCTTGGGCTTGTTGGTGGCATGGTAGCCAGGCTTGCACTTGTACTTGCAAAGTGAGCCTACTTTGAGGCCAGTCTCGTTACAACGTTTGGTCTGCAATACAGCGTTGGGGATGACGGGAGGAGCAGGACATCGCAGCTCACACAAGGCCTCCGGGAAGGACCACAGGCCATCCTCCATGCATGTCAGTATGTTATTAGTTCCTATAGCAAAGTAAAATAAAAATGGTTCTGTAACTTTGAGCTACTGTTCATGTGTAGGTAACAAATTAATGGCTATTAAATGAGCAAGATTTATCAGGACAGACCACATCAACCCTTCCTACAATTCCAAATTGTTATTAATGCTAAGTCAATCCCGTATTAATATTACCCAAAAGTACTACCAGTAAATTAAAGCTAGTAAAGACTTGCTGCCTTCTTCATTTGAACCATGCTTACTAGTCTCCATCAGCTAGCATCTTCCCATTTACCCATTAAGCGGTAGCCCCGGTAGACATTTCTCACCCACAAGCTGAGCAGGTTCCCTGCACTGGAAGGTGCACTTCTTGCCATAGGTTGTACCCTCGGGAAAGTAGAAGTTGGCAGGGTGGACATGGTACTTGTCAGGGAGGCCACAGTCAACGGGCTCACAGGACACCTGCTTGTTCCACTTGCCATCTGTACAGGTGATGGTCACCGTAGATCCTGACTACAGGGGGTAAACAGGGCAAGAAAGACCAGGGATCACTACACACTACACACTAAAGCAGAGCTATATAAAGAGTAGTAAATTAGTTTATCTTGGTAAGGATTTGGTCTTGAAATGAGTATTTCCTGATTGGCACAACAGTGGAGCATTTTGTTTGGGGGCTCATAAGTTGAACTCCACTGATGCCCAGTTGTTAGAAACAATTAGGTGAAGTATCATTTTTAAATTAATTTATGCATCAGTAGCCTCAGTTGACAAGCTGAGCAGGCATTTATTAAATAATTCTACTCTTAGCTACAGTTGCAGATCTGGGGGTTCTTTGGCATAGAGAGTTATGTGAAACTGGGATGTTTTGATATTGCCCCTACCCTGCCTAAGTGATCACTCATTTTTGTTGACATTGGAGTGGCAGGATGCTGATGCCCCAGGGTGACCACATTCCTTTTAAACCTTCTGGTTTCCCTTTTTTGTTCTGCAGTCATAGCTAGTCCTGCCGGAATACCTATTTGCATTCCTACCACCTACCTACCCATAATCATCTGTACTTATGATTAACCTTTTTGCTTCTGCACATTATCTCATACTGTAGAGACTTGCACTTTCCAATAACTGGTATGCTTATGACTCACCTTCCTGCTGAGGTGTGAACATTATCATGCTGTACATGATCTCATTTGGATATGTTAGAGACCTATGCTTCCTAAGAACTGTCCTATGTTATACATTATTTTTTATCTAACTACATTCAGTACTGTATCCCTTCTCTATATTACTGTATTCTGTAATGATCCCACCAGACGATGACAACTAGTAGAGGATGGGTTCCCTTGTCAGTCTGGTTCCTCTCAAGTTTTCTTTCTCATGTTGTCCCAGGGAGTTTTTCCTTGCTACTGTTACCCCTGGCTTGCTTATTAAGGATCTAAATCTACATCTGGATTTATGTAGCTGTTTTGTGACAATGTCTATAGAAGCTGGCATGGTAGACATGGTACTTGTCAGGGAGATCACAGACCATGGGCTCAACAAGAGTCTGTGGTTGGGAGTCAAAGAGACCATATTTAACCCTGGGTAGAAAGGAAGGCATTTTTTCATCCCGGTTGATCTGATCACTAGATCAGATCCTGTATACAGAATAAGACATGTAATGGTCTTTTTAAAATGTGTTTAGCTGTCCTATGATGTTGAATGAGCAGTAGTTTGAAAGGATACAGTGGTTGGTTTCACATGTGTGGGAGAAGCACATGTTGTGGGTGGGAACTGGCAGTGACTAAACTGGAGGGAAATTGGGTAAAAAATGGACAAAACTCTTGAAGTTGGGGGAGACTTTGCCAAACTGAATACATAAAGTGTGACGTGGAAGCTTGCGATGTTCAAGATGTACTGTTGTTTAAAATGGTTTGTTTCAGGCTACATGCGTAAATCTCAAATATTCATGATTATCAATCTTCTAAAACATTGAAAAGAGTGCATCATCTGTTTGCCACAACCACCATAAACTGACATTAAGACTCAAAAGCCACCGCTTGGGAGGCACAATGTTTTGAACTGTTTCATTAACAGCATGTCATTGACAGCATGGAACTGATTTACATTGCAGATGGATCAGATAACTATTGAAATATCGTGAAAGCCAGTGCAAAGCAGGTCGCTGGTTAAACTTCAAAGAGGGAAAAGGTTCATTTCTGGAGTGGTACATTTGTTGTAGTGGGAGATATCTGGTACATCTGGCTATTATGCCAGCGAACATTCCCAACCAAAAAGCCAGACACGACGGACTGTTTTGATCTAAACAGGTCAGCGTGTGGTTTAGATATCATTGTGAAAGAATGTTGGCTTCCGTTGCTCCACTGAAACACTGATATTCAAAAAATGCCCTGAACATCTGGTTACAAAGTGAAAATCATCTCTGGAGGCCTGCAGTCTTAAACCTGGACTTTTCCATATTCATCCGTCTTCCAGCTTTACCTTATTGTTATACCCACAACTTATCTTTCAGCCTTTCAGAGGCAGATATGACACTACATATCTACAACTGTATCCTAAAAAAAAATACATATATATATATATATATATATATATATATATATATATATATATATATATATATATATATATGATCATTGATAAATGAATGAATGAATGAATGAATAAGTCATGATGCATCTTAAACCACATCAGCAACATTGTGTAACTTCAATTAATAACCTCATGTGGTTTGAGGGGTGTGTAGGAGTGTACTTAGGGATCTTGAGTCCTTGTTAACCAAATTAGCTTCCTAGCTGCATCGAACACCATACATATGTAACTTGATTGATCAATTATAAGGGATAAGCAAAAAAAATAATAAAAAATCTGCTTAAACAAAATTATATTCTGCTTCACTTTAACAATGCATTTTACATCAAAATGTATCTTTTATTGTGTCTAGTAGTATGAACACAGTACTACTTAAAGTGGTAAACCTGGACATGTGGTTTAATTTTGAAGTTCTATTCAAATTTGATGAGATTGGATGAACGTCAACATTATTAATCGCCTAGACATAAAACATGGGTGACTGAAAACCTTTATAGACATATTTTATACAGCTTTACTAGCCTGCCTGTTTGATGTTTTGATCCATTCTCTACGTAGGCCTTCTAAAAAAATATTTTATGTACCTAATAGTCTGGATACCATTGAAATTATGTAATTTCTGATAAAGGTTTAATATTTAATATTCATGTCCGCCTGCCAAAGAATTTATTTACAGCACAGCAATCTCCACACAAAACCACAGACTGCTAATGTTTATGTGGAGCAGACTTTGAATTATGTTGAGCATAACATTAGCTCATAAATACCAAACTCAAATCTCATAGCCATCACGGAATAAAAGCTAGGGGCGAACACAGTTTCAGCCTGAGAACAATATAAGCAAATTTGAATAACCTCACTGCGGTAATATCGTCCAAGAAATATATCAAAGGAGACGCGTAATCAGAAAAACACACATTAATCATCGTTTTCATAGTTTTGGACAGCTGTGTATTTATTATTTTTTTTCCTAGTAACTGATAACAGGTTTCTGAATCTTTACGGCTGTGCCGTAAGCTAACGTTCTGACAGGGGCTGATCTGAAATGTTGCATAAAGCGAGTGTCTTGAATTAAACATGCATGTCTTTGCAGAGTTTCTAGCATATTCCAATGAAGGAAAGTCTGTCTGAAAGGTGGAAAACTAGAAAGCACTTTATTTCTATCTGTGGGAAATATGTAATACCCAAATGTGAGTAGATTATATATGCCAAGCCAAGCATCATATAGCTAGTTAATAGCTATCTAACGTTAACTAGCTTGACTAGATTACTCTGTGACGCTAATAAGCCACCAGACAATCTCATATTATATCTTTTTAGTGTCGACCCCAATGCTCTTGTATATATTCTAACAACTTACAAATCATTAGCAAGATATCAAACACAAAGTTAGGTAGTTTAAGTGGTTCGCTAATTTCAGCTTTATAACATTAGCCAATAGTTTGTTCCCCAGTAGTGACCTTCTCTT
This sequence comes from Cranoglanis bouderius, assembly GCA_023630585.1. Classification (NCBI taxonomy): domain Eukaryota; kingdom Metazoa; phylum Chordata; class Actinopteri; order Siluriformes; family Cranoglanididae; genus Cranoglanis; species Cranoglanis bouderius. The sequence continues at coordinate 15,226,121 of CM042565.1, read as the reverse complement.
AAGAGTGGTTTAAAAAGTCTAAAAGTGTAACTTTTTATTGCTAACAAAGTCCTTAAAAAAAAAAAAAAAGTGGCAAAGTTGCATTAAAGGTTACGTTTAAGATGATGTTTTAATGTTGAAGGTGCAGTTTGTAATTTTTTTTTTTTAAATACTCATACAATTTCAGAATTGTGTACCTTTGAAGATACTGTGATTCTCAATATTGCTATGCATCGGATATGACTAGTTTCTTCATTTCAGGTTTCTGCTTACATTTTTCAGGCCCAGAAATTAGCTCCGCCCCCCATGCTGAAATAGCTGGGACAGTTGGTCAGCATTGCGTTTTTTGTTTTTTTGTAGTGTTTGGTAGAGGAGATGGAGCAAGAAAGCTCCAGGATTTGGTATACAATTTGTATTCACATTGAAGAAGAGGGAGCAACAAAAAATATAAACTGCCCCTTTAACACCAAAGTTTTTTTTAACGACACATGCTGGGTCTATTATTTCTTTCTTTATTTTTTATTTTTTTTGTTAACTTTTTTGTTTTGAATTTGGGTTTTTGAATTTGCTGGCTTGTTTTTGGTATTGTTGGTACATGTTTCCAAATTCTTTACAGAATTTGCTGTTATGATTTACACACACACACGTATGTTAGAGGTATTTGAAGCTACATATGCAATAGCAGTAGTAGGGGAGTATTCTCTCCAGAATATTAGATTATATCTGCCTTTAGGCATTGTGTGTGTGTGTGTGTTTGTGTGTGTGTTTGTGTGTATGTGTGTGTGTGTGTGTGTGTGTGTGTGTTTGTGTGTGCTGTGGGAGAACAGCAGGAATCATGTAACATCTCTTTCCCATACCTATCATGCACATATATTTGATTTCCCACCGCTCAGCTCTGTCCGACTGTCTGTCAGTGTGAGATTTGGTTTCTGCTGGTTTCCTGTGGGCTTACTGGCTACAAACCACTGTCAGGGACACTTTAGTGCACCTAACAGATGAGTCTTACATTCCGAACACTGCTTTCTCTTGTAAAAAGAAACAGACGTAGGTAAACGCGTGTGTGTATGCACCCATGAACGCACACACGGACGCACGCACATACAAACAAACCCATAACAAACGCACGTAAAACACCAGGATCCTGGCGGTTAACGTCCAGCCGGAGGCAGAACTAGGGAAAAAAAACCCACACAGTCACATTAAAAAGACAGTGTTTGTGCGAAAGGAGTTTCCTCCTCTTTTTTTTTTTTCCCTTTTTAATTTTATTTACATTTGAGGTTTCTGCTCCTCTCTGTTGGATAGTGTGTCTAATTCAAGCCAGGCATCTCTACAGCACATCTGCTAAAGCAAATCCCAAACAAAATGCTGAATTCATCACAAGCCTTCTCCTTACACGCGGCTCCCTTTAGCTCCTTTATCTTATGGATGCACCTTAACAGCGATCTGAAGCTTGGTGACTAAGAATCACCAGAAGGTTGTAAGTTCGAATCCCAGACGTTATTTTGCCAAAAAAAATTGACAGTTTTGCTGGTACGGTTTTACGGATAACCAATGACTGCGCAACACCCCGTTGCTGATTATTTTCCTATACCAGCACATCCTTAAGTGTTTTATTCCCCTTATACGACAGCAATTTGCCAGCAATTAATTTTTTTAAATTTTATTTTCAGTGTCTTTAGTGTAAAGACTTTCTTCTGGTGGAAAACTTACTGACTATTACAAAGCGCTGACACTGGAGACACCTTACATAAAAGTTAAATAAATATTTCTGGAACTACTGCCGGAGCTCTTGCTCTCACATATAAGTTTAGACTTCCTTAGATGCGGCAGAAGATTAGATTTGTTTTTACCAGCAGTGAAATACATCAATAAACCTTCAAATAAACCAACAAGCTCTAGAAGTCCCTAGATCACCATCATCATGGCAAGTCTCTTACAAAAAAAAAAAAACAAAAAAAAAAAACAAAAAAAAACTTTAATCAAGCATCTTGCACAAACTTTTGCACTCAGCTGTACTTTGGCTCACACTGAGAAAGTCCTATATGACGCGGAAGGCTAAGAATAATTGATAAGTTTCCTCAGTTTACTAGACAAGAGGCCTGCATGTGATGGCAGATGTAATCTCCCCACCACAGCGTAGTTGCACATTTGCATGTCCAGGGGAAAGTGGAATTAGCGTGTTTCCCACACCAGTTATCCATCAAACATCTGAGCAAAGGGTTTACAAGGAGAAAACAAAAACAACGGTGTACCCACGCTCTCTCTCTTTCACGCACACACACGTATTCGCATGCACTGACACACACAAACAAGTGGAGAGAACAGAACAGATGGTTTTGCAGATACAATGATCTAAAAGAGTTCCTGGAAACCCGTTTGACACAAGTGGAGCAAGTCTGCAATTCCCTAATGAAGCAAGATGATGAGATGGAGCTTGACGTCGGTCTCGTCTTTCACTCTTTCCGTGCTGATGCTGCAATCTCGCACGCACACACACATACACACACACACACACACACACACACACATACGTGCCACACACAGCACAGGGCCTGGTACGTCCTGTGTTTCCTCGGGGTCATGGGACTGCTCCATAGTATGCCGTTGAGCAGCATGCATAGGTACGAAATGGATTGTATTCAAAGAATGTTATGTTAACTCGCATTAGTTTCAATATTTCAAAAATAACAAAAAACAAACTTTTGCACTCAAATGTATAGGTGAACAAAAGAAATGTCTTTATAAAATGATAGAGTAGATGAGTACTGCTATTGCATGTATGTGTGCTAGTATTGCACACACTGCAAACTGTGGAACAAGCCGTCATTCAGGTCCGACTACGGTCTTCGTTTTTGCTCGACACTGCATTTAATGGAGAGGAAGTTTTGTCAAAGATTTTTCACACAACACTGTGTATTCAATGGTAGCTAGTGATATAGGTCTAGATAGTTAGATAGATAGTGGTAAAGTTTCAGAATAAGGGCCTAAACTGTGCAGAAAATTTGACCAATCCCACACACTCTCACAGGACATTTTACCAATCCCACCTGCTCTCACAGACAAACTTAACCAACCCTGGCTCCTCCCACAGAAGGTTTGACCAATCCGACCTCTCCCACAGATACACCTAACGAATCCTGGATCTTCCCAGAGACAGTTTGACCAATCCCACCTGCTCCCACAGACACACTTAACCAATCTTGGCTCTCCCCAGAGACAGTTTGACCAATCCTACCTGCTCCTGAAGGAAATTTGACCAATCCCACCTATTCCCAAAGGAAATTTCACCAATCCCACCTGCTCCTGCAGAGACAGTTAAACAATCCTGGCCTTCCCACAGAACGTTTGACCAATCCTACCTGCTCCTGCAGGAAATCTGACCATTCCCACAGGAAATATTTTCCAATCCCATCCACTCCTGCAGACACACTTGACCAATGCTGGCCTTCCACCCTCTTCCATAGAAAGTTTGACCAATCCCAGACACTCTTACAGAAAATCTGACCAATCCCACTGGCTCCCACAGGAAATTTGACCAATCCTACCCACTCCGACAGAAAATGTAACCAATCCTATCCTCTCCTGCAGACACACTTGACCTATTCTGGCACGTCCCACAGAAAGTCTGACCAATCCCACATGCTCCCACAAATATTTCTGACTAATCCCACCTGCTTCCATAGTTATTATTTTTGTTACTTATTTTAAACTTCTTTTATATGTGTTATGTATTTTGGTTATTTAGTCATTATATAAACAAATTTCATAAAGCATTTACAGAAGATGAATGAATTACCAGCAGTTTGCTGTGTACAATATGCTCCCATGTTAACGTACATATACAGAGGTGGGTGTATCAAATACTTTTTTCCCCCACTGTGTGTGTGTGTGTATATATATATATATATATGTGTGTGTGTGTGTGTGTGTGTGTGTGTGTGTGTGTGTGTGTGTGTGTGTGTTAGGGCTTTGCTTAGGGAGCATGGTTGGAGGGTGGCCAAGTGTTTAAGGCCACTGTTAAACACTTCCACATGCGGCTCCTCGGTGCACGTAAAAAGTTGTTGAGGTGCCGCTCTATAACGTTAATGGCTGCCGAGAACGCGGGGGCACTTGGCAAAGGGGGTCGGCTGGAATGCACATACTCATTCATTCTCTCTCTCTCTCTCTCTCTCTCTCTCTCTCTCTCTCTCTCTCTCTCTCTCTCTCGCTATTTTTTCTTTCTTTCTGGTTGTTTTATCCAGACTTTTCTTGGGGCCAGACGGCGGGGATGAAACTGAGAAGCAGACTATACAGTAGCTCTGTCTTTTCTTACACACTGGAGAGACGATGTTCTCTCTCTCTCTCTCTCTCTTTCTCTCTGTTTTCAGCCGTGTGCATACCTGGCTCTTGATGAGGTCATCGTCCCGGTGGATCTGCAGCACGTAGCCACTGTTGCATGTGACAGTGCATCGGGCGCCATTGAAAAAGCCGCCGCTACATCGCAGCTCTGCATTGCGGACCTTCGGCTCCTGGCAGTCGATGGCCTCACAGGAGTAATGAACACAACTGGAGGGAGATAGAAAGAATGAGAGAGAGAGAGAGAGAGAGGAAAAGAGAGAGATAAGGGAAAGAAAAGAGATACAGAGAGAGAGGGAGAGAGAGAGACAGAGTGAGAAAGAGACTGGCTGTTGCACACAAACTGCACTACGTCATCCTCCAGACGGCCCGGAGGACCAACAGTGGAATACTACATGTCACATTCAACTCCGGCGAGACAAACACACCGCGGTCAACCTGACATTAATCTTCATTACTTTGGCAACAAAGCCGCAGGGAGGGAGCTGCAGTATAAATAGAATGTGCTTGGCCCACTCTTTCCACTCTGGAGCTAAACAAATGAGACCTCACGAGCACCACGATGGAAGCGGAGTTGAACGCAGCGACTCGACCGGGACCTGTGTCCGAGCGAGCAAGAGGTTTTACGACACTAACTTGACATGCTTTGGTCATGGAATTAACTACAACTCTTTACCAAACATGAAAAAGTAAAACATCAGAGTCGGACATGTTCCATATTCTTCGCACACACACACACACACACACACACACACACACACACACACACACACACACACACACAAGCAAGCAAACCACATTCACATTCATTTCTTCCTCACACAGACAAATAAAGAAGGTTTGAATCCTTAACACATGCCTCAGTGCTGATTGGATCAACATGGGAGAAAGTGAAACGGATTGAAATGGGAGACAAACTAACAGCAGATACGGTTCTCTTTTACAAATCAATAGGCAGGCTTAAAAAATTCAAACTAATCATTTGTTACTGACATGATGTCAAGTCTACTCATTCACGTACCAATATAGTTTCATATACATATACATTACCTGGCTAAAAGTATGTAGACACCTGTCCATCATACCCGTATGTGGATCTTTCCCAAACTGATGCCACAAAGTTGGAAGCACACAATTGTACAGGATGTCTTTAATGCTGTATCGTTAAGCTTTCCCTTCACAGGACCAAACTTGTTCCAGCATGACAATGCTCCTGTACACAAAGCGAGCTCCATGAAGACATGGTGTGTTAAGGCTGAAGTGGAAGAACTCGAGTGACCTGCACAGAGCCTTGACCTCAACCCCACTGAACACTTTTGGGATGAACTGGAATGGAGCTGGAGCCTCCTCACCCAACGTCAGTGCCTGACCTCACTAATGCTCTTGTAGTTGAAAGAACACAAATCCCCACAGCCACACTCCAAAATCTAGTGGAAAGCCTTCCCAGAAGAGTGGAGGTTATTATAACAGCAAAGGGGGAACCAAGGCTGTTATTGCCCATGGTTTTGGAATGGGATGTTCAACAATCACATATGGGCGTGAAGGTGTCCACACACTTTTGGCTATATAGTGTATATTGAGGCATATAAAATGAATAAAACACTTGCGGCTGTGCTGTTATAGCAAAATATTTGACAATGAGGTGGTGTGATGAATCCTGGAGTCACTGTTACCGCCCAAAAGTCAATTATTTTCCCATAACAGTAAGTGTTTTATTCCTCTTCGACCACAACCAGTTGGCTAGGATTACGAATATTTACTATTAAAAAAAAAGTCGCATTGTATGTTTTAGTCATTTATAGTTACATTTAATGTTATGGAATGTCTGTAAAAAAAATTGGTTCTTGTTATCAAGTATATAACGTATTGTATATTCCACCTATACACATTCCTTTAATAGACTTTCTTTTTTCTCTCTCTCTTGAAGTTTATAAGAAAAAAAAACAATACAGTTTGTCGCTGTTGCCGTGAAACTACGAAGTGTAAAGTCCTGAAGACTTACAGCTTAATCTCTGACTTGTACTGTACAAATCATTGACACTGGAGACTCCTCCCGTAAATCACCTACCGAGAAAACATCATCATATCAACGGCACACTTTTTAACTACGTTTGTGTGGAGTGTCCGTCTCGTGTAAGTTGTTACTATACTAAACAGTAACGTATTAGAATGAAAATTAATCAACATCGTCTGACCAATCAGAATACAGAATGCAACAGTACTGTGGTATAAACTGATTTAATAACTACTAATGTAGCAATTTCTAAACATGTGCACAAAGAGGTTTCCCATAAGAATTGTAAAGTTAAAAGAGAGAGTTCAAACTGATGCTCGCTCGACCATTTAACGATGAGATTTTTGGAAAATTCGGCCAAGCTTTTCCAATCCACCAAACGGTTTCGAAGCCTACAGGTTTTGCTTTACCCTTTGTAACAGCAGTGACGTACAGCATCGATAAATCTCACACTGGGAGCCCTGCCAAGGTTCCAACTTGTTAGAAATGGTTTTACAGTCACCTGCATCACGAAACATATTGCGATACATGTGTAGCTTGAACTGGAACGGAGCTCGAACAGGAACCGAACAAAAGACGTGTGCATGCAGGTGTGCCAGTCAAAGTTCTTCCAGCTGTTCGGCAATAATTGATGATTTTAGATATCAAAGTGGAATAAGTCGGGAACTCTGTCTGACAGCTGATCTAATCTTCCAACCGCAGCGCAGACTAGATTTGATTACAAGCATGATTGTTGAGTAAGAAATATGAAAAAAAAAACAACAACTGGTGGACCATTCTTTTGGGGATTCAAAGAATTTTATCCAGCTGAAACACTGGTCAAAGATTGCAATGCAATGCTTGTTCCAGAAGGTGAAACTGGGATTGTGCTGAACTAGTAACCAATAAACTTGCAGCTTGTTTGAAACCTACCAGTGTTTATGCATTGAACGAAATCTTGAGTGTTTAAACTTGCAACATCTTGAGCAATTTAAACTCATTATGTCTACTTACTCTCATACAGAAAACCTTCTCTGAAGCCCGGCACCCAAGCAAAGAGCAGCAGAGGAAAGAACAAAACACATTCCTCCACTGCATCCAAATATGTGAGGGCGCGCCAGAGCTTTTGTTTGAAAGGCGTTGAGCGCCGAAAAATGGGATAGAGCACACAAAAGCGAGCCATTATAATGACCCCCGTTGTTAACAGCACTGGGAACAGGGGACTTGGTGTTTTGTAGAGGTAGAAGGATTACGAGAAATGCAGTGCCGTTGGCAGCAAGTCCTCGACTGCGTCCAAGTACGACGCAAAATAAAAATGCAGAGGCCAAAAAATCCAGAGCACAGGATCATAGATTATATTTGCGTTTGTGTTTGTTTTTCTGTGTGTGTGTGTGTGTGTGTGTGTGTGTGTGTGTGTGTGTGTTATAATCACGCCAATGATCCACCCTATACAGCAAACCGAAAAGGAACTGACACAAATCACCACTGTCAATATTAGAAGTGACCCTTTCCAGCATTTGCAAATTACTTTTGGCCTAAAATTTACGAGGTGGTATAGTACTCACCCTCACTTAAGCTGAGCGAGATGGAACGAGATGTCTCCTTTAACTGAACGAAAAATGGTCTCGAATAAAACACTGCATCATCCCATAAAGCAATGAAATTATGTTTATGTGCAATCTTGATTTAGCCTTTACAGCTCTATGACTAATTGATAAATATGCTGCCTTTCACTTTTACAAGTTTACCAGTTTTCAAGACTGAAAAATGAACGCAGATGGAAAAAATCTTAGATTGTTTTGGTCTCGTTCTGGATCACATGGCTAAAAAACCATGAAGATTTGTAAGTATTCCTCCACGATGATATGCCGTGCATCCAAAAAGCGCTGTTCTTCACGGCTTGAATGTTGGTTCCAAAGGAAAATGATTTTAAAAAATGGAAGAAACCTAACGTCTACCATCTTGCAAACCTGCACAAAAGTGACATATGGAATTGTGCAATCGCTCCACATTTCAGAAAGAATTCTTCCACATGAATGCAAGCCTGTGATTATCAGCCCCACCCCCAAACAAGCCCAGAATCAGTCCTGAGTTAGAACTTAAGTATTCATGCCAAGTATTAAAATTTTCTTTTAATCTGAAGAATACCACTAACATACACTCAATTTATCCTGAGCACATGTTTTTAGAATGGCGAAATATCTGAGAAAACTGAGGAAAGCCTTTCAGGGTGTTTATAGACACTTTAGGAGACCCTTGAACTCACCTTTGGCCCATGGGGTTATAGATCTCATTGCTCTGGCAGTTGCTGATGGTGATAGGGTCAAAGAACTGGAAGGAACGCAGACCCACACCAGAGATGGCCACCAATGGGCAGCGGAAGATCAGGAGGATAGCCTTGGTGTGGTAGAAAGCCATGCTGAGGTCATGGCTCACGGGGATCACCAGCGGGTTGGTGCGGCAGCTCAGGCGCCAGTTACCTGAGCGGATGGGGGGTATTTAATTTCGGATCTACCACTGTTAGCAAATACATACATGAATACACAACAATTGCTATGATTCTGAGGTCCAAGAAGAATCCATCTTTTGGTAAGGTAAGGACCTTCAGAAAGTTACCTTAAACTGTCTGTAACTTTCCAATCAGTGTTACTAATTACAGACTTTACACACCTAAGCTGTGGATCTTGTCCTTGGTGTCCACCAGCTGCACAGAGATGTTGCATTGCGTCTGATGTTGCACCGAGTCAAAAATGGTTGTCCCATCTGCCGCCAAGTGGATGATGACTGCTGTGGCTACCATCGGGTGCGAGAAATAGGCCTGTGAACGGACACATTGAAGTAGTTGATTATTTTCCTATAACAGTGTGTCCTATGATTGCAGTTTCCAATGTATTAAAGAACTACATGTCATACTAATTTTCCATTTGCAGTTACATTTAATGTTGTGGAAAGTTTGTGAAACAAGTTATTTACTGTTATCACTTATAGCAGCTATTAACAGTCGTTCCATCACCAGACCCTGTGCATTAGTTGTTATTATAGAAACAGTAACATATTAGAACTCAAATCAACACGTTCTGACCAATCAGAATCGAGAATTGAACACAATTCAACTCTTGAACACATCTCCTCATTACTACTCATTACTAATGGGAAGGAAGGTGAGAGAAGGATGGCAAATTCACCTTCAGCCAGTATGGGCGGTACCAAGAAACCTGCTGAGCTTCGCGACAAGGAAACCAGGCATACTGGGAAATGCCATGAGACAAGTCGTACACCTTGGACTGGCAAGTCTGCGGAGGGAAAAACAGCACCAGATTAAAAATAATGCTTTCAAAATTCCAAAATCTGTGAAAAGTGAACCAAATTGTTAGTTCTTCTAGGTATGACACAGTAACGTGACAAATCCAAGCAACTTGCTCAAATGACTCCTGGGACCAAGCAACTTGTAACCTGCTAGTGTGAAAGTTTGAATGTAGGATAAGTGTTAATAATACTGTACATAGCCCCGAAACTAAAAAGCATTTTCTTTTCTCCTTCCACTTAACTCCGTTTTTGTTGATTGACATCGACTTTGGAGTCACATCAACAAGAGGCAGGCTCGTAAACTATAACTGCTTCCACACTTCTCTTTGAACTGTCAAATATTTTTTTATTTTCCTCCTCCTCCCGTGAAATTATTTTGAAGTTGCATGCTAAAGCGCCAATCAGGAATCCTTGTAGCTTGGAGGGCAGACAAGGCCAGCCACATTAAAACAAAGTAACACGAGACAGTCCTGCTAGGATCATAGTGCTGTTTTGCTGATTGGGGTTTAAAGTGAACAGGTGAGATGTGTCTGTGGTTTAGATAATCAGCTGAGCAGGTGTGTTCTGAGAAACATGGACGTGAAAGATGAAGGTGGGATCGTTGTTGCAGAAAGTATAAACATCAAAATTTAGTGTTTTGCTTTGTGTGTGTGTGTGTTTTGCTGCTGTTTCTCACCAGACCTTTCTTTTTTTATTACGTTCTTTCTTTTTTCTTGCATTTGTATGTTGTATGTTAGCATCTGTTTTCTTTTTTTAATTCTTTTTTTTTTATTGGTTGTTTGTCAATTTGTCTGCTGGATGGCAGTTGTGGCTGAGTTACAGACTGGTCTTTTTTTCACAATGTACACAAAAAAAAAAAAACAAGGACACTTTCCCACTGTTTTTACTTTTCCACTTGAACCAATGAAATTGGATATTTGTCATCTGAGCTTTAAACTTATCTGAGTAATCTGAGCACAAACATCCCAGATAAAACCCGGTCCTATCTGCCTCACAGATCTGTTGTGACTGATGTGAGGAGATGCTCCAAAAGACCTGAAGGTTGAGACAAGGTGGAAAGCCAGTCCCAGGCTATCTTTTTTCCCCACTACTTCAGTGTGTTATTCCGAGCCTGCAAGCGTACACCCAATCACCTTGGGTGTATAAACTCATCAAAGATCTTCACATGACCACCATCACCACCAGCACCTCCCCAAATTATATTGCTGTTATATAATTGCCGCGTCTCCTACTGTACAAGCACCTCCAAATGGAGTTGTCATTATTTTGATTTGGTTGTTAAGGAGAGTAAATAAATCCAGACCCCCACCCACCAGGTCTGGGAGGAAGCCTGCCCAGAAGCAGGGAGAGGAAGTCTCCCCATAGACAGCATTCCAGCCCTGTGACATCACTACTAAACCACAACACAGCAGCCAAAGCAAGGTCTAACACAAGCAACACACCGGGGAAAATAAACCAATAAAACAAATGATGTACAATAAATCATCAGAAACCACAAGTTGCAAGAATGCAACGGGCGGTAGTAAAGTAGAAAAAAAAAAAAGAGGGTGGAAGAAACAGCACACTAAATGTTGCGAGCTTGTTAAGGCTTGTTCGTTTTGGTGAGAAATGGCTACCGAGACCTGCCAAGAGCAATCAAGTTACATCGCTTGATTAGAACACGGAGGCACGAGATGAATTCCTATAATACTGCACAGGCACATATTCATTCTGCAAATATGCAAAAGTGACTACTGACACAGGAAACTTGACTAAAGTTGCTAAAAAGTTGAAGACAGCTCAGCAGGCTTTGTCTGACATAATGCAACCAGATTTTTTTTATTCCACGTCCCACATCCTACGGCAATGTTTCTCTCCATCGGATTGGTCAACAAACCCGAACCTTGGCCGAACATCGCTCAAGTATGGTGTGCATCCACCACGGACCACATGGATCTCGGCGCGACTGGATGTTTTGAAGTTAATTATAAGCAAATATCCTCCAGCGTTCACTCCTGAAAACAAAGTGTGCCTGGGATGGCTTGACGATTGCTTCCAAGATGCAATTCAGACCAGCTGTGAAGTTTTGGGAAGGAGGGGTTTCTCATACACTCCTCTTTATCACCCGAACAATACAGACCAGCACATGCAGGTTCTCCTTTTCTTCACACTGAAGAATTTGTTAGTAAATTATGATAAAAGAAACCAAAGTCCTTGAGACCTTACCTCCAGTAGCATTTTCCTCAACTGTCTAAATGTCAGACCTGCTAACTAGGGTTTGGAGATATGACAATATAATATCAACACTGGGATAAATTATGTCACAATATGCTTTACTGAGATATTCTGAATATTGTGGTTATTATTTTTCTTTTTAATGACTGGAAGCAGTTGATTTAATTTTAAACTTTTGACTGACTTGTTTTTCTAGCACAAACACCTCATTCCCAACAGAATCAACTAACTAAACCTAGTAATGAATATCTACTGGGTTTTGGATTATGATACTGGATTATTTTTATGAAAAAAAAAAAAGGTTCAATGTGCCAAACGGATAACAAATGACTTAATTTTTAAATAAGAATCGGTATAGATCTTCCAGAGAAGCACAGCAATTGGGGGTTTGAGCTAGGTCAGTCACTGAGAGCGCACAGCTCGAGATCCTCAAGAGGAATCTTGTGCCTGATTTTCTGCTCTAAACTGCTAATTCAGGAACAGCTGCAAGAGCTGGCAGCAAAGCAGGCCATGGATTAAAGCGGAAAAAAAATAAAGCACTTGCTTTCTGTTTACAACCTAAACAAATCACAAGCAGGTACCAAGGGTATTGGGGTCATCCACCTCAGTTCCACCTCAAATCCATCTTTAAAACAAATGTCCTGCATGCGGCTCATGTTTATTTTCCTGTGATCTATGGCATTTGAATTTAGGAAATAATAAACGATCTCATAAGCTTTTTGAAACGTGGCTACCTGCCTAATGCTCTCAAAATACGAGCTCACCCGAGGTTCTTCAGGGTTCTACTAATCCTGTGAAGTTTTTTTTTTTTTTTTTGTTCCCCTTTAACTGCACAAATAGTCATCTCCCAGGGAGTGCACATTCTTGGTTTGTCTATACAAATCCGTTTATTTTCTCTGAATGTGCTGGATAAACTGTGATTTGTTTCTTTTTTTCTTTTTTCTTTTTCCTCGAGACAAACAGGAAAGGTGCTTGCCAGCTAGCGCAACATCTGTGAGACATTTGCAGGGAGACCTGTGTGAGGTTTGCTTTACCATCACGACACAAGAAACCCAGCTTAGAGCCTTCCATGTGAGGTAATGCTCTTTCAAAACCTCAGAGCCAAACATTTCTCAAATCTCTTTGCTTCCCTCATATCTCTCGGTTAACCGCTAAAGACTCAAAAGACTAGCTGGAAACAACATTATGCATAATATATCCAAAAATTCATGCAGGTGCAGCTTCTCCAGAAGGGGTTTCTCTGAACATTTTTACCCACTAGATGAGCGTTTTTCCAACCCTGATTCTGCAACCCTGGTACCTTTAGAATTTATTAATGAAACAACAAAATACTAAGGCCAGACAGGGCCATTACCAGGAACAAAATTGTAGTGAGGTCCACATTGCAGAATTATACAACATCGATTCTTCATTTTTAATTTCTGTTATGTTATCTTTCCATTCTTCCATTGACTGTTCCATCTCCAGACTGCTAGACCGTTTCATTTTATTGAGTTACAGTGAACTGATTACATATTAAAGAACGATAGAGATCCTCCCATTAATAAATCGTCTATTTTATGTAGTTATTGTAAAATATAGAACTGAAATGTTCATGGTTTTGTATATTGTACAAAAAATTAGGAAAGAAATTAGGAAAATTTAAGAAAAAAGGTGTTACACGCAGTAATTATGTTCATTTAGTTTATTTTTTTAACTATATGTTTTTATTTTTAGCCAAATTTTTGACTTTTTTTTGGCTGAAAATTTTCAGTGGCATATGATATACTTTCTTTCTACTTTGAACAATTTTATTTCACATTAATAAACTCAAAATATTCAAGTGAGAGTGCATCTTTCAAGCAGGAAAATCAAGATGAGAGATTATTAATGTGAGATCGGGGGGAAAATGGTGGGGCTTTCAGTTAATATCAGTGTCAGTTAATATCAGAGCGTTCAAAACACCTATGCAACTGTCAATCATTCCAGATCCATATGTCGATCTACTGTTTTTATTGGGGGGAAAAAAAAGAAATCTGCTCTTTTTGCATATCTTTGAGTGATAACTCATACCAGCCTTCTCCAAGGTTAAAATACAGAGCCCTAACACGAAGTGTGTAAAGGTTGGCAGGTCTGAGTTGGCGAAAAGGAAACGAGACTGATGTCTAAAATGGACTAACTGTGCCATAACTCGTGGCTTCTCCTCATCTGACAAGCCAAAGCCACGGTTGCCTCACGTGCCACAGTGGGTGCACGAGCAAAATGTGCGGTCTGCCGATGGCTTCCCAAGAGCGTTCCATAAGCGAACCACCTCCACTAGACATAAATGACATTCCCCCTCGGCCCTTCCAGAGCTGCTGGCCACGCTCCCCCAAAACCTGAAGTGTTAACAGCCAAGCGTGTAAATGGAGGTTGCCTTTTAGAGCCTGGGCTCTTATGGGAAAACCAGATGCTCCTTTTAATGATAATTGAAACAAGAGAAGACTTTGTGGTATGGCAAAGTCACCATTGTACTTTTCTCAGTTACTGAGTGTTCCTGCTATAAAGATCTTAGCTTTCACTGTGCATGAAGGCTAAGGAAGTGGCATGTTATCTCCAGCTGTACAAGGACACCTGCTGCGAGCTATGTTTCTGGAAGTGGGGACAAACAGGATTGCTGATCATTGCTTACATTTCTAAACACTGTGCTCAGATAGCTGTGCAAAAAACGGCCAGTGTTTCTGCAGGTTTCTACATCTAGTAGTTGACTGAAGGCCAAGATTAACTGATTAAACAGGTGTGGATCCTGATTGGTTGGAACAAAAACCTGTAGGCACATGGGCCCATTTGAGGATAAGATTGGACATGGGATTTTAGCCTGGTTAACTGGTTAGCTGATTCATCATCCCACCAAAATTCAACATTTACCATGGAAATGAGTTCTCACATTGATTATCAGCATCGTCCACATCAGTCTCTGTCTCATCACTTGAGGTAAATGTCGCTCGCAGCATTTAAACCCAAGCCTCATCATCAGCTCTTCACTCCACTGATCTCGGTTCATGCTAACATCCTTGAGGATATAATCACTGATTCATTCATTCATTCATTTCACTCATGTCCTGTTGACAAAACTTCTTTTTATTAATGTCTTTATGAGGTAATTTAAACATTTTGAACATTTCGCTCCCTGTCATCTGTACAGAGCGTGTAAGCGCTCTTCTTTGTTTTGATGATGCGATGTGCAGGAGCATGATAGATATTCTGAGTCTCTGATTACAAACTGACTTGATTACAAATATATCCTATGGCACAATTGTTTAAATCATGAGGTTTTCAACAGTTTTACCCAGACTTTTTTCTA
The DNA here is from genome assembly GCA_023630585.1 of Cranoglanis bouderius. Lineage (NCBI taxonomy): Eukaryota > Metazoa > Chordata > Actinopteri > Siluriformes > Cranoglanididae > Cranoglanis > Cranoglanis bouderius. The sequence goes on along the minus strand of CM042565.1, from coordinate 15,210,972 downwards.
GACCCAGACTACCCAGTTTTTTGCAGACAGTCACCAAGGCAAGGTTTAGAAAGTAGACTAAATAAAAATGTTGTTTTTGATAAATATTAATTATGTTTTCTTAAACTAGAGATGTCAAAGTATATTACTGGAAGGGAAAAACTCAGAAGTGAGTCACAGCAACAGGTTTTCCAAGACTGCCAGAGACACGCATGTCCCATATATCATGTACTGTATATGGACGTGCATAGCTTGTATCAAATATACTTAACATATATTTTCGGCACCTCTGTATCACAACAAGCACTGCCTCAAATTTGCACACATGCACTTTCTCTTTAAGTGTCCAGACCATGTAAAATACCTCAGCCAGTCTCTATTAGCTCCAGCAAAGCAATCACACAGGCAGCCTTTGAAACACTTCAGTGAACTTCCGCACAAACACGAGACGGTCCAGAGCCACCAGAAACGGAGAGGGCTGGCAAAACTGCTATCCCACACACACTCACACGCCCTCGAGTGCATAGCTGAAAACCATTATCGTAAAGTGACTTCGCAATGAAATGAGCTATTACTAATGTGACCTTTCAGCCAGTCAGCCATGCAAAAAAGCTCTGTGCGAGCTCCGTGTGCATGTAGTTGCATGGAGAGCGGTGCTCTCAGGCCTGTCGTTATTGTGCTGCATGGCCTCCTGAGAATACCAAGTCTTACGTCAGTGCCCAGTGTGGTGTAGGGACTCTGGGGGGATAACCTATTGAAACCCTAGTGCTCCACTATGCTAACACATGCTTGTTGTTAACCTGAGCGCAGTACGAGATGCTGTCAAAATCCCCTCCAGGCCAACCTCAGCTAAAAGCAGCATCCCTCTGGTACAGCTCTGTGAACAGGATGTTCTGTTCAAGCACTTGAAGACATATTGCTTAGGAAGGACTATGCGTCCTATTGCAGCTCGGCCATGTTTGGGATGTGGGGCTACCTTAATTAACCTCACACTGCATGCACTGGTGGGCATAAGAAGAGAGAAAGAGAGTGATAAATCATTTTGATTATTTTGTGTCACTGATCATTTTTGTACGTAATTACATGAGCAGTGTGATGTAAAAATATCATTAACACTATCTAATGCGATCTTAGCTGCTGTGCTTTATCATGGCAGTGCCTGAAAAATGTGGAAATTGATTACAAGCAAACCAGTCATGGATAATAAATATCATATAGATTAGATTTCACAGGCTTATGGTTTGTAATGACTTTGTTATAATTTAGAATGTTAAAAAAAATTATCAGAAGTCAGGACTTCTTTCATTATAATAATGATCAGTAATGTAAACTGATTTCCCTTGATGTCAATATTGATGGCTTGTTACGGGTCCAAAAATGTATTTCGATTGACACTGGTACACCCGCTGCCATTTTAACCTCAATCAACCAAATCAACTAATCCCGGATCCTGGTTGGAATTTTAACAGATGTAACCAATGTCTAAGAAATATGGCCTTTGATATTTAATTCGTAAATCACTGGTCCTGCTTATGCGAAAAAAAGAAGAAAAAAAAATCAGGCTAATTGTGACTCTGAAATCAGGATAGATACATTTGGAAATGTAATTTCCATTTGATCAGATCCTGTTCAGGGTCATGGTGGATCCTGGGAACACTGGGCATGAAGTGGGAACACACCCTGGATGGGAAGCCAGTCTATCACAGGGCACCATGCACACAATCATTCACACCTAATGGGCAATTTAGAGTAGTTAGTCCATCAACTGGCATGTTTCTAGGAGGTAGGATGTGGGGAAATCATTTGAAACTCCACACATACAGAAAGTCAAGCTCAGGTTCGAAATTGGGACTCTGGAGCTCTCAGTAAGCAATGCTACACGCTGTACCACATACGTCGTCACAGCTCCAGATTCCAGGGTTTGATTCTGAGCTCCGGTTACTGTGCAAAGTTCTCCCCGTATCCATGTAGGTTTCCACAGTGTTCTCTGGTTTGCTTCCATCTCCCAAAACATCCCATTAGGTGAACTGGCTATTCTAGTTTGCACTTAGATGCAAAAGATTGTGTGGGATGCTCTGCCATGGACATCCATCCCAGGTATATTCCTGCCTTGCACCTAGAATTACCTGGATAGGTCCTGGTTCCACCACCACCCTGAGCAGGATAAAATGCTGAACACTCTGTATTATGCTTTCTCTTTCTTTGACATCCACAGAATACAAGACTTTCTAAAGAGCCTTCACTTCTGAAAAAGGTGAAGAAAAACTGGAATTTCATCATGATCCTGTAAAACTGATGAAATCAGGCATGAAAAAACAAGGGCAAATACATTAACCAGCGGACGGGATATCAGCCTTGGCACTGGACAATGCTGGATTTGGCTGAAGCTCCAGCAGTCCTGCTGTTCTGCATGGTGGCTGTCTGTATATTTTTATACCCAAGTACACGACTCGCTCACCGCGTGGCCTGGGAATTGAACCAGCCGAGCAGGCTTCTCCAGCTCACAAGCAGCGGCCGTGCAGATTTTTCTGGAAGCGTTCTGCAAGAACTTGCTGCCGTGTGCTGTTTTCTTGACCATGCTCCAGCCCAGATGCACTCCACCGAATGCTGACATACTGCAAAGTCGAAACTGGGATAAGTTGAGGATCAATTTCACTTCGGGGCACAGGTCAAAACAACAAGCGTGTAAAAGTCGGTAAAGTGCTGGTGGGTTGCTGATGAGCCAGGCCAAGAACATTTCTGCCCAGCCCACACAGATAGAAAATACAGAGCAGCAAATACATCCTGTCCTTTCTACGTATGAGATACGCACACAGTCTGATGGTGGGGGTTTTAACTAGTGGGTAGGTAGGTGGGTGTTCTCACATATGGCTCTCACAACGATGAAAATCTGCTCGTTTGACCTAAAAGGCTGTGTGTTCTTCATGGTGAATAGCAGCCGTGGCTGCAGGCCTGTTGGCATCTTCGACATAGACACAGTCCCTTCCCGCCTCACTCCATCTTCCACGGGTTCCTTTCAAGCATCCGGACTGATCCCTATCAACTAACTTCATTCCCCGTGGGGGGAGCTGGCCCAACATGACCTTTGAAGCAGCAGAGCCTGCACAGAATCTTCTGATTGTAAGGACGCAACAAATGAAGGAAGACCACAATAACAACAAAACAATGACAAGCATGTATCTTATTGTAGAGGAGATGGTGCAGGCACCTTGATCATCAACAGGCCCGGATAAAGCAAGGCAAGGCAGGGATATGTTTACTGTTTACAGCTACCTCTAAAAAGATAGAGCTCACACACTGTCTGTTTGATGACTGGATGGGATAATGATGAGATATGCCAAAGATATGCCATTCCAAAGCTAGAGTATGTCTAGATCATGTACAAGGCACTCAGAAGGAAATATGGAACTTTGCAGGGATGATCCAAGATATCCATTTCTCATCAACCACAACCATCTGGATTTGGTTTGGTTTGACTGATGAGGTTTTCATTGTAAAAAATTAATGTGATTAAGTCTGGAGGACGCAAGAAAACCCCAAGACTACTATGACCTGACATATATGCTCGGTTTAAAGGAAGAATTTGAGATAGAATTTTCTGCACTGAATATTTGCCGTACCATAAACCACAAAGGACAGACCTTGCATGAAACAGCTGGTGAAAAAAAGAAAGAACAGAAGCATGAGTGGGGTTTTTCAGAAGCACTCTAAACGCCAAATTCTCTCAATTCATCCGTCGAGTGCTTACAGGGCTGACGTCTTCCATATGCACTGTATCATTCGGCTTCAAATGGCCTCATCCATCTCCTTTCTGTGTGACTTTAATCTTCTCCAGCTAAAGTGACCCAGTCCGACCTTGGCTGTAATGGGGCCAGGTCATTGTGCACAAGGGCTGTTTGGCACAGAGGTCGGTGTGTAATTTTGAAAGACAAGTATAGGGTCTTCTGGACTCTGGAGATGTTATCTTCAGTCTTACAAGCAGGAAAGAGAATGTTTCTTCATTCCAAGCACAAGTTTCGCTAAAAGAATTTCCATCATAACAATGCCAACATCTGTCTGCACACAGTGACAAAGGTCAGTGAATGCAGTGTATGCCAAGATCACCTCTACCAGCAGGAAAGGTGTTTATGTAAAAGTTATTCGATGCTACTGAGTTTAAATAAAGTGAAAACAAAAGCAAATCCACCCAAAAGAAGGGTAATAAATCCAAAACAAATATAAAGAAAAACAATGCTAATCACCCAGCAGCACTTTTGCACCACAAAATGTAAGTTTCTGCTTTATGTACACCACAAAAATAAAAAAAATTAGGGATTGATAGTACATAGTCCTTTTGTGTTACTCATACAGGTCACTTTGTAGTGAAACAGGTAACATCTATTTTATCTTGAATAATTTCGTGAGCCCCTTAAGCTTTCTGAAACCCTGGCCTGAACTTTAGAACATCCGTGTCAAATGTATCAGTGATAAAACAGGTTCTACCTTGGTGATTGCAGGGTATCCCGATGCCACCTCGGCTGGGCAGTAGAGCCTTTCCTCATGGGACGTCTCCACTGTAGTGGCCCACTGATCCAGGAAACCGCTCGGGGTGTACAGACCACAGTCCCTTACACTCGTCTCCCGTTCAAAGTCCTCACAAACTCCATCGCCGTCATAGTAGTAGCAAATGCTGGGTTCGCCTGGGAGAGACAGAATGGCATGTAAAGATCACGTGTTACTATTTATTGAGTCCAAATGACACAAAAGAGCCACACTGGTATAAAGTGGGACAGAAAATGTGGGTTAATTCAATCATTCATTCAATCATTGTTGGTTTCCTGTAAGGAGACATTTAATTAACATTTAGGGAAGGAGTCAACAGTGTCAGTGCTTTGTAAAAGTCAGTAAGTTTTCCAACATGGAAAGTCTTCAGGACAGACGAGTTGACACTTTGTGTAAACATTGCCATTACATTAGCTAGATAAGATAAACCATGGCAGCTAGTTTTTAATTTGAATGAAAAATTCAGGAAAGCTATTAGCAACCAACATTTTGCAATTTTGCTGATGTTTGAACTAGACTTGGTGGACAGGATTTGAAATTTTGTCCAAAGGCTAGTCATCTACTGTAGGCTAGCACAGCTATAAATGCTTTACTTGCTGATCTATTTCTGAATTTTCTGTAAGTGAGGTAAAACTTCCTCAAACTTAAGAGACACTTTGCGACTGCTAAGTACGTTTTCATTCTCTGCAGTCTAGCAGGAGGAAAGTCCGTAACATGAGTCTGAACCCAGCGACACAGGGGAAAAAAGCAGCAAGGAAGAATATCTGCCAAAGATTATCAGTAGGTACTTTTAAAGAAAAAGTGTCATCCCTATCTTTTTTTTCCCTCTCTCCGGGAGAATGGGAGGAAGAGGAGAGCAAACATACGTGTCCTTGCTGCCAGGTCAGAGCGGATTGGTTTTGGACGACAAAAAAATGAGATGAATTTTGCGAAGAAAGGAGAGTCCTGCTGCGGTGGCCAAGGTGGGGAAAAAGGATTCGCGAGAGTAATGGGATATGATGTATTTGTCAGATTAGGGGTCTATCATATTTATTTTTTAAGGAGATAGGTGGGAGGGGGTGAGATGTACAGACAGATAGAGTGACAGAGAACGAGACAGAGAAAGAAAAGAGAGAAGTCTCCTTTACAGACACCGGAGTCTCCTTCATTTTCAGTCGTCTTCCTGCTTCCTCATGCATCTCTCGCTCTATTCCTATTGTTTCTTATTTCTCTGTTCCTCCTCTTCCAGTTTCTCCACCACTCACGTCCATATTCTCTCCATCCTCTCCCTCTCAATCAATCTTTCCTCATTGTGTCCTCCCTCCGCTGCATCCTTCTCATCTCACACTCCCTCCTTCTTCGTCCTGCTCTTTCTAACCCCCCCCCCAATCCCGCTTCCCAGAGTCAGGGGTTCCAGTAAGGGGGACAGAGAAGTGCCGTGCCAAGTTGGCCTCTACGCAAATTCCAATGCTCCCCTCAGCCTAGCTCTGGCGATGTTGAAACGTGGGGCTGCCGAAGGGGGCACACACATTCACACACACTCTGCTTACTATAGTTAGGAAGAAAACACACACATGGTGTCAGAAGTGCAATATGCTTTGCTAGCTACATGATTCACCTTCTTCTTTTAGTGTCAGTGCTAATCTGGTGCAAATTTAGCTTTGTGTTAGCTAGCTTGCTAGCAAACATGGCCATTGCTTTTAGTTTCACAATAAATGCATGTCCACAGGTTTTTACTACAAAACACAGTAAAGTATAGCTAGCTTGATACTTCTGCTAGTTACAGCTAAAGCTAAAGTTAGCTAAGCTAGCTAAGGTGCCACTAAGCTAACTTTTAATATCCTTAGTGCGGGCTAGTTTAGCAAATTCTGGAAAACTATTATATTGTGTTTTATGCTAAGCACGAGGCATGGCTAGAGGTTTTATTTACTGTAGTTTGCATAAGGATAGCTATGATATATGATATATCTGCTACCTACATTTGAGGAAGTAATGTTAATGTTAGCTGTGCTAACTAGTAAGTTGTCTAGGTATAGTTGTTCTCTACAGGAATCTATGTCTTTGGTTTTAATTACAATCAAACGATTTGTTGTAAGATTAGTTTGTTAACAGACATTGCTAGAGGTTTCATTTTCAGTAGACTGTTTAGGAATTGAAAGCTTAATATGTCTGAACTCTAGTGCTAAGGTAATGTTAATAGCTAAGCTGCCTAGTTGTCTATTCATACAGAATTCTCATTTTTGCAATCAGATAACAGAAGTCTCTTGGGGTTAAGCTAGCTAGCTTAGATAATTCAGGCAAGCTATTATATAGCTTTTGTTTAAACTATAATCCACTTGTTAGCAGACAACGCTAGAAGTTTTGATTATAAAATACAGTAGTTTACTGAACGATAGCTAGCACTTTTTGATGTCAAGTTACCATTAGCTAAGCTAACTTGTTAGTTGTCTATTCTTAATGCAAGCTAGTTCAGATAGTCCTGGAAAAGAATTAATATTATGTAATTAAAGCAGTGTTTTATGTTAAACTACAGGGTAGTGATGCTCTGTATGCTTGATCTCAACATAAGTCTCTGGGTCAAGCTAGCTAGTTTAACTAATGCTGGCAAAAAAATTTTCACCCACTTTGTAACAGACATGGGTAGTTTTATTTATGAAGTACAGGATAGCTAGCTAGCTCGATACATATATATATTTGATAGCTAATGATGGATTTGTAATAATAATAATAATGGCCAGGTAAACTCACTTATATAATGTTGCTAAATTAATTCAAACAATGTTTTAGACTAAACACCTTGCCGCTGAACCTAAGAAGTAAAAATAAACACTAGTGGTGTTGTCATTAGTTCATGGATTTTAACTTAAAATACTGCAACTAAAGTCCAGGCAGGCAGGCAGGCAGGCAGACAGACACAGAGTCACGAAGACACAGACAGACAGACAGACAGATGAGCAGATGTGAAATCTACAAACAATGTGAACTCTACAAACAATTCAAGCCGCCACACAGATGTGAGTTCTTCCACTGAAAGTATGCAGACAGAGGAAAATAACAGGTACCGTGATAGCCGTATGAGAACAGATCAAGAGAACTCCACAAGATATAAATAAAGGTGACATCTGGCTGGTGACAGGAGGTCAGGACCGCTTTAGATGTTTGCCAGTGTTTCTAGCATCCATGCTTGTTGGAATCAGAATCCCTGAGGCAAATACCTCGAAATATGGCGATGCCTATGATCATGTGTAACATGACTCTTAACATGTGCCGTTTTGACGAAACGTGTTAATTTCATGTTCACAAGGACGTTGCACATGACTTCCATATGTGCGGCTCTGCAGACTCGATGTGACAAGTTTCCTCGGGCCAAAACCAAAGAGGAGCGGAAAAGCCTCCTTTATGCATAAAGCAAAGACGCAGACAAGGTGCCAAAGCATCCGTTCTGAATTTGTTGTCCTGCTCTTTTGAATAAAATGTCTTCCAGACGTGATTGGGATGTCGCATTGTTTGAGAATTCTTGGAGGAAAGTAACAAAAATGTGTGTTGGATAAATCTAAAGGCATATTTGCAAAGGGGATTATTTAACCATTTCACATTACACATGATTACCGTCAGGTTCCGAGGTGTAACACTACGTTCACACTAGCAACTGACAAATCACTCATGTCACTTGTAGTTTTTGAAACAGTAGTAGCTATATATATACAGTCGCTTCTAAAGATTTGATAACGTGTCAAAATCAGTGTGAAAATTGGTTGATTTAAATTTATTTGTCTTTGTAATGTCTCTATATACATTTAATGAGAGATCATACATGACAAGATGAAACCACACATATTTTTTTCAAAGAGTAAATGGGAACTAACTGCAGGCAGGTACTAAATTTGTGAGTGGGGAACCTGAAAAACACTGGACCAAAAGCACCATAGGATTAGTCCAAAAATCATTCAAGCCAAAAGATTTTTCTAAATGTTTTTCAACTTATTTTGCATAGAATTGAGAAAAATGTTGTCGCTTGCTGCTGTTGCTGAAATCGCAGCTTCATGTTGTGCACATATGTAGAAAATGAAGTCATCTTTCACTTTGTTGCTTGCTAGTATGAATGTATGGTAAGGATTGCAGTCAGGAAATACTACAACAACCAACTAGAATAAGACCGTCCAATAATAAATAAGCCCAGTGATTTTCGGATTCCTGAATAATGTGGTCTCCTTCTCCGTGTTCTCCAGCATACTCTCAGGCTATTTGTTAGTTTCTTAATTTTACAAGAAGAACACACCTCTGTGTGAAATATTTGTTGATGTTGCATGGGAACTGACGTCTGTGTATCAGTCTGGGTCTTCTTGACTAGAATTTAGTCATATTATCTATGTTATTTGTTGTATAGATGCTAGATGTACTATCAGTGTCTGTTAGCTCAAGTATCCCAAATGGGGCAGTAACAGTCTCCTCAAAGCATGTTTAGTCATGAGTAGCTCAAATATCTAAACATTGAATGCAACGGTGCCACAGCAATTCTTTTCTATCGATCAGAGTGATGCTAGAGAATTGTGGTTTGTCAATTAGCTCATGGATATAGAAGTTAGTGCTCTCCTCTAAGTGTGGTGATCTGCTCTGTGAGGTTGCATAAGCAGCAGTTCATGTGTCTTAGAGAAAGAACTTTTTATCCCTCATCCTCTTGGAGTAATAGGGTGAACTATTGGGACTTAAGACAGATTTCTGTCGCTTTGTGCACTCACCTACACAGTTGAAAAACGGCTCTTTCCTACATTGACTTGAGCAGCCATCCCCATTTATGGCGTTCTTATCATCGCACTGCTCTCCTTGGGACCTGGGGGACAAAAGAGAATAGGAATTAATACAAAGCAGCATGCATTTGATCATCATTAAGGTTTGGATGGACTCCTGCTTGATGATAATGCTGAAACTGAAGATGTGTCACATAAACACACCTCTGGATGATCCCATCTCCACAGTATGGTGCTCCAAGACGATGGAATAATGGAGGAGACGGTTCGCTATCTCCCCTTCTGGAGATCGTCTGAACCTGGTAGGTGTACATCACACCATGCACCACATCCCTAAACGCCAAAAAGTAAAATAAAATAAAAAGTAGAGCTAGAGTTAGGTTGAATCCACACTAAAAAGAGTCAAGAGTGCTCACTTCAAAGCAAATCCAAAGTTTTGGTAACTTTCTTGACCCAAAGGACGTATTATCAGGACGTAGTAGCAAAAAAAAAAAAGACAAATGTTTATTCAGACTGTACCACTACTAATGTTTCTCATGCCTCATGCTCTCTTAATGAAGATATTTCAACACAAACTTTTATTTCTTGGCTGTGTTTCTGGTTGGCTCGAGTGCCTTCTTAACCTCCTTAAAAATTCATGACCCAAAATCCCATTACGGGCCCGAAGTAAACGAGCCTCTAATTCTCTAATCCTAGGTCAGCTTTGTTGTAAAGCATCATAATTTGATTCCACTTTCGCAAGCCATCACTCGAGGGTTCCAACCAGGCATTACAATTAGCGTGCATATGGATTTCAACTTTGGGCCTCTCGGAGCTCATCTGCATTCAGTTATGCTTGCTGATACGAAATGCAAGCTGTGGAGGGAGTGAATGGAATTGATCCAGGAGCTGCACTTAAAACAGATCTCAGGCTCTGTAGACTTAAATGACTGAAGAGCGAAATGAGGCAATGACATCCTCCTTTGGACTCAGTCACCTTCTTCAGCGCCCTTGCTCAGCCGATATCCAAGGGAATCGGAGTTCACCCGGCCAACGGGTTTATTACTCCACTACGTTTGGGAAGACGTTATCATTACATTAAGTCTAGTACAAGCCTGAGTATCTATTCTAGTGCCATCAGTGCCTTGCGCTAATGTCTAGATGTCTAGACATTTACTTTATTATAGTTTAAACCTCCTCACACAGAGTTGCCAGATTTTTTAGGTATATCTATTAGGTATAGCATATAATTTTTGGCCTTCGTATGGCCTTTGGTTTTGTATATTGTTCATCATACTGGCTGTCAAGTAATCTATAAAAGAAATCCTCTGATTTTGTTTCGTTTACATTTACTTTTTAGTTATGTATATTAATACAAAGTACAAAACATTATGTAAAAGATAAAACGTCTGTAACATTTGTACCCAACTTGTGACTATCTGAATGAATAATGTGAATAATAAAGCACTTTATTAAGCAGTAAAATAACTGACAGTCTCTATTGCCTATTTAAACAAGTCATTTAGGGAAAAAAAAAAAGAAAGAAAGAAAGATTTTAGCTGCCAAAGGCTAAGAACTACACATTGATTAAAACTGCCATGCCAGGGGTTGTCAACTGGCAGACCGCTCTGGATGCAGACCCAGCAAAGTATTTCAGTGGATCAAACCAAGTGCTAAATAAATACTGAAGCAGAACCGATCGATGGTTGAAAAACTGGCCATCGTTCATCAACCCCAGTTTTCTAAACTTCCATCACATGCATTCATGTAAATTATGTTCATTATTTTAATGAAGGTAGCTCAATTGTATGCACAGACTTCCATCAATTTTATTTCATTTGGTCTCTTTGGTCTGATTAGTGAAGTGATGACGTGGCTTGTCCAAAAAGTTCTTCAAAAAGTTGATGACGAAAACAGAATGTTTAAAGACGAATGGGCAGAGAAATTCAAACAGACGTCTTGTCGGTTCAGAGAACATGGTGTTAGTCAAAAGTGGTAACGTGAAGCGCCACTAAACAAAACCAAACTTCAGATTGTCTTACTTCTACCCATAAACTAATCACTAATGGTTAATTATCAAAACGTTGTCGCCATTCAGTCCTGTTAGTCAAGGAGTTTTATGTAAATGGACCATTTCCAGTAGATTTATTCCTCTAATTGGATGACAGAAACGAAAAAAAAAAAACCCAACAACAACAATACTCTATATATGAAGGTGTTCTAAATTTTGCCTAGTCACTTCTTCATCTTCCTAGATAAAGATTATGACTCGGCACATACAGTATGTCTGAAATCGGATGTACGATATGACACACCTGAGCCACATGGACCGCACCAAACAACACAGCTATAGAGGGTTCCCTCTGCTCCCTGCAGCTGTACCACACTGAAACTGATACTGCGCTGGGAAATGAACAAAGTGGGCAAACGCTTTTGATGTTGGTGCGAGTAAGCACGTCTCTTTTAGTGTTCCACTGCATTCACTCAGACACAAACAAATAGCTGGCGTGCAGTCACGGCCCGGGTTTCCACAAAACAGTAACTCAATACACACTACGTGGGCCAAAAAACAAGACACGCACCGGGAGAGAAAACATCCAGGCCACATAGCTGAACATCAGTTGTTTGCGTGTGTTTCAATAGTCTGAGAGACTGGACTTGCAAACAAGTGAAAGGAAAGCTAAAGGTAAACAGGCCAGGAAGAGAGAGAGAGAGAGAAAGTGGATGTGGCGAGAAGAAATATTGACAGAGGCACATGCTGGGATTGAATAGCAGGTCATATACAGACCATCAAGTAGTATTAATTTCTGAACAGATCTTCCTCCCCACACACACACACACACACACACACACACACATATGCACAAACAAATGCATGCATGCCAACCACCCACAAAGCTACACACAGACAGAAGGCTTCTCCAACATCAACTCTGTAATCCTGCAGTCCACACATCTATAAAACAACACGTTCAGGCAGCCTCACACACACACACACACACACACACACACACACACACACACACACACACACACACACACACACACACACATCAGCTTGTAATAAAAGAATGAATGAGAGAAGGGAAGGGGGAAAAAAACATACAAAGGCCTCATTATTTGCATTTGCGTTGGCCGGCTTCCCCAGAGGGAACACAAGCCCTTCTCTCTGCTGATTAACAAAAACGACGCGGCCAAATTAATGGAGCGCTCGGGCATGGCGGCTGCTGTTGCAAACATGGGAGGTTCAGGCGAGGCCAAGATTTTCGCACTGACGTCAGCACAGTTATAAGGTGCCTGCTCTAATGGGCAGGGAAGCAGTAACTTTTAATAAGAGGCTAAACAAATCATTCAAATTAGCACTTAAGATGAATGGCGAGGGCTGAAGTTTTACGCGGCTGTTTGCGTTTGTGCCCGAGCCAAGTGTGAGGCTGAGGAGAGAAAATCACTAAAGCACACACCAGTGAAAGTCACATAAAATCACCCGAGAATGCACAAAAAAATTAATATTCACAAGACATTCTCATGCACACACACACACACACATACTCCAATATACAAACAACATACACAGCAGGAAGCTGTGTGTTCAAATGTGTCAATTGATTTATTGCAGGATACTTGTTTGATCACTTTAGAATGACGTGTTCCCTACTTTTTCCTTGCTCTCCCAAAATTAAACACACACACATACGATCAAACATACAAACACACACAGTTCCTCTGACATAATTAACACATCTTAAGAAGGCTGTTAGTAACCATGAAAATACACATGTATATATATATATATATATATATATATATATATATATATATATATATACAGTACTGTGCAAAAGTTTTAGGCACATGCAAAGAAATGCTATAAAGATGCCTTCAAAATAATGAAATTAAATGTTTCTATGTTTCTACATTTAAAAGAGAATACTGTAAAGAGCAGTAAACAGTAGTAAATTAAACAAAGTCAATATTTGGTGTGACAAAAAAATAAAAATAAAATAAAAATAGTAGTCTCCAGTACAATCTGTGCAGTTTTATAAGGAAATGAGCTGGTAAGTTTTATTGAGCATCTTGCAGAACCAGACACAGTTCTTCTGGACACTTTGATTTTCGCACTCGCTTCTTATTTTTGCAGCGAAACCCAGCAGCCTTCATTGTGTTTTTTTTTTGTCTGAAAAGTGTCTCTTACGTAATACGCTGCTTTCTTTAATGACGTACAAACATTTTCCTGTAACATTTAATTCTGTGCTAGAAAACTAATGTTTGGAAACCTAAAATGTTTTTGTACCGACTTGATAATGTAGACGTCATAAAATAAAAAATCTATAACAAAGTTTGCACTAAAAAAAAATAGGGTGCCTAAAACTTTTTCAAAGTACTGTATTGAAGTCGATAATATTATTGCTTTTTTTGTATCATATTATAATGCAAAAAAGCAACAATATTATCGAACTTGTGAGTAAATTGAAGAGGGGACAAAGTGAGAGTCTGTTGCAACAGTTGCAGAATCAGGGGAAAGAAAGCTAAGGTGAGTATGAACAGACATTTCACTACCCTAGCCAAGACTCGGTTTTTCCTCCCCGCTTGATGTGAATACACACGGACGTGGCTTTGCTACAGTGTGTCTCGGGTTCCTCATGCAAAATGAACAGATGATCAAAACCAAAAGCATGTGTGCACACGCAATTACAGCACATCCTTTATGGACCTTACAAACAAGGGCATAAAATCTGAATAGAAAAAGTAATTTTCTATAAACAGGTGCACTCATTGAAAAAGATATGGATGGATCTAGAACCCTATAATGTTAATCAATTTGTCTTTCTTGATAAACCCATCAAGATCCTCTAAAGAACCCTACAACACAGGGTTTCCATGTGGAAACCCTTAGCAAGGTAAAACCCCTCACCATTTCACGAACCCTTGAGAAACCCATTTTCAAGAGTGTAGAACAATAGTTCCCATTTCCACCTGCAAAGTCAATGGATGAGGGCTTGGATCCTTGTTCAAGGCTGCTTCAATTGTTCTCTGAGTTCATAGAAAAAAAGTTAAATCTAGTACCATAAGTCTCTCAATTCCTAAAGGCACTATGTAGAACCTTGGAACAGAAGGCTTCCCAGTCATAAGTGCAATCATTTTAGAAATTGATAATCATTAGTCTTAAAAGGGGAAAAAGAAAAAAGAAAAAAAAACTTGAAAACAAAATTTTTTTTTCTCTTCTAAAAGTATAGAAAAATGGTCCCCATGTTCCACTGTGATGTACATGTGAAGTTAATTGATGAGGTTTCTGGGCCTTGCTCAAGGTTCCAACAGTGACTATCTGAGCTCTTAAAAAGCCTTATAAGGTGCTTTGGCTGTGCCTCTGGTGGATCACTGAATGGTATAATGTAGAATGCTGGAACAGAGAGTTTCCCAGTCACAGAAACCCTAGAATCATTAATCATCCAAAAAAAAAAAATGAACCCTTCCTGTTTCTAAGAGTGTGGAAGTCCTGGGATTGGACCTTAGAACCATCTGGTCTACCACAGAACCTTAAGTGCCAATTTGCCACTGCATTTGACAAAACTAAGAGTGTAGAACAATGGTTATCATGTTCTACTGTCATGGAAACATGTGAAGTTAATGTTTCAGGGTTCAGGGCCTTGCTTATAGCTGCAACACTAGTTCATTGCACTCTTAAAAAAGGGTTCAGTCTAGTGGCCTGAAAGGTTCTTGAGTTTGTACCTCTTGGGGAACATTGAAAGGAACAGAGGCTTTCCTAGTCACAAGAAAGCTTGAATCATTGATCATCTAAAGAACCCCTGAGGAACCCTTCTGTAGTAGTCGTGGGATCAGACCTTACAACCAGTTGGTCTAGCACAAAAAGTTAAATGGTTGATCTAGAACTACATTTTACAAATCTGAGCTTTGACAGCATGGCTCTAGGCAGAGGCAAACTTGAACTGTCTTCTCAAATGGCATGTTTGCTCAAGCAAGAACACATGATGGATGACCAAAACCTGAAAAGACACAAGAGTGACAAAACAAATAAACCATATGCCAACATGCTCCTTTCCATCTACACATCTCTCTGTCCCGTTCTGGACACATACACATTTACAATACTCTCTTAACACTGTCTTCTTGACCCTCCATAAGCAAGTATACTTTACCAGATTAGAACCAAGTATCTGGATCTCATTCACTCTCCGGCGCTCTGAGTGGTATGAAAACCTCTGGATTTTCATAGCATTCCTCATACCAGAACCACCGCACTCTGCATGAGGTTTCCTTCACACTACCTGCCAAGAACAACAGGACGACGAGGAAGCATCCTTGGCACGTTTTGGAAAAAAAAATAGAAAAAAGAAATGCAGAAAAAAATGGTAGGCAGTCAGGAAACAAAAACATTTTTCAAATAGTATCCGAAGAAGCTAGCTATGCCTTGGGCCTCGAGGCAGGAAGAACACTTTTGTTGTGTTTAACATGGAAAGTTTCTTCGATTTCATTGATTTCTTGAAACTTTGTTGGATCAACAAAGCTGATGTACTGATCAGGAAAGACTTCCATTACTTTAATCCAATATTAGCAGTTTTGTTTAATGTTTACCCTGGTTTGGCACACTTATTTCAATTCATCAGCTCATTACCAAGACTTTCATGCACTGAACTGCATGTAGTAGAGCTAGTTAAACACAAAACCCTCCTGTGGACCCACATTTTAACATGTCAAGATCCATGCACATTGAGAGCTGCTCACACCAATTAGCATGTAAGAACATTTACTGCACTCTTTAAACCAAACATCGGGTGAGGCTTTGAATTTTATGATCCTCCGTGCACTCAGCTAAACTTCTATAAGAAGAGCGGATTTGATTTAAACCTTAACCCCTTCAAGTACTTCATTACAAAAAGATCTAAGACGTTCCTCAAAGTGGGTTGATGGGTAAAAAACCTTTAGTGCATGTGGTTCTACCTAACAGAGATGCTAATTACAAGAACACCGAGCCAGGTGTTCATGGTCCGTTCATGGTGTAAGGACCAGGTGCTTGGTTTTTTGAGGATTGCTGCATTTGATCAGGGAAAAAACTTGATTCTGAAAGTCTTACAAATACCAGGAACCTAAAATCTGTGGTACAACTGTCTAATCATTCTGCCTGTCGTCCAGAGATCACAAGGTGACCACACCTTGTGCGGATATCCAACCGAGGCCAGAAGTCCATATAGAGGGTCAATAACTGGCCCTTAGATGAGTAGGATGGTTTTCCTCACTCCTATGACATCGCATGAGCAGCAGAAAGAGATGGTGGCTTCATGTGTTAAAGTATGCATGCGTTAGCTCGCATGCAATATGGGAAACCTGGCTAGTTGGTGGGAATTACCATCAAATAAACATCGGGGAAACTGGGTAAAAATAAGAAAGGAAACTTGAAAGAATTCCACAATAGCCCAGGAGACACCTGAAAATATGTAAGTAAGCTACAGTAACTTCCTTCACTTTTTGCAAAAGCTCCTGCTACATGAAGGACATCTTTTTTTTCATTTACAGCCTACATTAGTGAAAGAAGAGGGGATGGGGGTCACAGTGGCTTAGTGGTTGCCTCGCACCTCTGGGGTTGGGGGCTTGAATCCTCCACCCTGTGTGTGCGAAGCTTGCATGTTCTCCACATACTTCAGGGGTTTGCTCCAGGTCCACCGGTTTCCTCCCCGAGTCCAAAGACATGGGTTGTAGGCTGACTGGCATTTCCAAATTGTCTGTAGTGTGTGAATAGGTGTGTGAATGTGCTCTGTGATGGCTTACAACAGCAGACCCCACTCCCACCCCCCACTCCCAAGTGTTATATTTTACGCCTGAAACTGCCAATCAAAACAGCACAGAAAAACATGTTTATTTGCTGTATCATTTGAAGATAACTCTGAAGAGCTTTGTAGACCCCAAATTTTCCAGTATCTGAGTTCTCCAAAGGCTCTGAAGGTGTTAAAATCTTTAAGCATGCCAGCTTTTATCTACTGCTCAACACCCGCACCATACAGATTCATTTGTATTCTATTAGTGGTTGTTTTCTGTCACACACTCAAGAGCCCCGGAGTGGAGGACTCGATGATTTGTCAAATGATGTCACTTAAGCCAAGCCATTTCACAGGCACTAATGACAAGTCCATGCACTTAAGGCATAAATACACACTGATGACATGGCATGAAATTAGGTAATATGTCATCATAACCATGATAGCAGCCCATCGTTCAAATGCTGGCAATGCTTTAGGTGTGATGGTACAATGTGTTTGCACCTGTGACTCATGAGTGAATGGAGCACTTACTGTGCTTTGGTTGGATTAACGCTTGAGAGACAAATAAAAGAGAACATGAGAGAGAGCGGTGCAAGAATGCTTGACATTGTTTGAGAGTCGGAAAGGACTCTGTTGTGGAAATGGAGATGAAGATGGATTTGCCATTTCCTGTTATGACTATTCCATATGGAAAATATGGTTCTTTGTGTGTAAAGTGTATACTTATATACACAACCTTCTTTCATATAAGCTAGGTATTTCCTGTGACCATGAAAAATCTCCTCTGGGATCACACAAATAAAAGGAATTTGAGCATGATTGATCATGTGATAGCACTTGATAAACAGAAAATACTTTTCAAGCCATCGGTTTTGGACATTTGATGCCGCTCTGGAAAAAATAACAGAGCTGTGCATGTGCACATCGGAGCAGGACAAGAACAAAAATGATAGCCATTTCGAGTAATCTCATCCAGTGTGGCTTCTCGAATGAAAACAATAGTGTAGCTGTTTTTAGTAAGCAAAGTCAAGGATGAAGGCTTTCTTGGACTGATCACAAAAAAGGATGGAAATTAGATTTTGACCATTGCAGATGTTGACATAGAATCATTGCCTCAATGACAGAGCAGTTCATATTTCAAAGAACTTCAACAGGTCACTGCTAAATTGCTCATCGTATTCCCGAAACCGCAGAGGAGTGGATGTTCCCAGTTGCAAACAAATTCAACATTTCACGTCAACTGCTCAGCCATCCGTGATGTACCATAAAGCTGTGAACGTCCCGAGAAAGATAGATTGGCTGCAAGAGGGTTTTCCCTCAGTGTATCAGTTGCCTGAGTGCATCAATTTCCAGCAAGGGGGATCAACTGAAGTTTCCATGGTGCCACTCTTTCTCTTGTGTAAACTGGAATTATTGTGGACATCTCTTATGTAACACGGGTTACAACCTGACTCGGGCTTCACCCACCAAGAGTCCCTCTCATCCTCAGCATGCTGGGCCCAGCCACCCATATCTAAAATGAGTTCCAAGTGGAAATCTTTTCTGACAGTTCCTAGAAAGGAGGGTGGAAAGCAAACCCAAGGATCCAGAGACACCCCAGATACTGCGACCATCAGCATCTCCCACGCTGGAAATGTGGTTTGTGTTAGCAGGGGGATTAAACAAGGGTGGGCCAATAATGCATCTACATTTAGAGGAAAAGGTAAAGATGCATAAAAGCTTTTTTTTTTTTTTGTCAGGGCAGCATGGAGTTCAGGAGCACCATAACTAAAGCCAAAGCTTTAATCCAAAGTCAATAAAATTTTGTGCTGAAATTCTGTTTTTTGGCAACAAAGATGAGTCGGAATACAGCGGCTTTTGTAACAGCCAATTATCACAGACATCTTGAAACAGTCAACACTGAGAAGCATGATTCTAAAGTTTACATCTAACACGTCAGATGAGAAAAACATGACTCCAGAAATAAAATAGTTTCAGGGGAAGGTAGAGAATGGACAACTTTTAAAAAAAAAAAAAAAAAAAAAAAAACCTCAATGTACTGAAAATGAAATAATTTTCATTTCCCTGGAGGACTGTGTAATGATATATATATATATATATATATATATAGATAGTTATGTTAATACTGTATTTATGCAGGGAAAACTCAGAGTCTGGTTGTGTACATACTTAAGTTGAATTTTTGGTGAAGTCCATTTGGATTATTAAAATCACCTGTGTCTAGAACATGGCTCTGATGCTTCCAGAATTTTCTTGAGTAGAAGTATTCAAGATGGGGTTTTCAGTGGCATCCAGACCACTGTCTTTAAACGCAAGCACTTGCCTAAGCCCAGATAAATCAGGGATAGAAAATGTGGACTAAAGAAGCTCGTCCAAAAAAATTGTCTTGAGATGAGTAATGTCTCTGATTAAGATGCTGTCTCTGCCGATCTCCTCGGTGACTTTAAAGGGATGATACTAGTAATTAATTAATGCTGTCATAGTAATGAATTTAATATTGGCCTTGAATGGCATTTCATAGGGGTTTTTTTGTGTGCGTGTATTTACAGCCAAAACAAATTTCAGCATGACATATTATGGATGCATTAAGCTGTCAGACAGTGACGCTGGACTTAATCCTGCTCCTCACTCAAGCCAATACTGCAGAAAGTCAGAATTGTGAGTAACCGAGACACGCCTCTGTTTTAGACAAGCTCCACCCTGCAAGTGTAACTCACATAGCTTCTGAATAGAGCATAAGTCTGTAGTTACGTTCAGGGTCTGAATACCAGTGTGTGCCCTTCAGGTCAGTGTGCAAACTATTTCTTTTGAGAGCCTGTAATGTAACAGTTTTGTGATAAACTTGTAATTTATATCTAATTAACCAAATTCCATTGGCAAAATTAAAGAAGAACTTCTTACCTGTCCAAGTATCTGCGTGCCGAGTCACTGAGCTCGATGCCTTTCGGAGCCTGACTAAACGATGGTTGGCGCAGGAGTCTGTAACGCAACTCCTCACAATCCTTGCACAGTGGGCAGTCAGGCTTGGATGTGAGTAAAGTGGCATCGATCTCCAGGTGCTGCTCCATGGTGAAGAACTGCACGCCGTACACCTTCTCCTTTACGTCCAGCTTGATGGTCAGAGGCGTGTCACAAAACACATCGCTGGGCCCCAAAGAGAGGTTATGCCCACCTACACAAAGCAATATTATGTTGTGGATAGCAGGAAGAGCCGTCTCCTCTGAAGAACAGAACGTCACCCAGACGGTGAGAGACTCAGGCACAACCGGGTATGCAAATTCCAGCTGCAACATACAGCCCTGCAGCGGACATGGTGGCGGTACCAGGCCCACCTCCATGCCATTGTGGGGGCTCCAGGTACGAACACTTGGCTCACACACTTGCTCCACATCTGGTGGACCTGAGGGACAAAAGATAACAACTGGTTGTTAATCCATGTATAACAGTTTCATCAAGCATCCTAATGAAGTTTTTGGTGTGTCTCCCTGTAGGAAAGCATCCAAGTATTATGTACAAACAACAGAGGATTTTGGAAAAACCCTAACTAGGATAGCTAGCTTGCTAATCCTGAGTCCTTGCTCCTGCTCCAATGGTAATCAGGATTGACTGCCGGCCATGTTTGGTGATTCTAGATATAATGAGTATATTCATTCATTCATCATATTCATTCGTAACGGCTTTATCCTGGTCAAACTGGAAGTGGATCTGGAGCTTATCCCGGGAATACTGGATGAGAGGCAGGAATATACTCTGGATGGGCACCACACACACACACACACACACACTCACACCAAGGGGCAATTTAGCGTAGCCTGTCCGCCTACTGTTTGCTTTTAAGAGGTTGGAGGATCCTGGAGAACCCTGAGGAAACCCATGCAGACTCAGGGAGAACATGCGAATCTCAGCACAAACAGTAACCCAAACTCAGGATTGAACAAGGAACAACTGGCAACACCACTGCTTATTGCTAGCCATGCCAATTCTGTCAAGATCACAACTGTTAGCACTGGATTATTGAAAATATTGGACTTACTGGACAGATTGTTTTTTTTTTAATCTCCACTATAGCTGTTCTTCTTTTTAAATATTTAATCAGTAAACAGGAGTCCATTTATCAGCTGCTGTGTTAGAAATTAAGAAAGGAAAAGTCTTCTTTCCAAATCCCTTGAGTCCAGGGGAATTTTGTAGGCTGTGAATGTGTGCGTATCAGTTCCTAAAAGCATAGCTGTGGGAGCATATGTGTGTTTTGATGATCCGGAAAAATGGTGTAATGCCTTTGATCGTGTGCAGAGCGGAATTTGGCTGAAGTCCGCCAACAAATATTTTCTCTTATTCAGCGAGGGATATTGGGTTGGTTTTACTTAATCACATTTCAGACAAAAAATAATAACTCTGCAATTCCGACTGTGGGATCTGGGCCATTGTTATTCAAAATATTCTGCTTATCAAACAGATTCTATTCCTGGAGAAATATGTGGAGTACGAACCTGTAATGTCCTAAAACTGCTTTAGTCGACGGATCAAATTCATCATTATTTAACATAAGTCGTTAAAAGGCAATATGTGAGATGCTGAAGTGTTCAGTTTTGAAGTTTGGTTATGTCTTAATGTCTGATTAAAACTGATAGCCTCAAATGTAGCGCGTACAAAGTTTTACATGTACGTGTGTAATTAGGATTAGCATTAGGATTATCAGCATTAATTTAACATGAGCATAACCAATGGCAATATAATGGCTAGTACGTGCAGTGAAAACGGAGGAACTCAAATCACCTGCCACAAATTGGCCGCACACCAACTCTCCGTGGCTAAACGGTTTATTTTATGCACAAGGTCACATAATGCTCTAATAACAAGCTCGCTTAGATTTTTTTTTTTTCTCCCTTTTTTTTCTGTTGCACTTTCCCATCATAATGTGCTTCCATCAGCAGAAAACTAGAAAGCAGGGCTGCCCAGTGATGTGGGTGTCTCATCTCAAGGCTCCGGCTACACCTCATGTGCAACAGTCCAGCCATATTTGGAGTGACGTCCACTAGCCTTCATCAAATGGCGCAAGGGAGAAGGGCGAGAACGGTAGACGCTGATGCTTTTCCTTTGTGCAAATCCAAGCTGGCAACAGCGAAACCCATTTGCTAACCTCATTTCTGGGTAGCGCACAAAATTCCAGTGTTTAATCAACTGCGCACTGAATTGGCTTTCCAGGCCACATCTTCAACACTTTTATTATTTTAAGCATGTGTGTGGCCAGCAAAGAGCAAAATTTGAGTAGAAATAATAATAATAATAATAATAATAATAATAATAATAATAATAATAATAATAATAATAATAAAAGATCATTGATCATTTCACTTCGTGTGTGTGTGTGTGTGTGTGTGTGAAGGTATATTTTCCTATTTAAGCATTTACAAGCATAATATTGTAATAGCTGTAATCGGTAGGTAGTCATTTCATAAGACGGATGAGTGTCATTTATTATGCGAATTGCTCCAAAGTGGACTAATCGCTCGGTCCTTGAGGCGTTTCAAGTTTAGGTTCAGTTGCTTTTTCAGCAGTAGGCCCTATTTTCCAGGTGACCTGCGAATTCCTCCATAAACCAGTGCCTCGCATTTTCACTTGATTAGCTAATCCCATGGGGCCACGAGCTTGTCTAGGAAAGTGCTCATTCTAGGGGGAAAAAAAAAAAAAAAGTAGGGAAACCACAGTTGGATGGCGTCCAGCTTAATTGCAGTGAATTGAAGGTTGAGCGTTCATCTGTTCACATTGACCTCCCTGTGTCACGTGGGAACGGGACGATGCTAGGAGAAGCGGCGGCTGAATGGTATTTGGATGACTAAATAATGAGGGGATGAAGAGTGCTCTAGAGCACGTACTCTGCACTCAGGGAGAGCTGGTGGCCTCTCGTTTCCTAGAACCTGTAGACCAACCTGGTGATGATGTAACAGCTGGTACACTGAGTCACTGTCTCAGTCTGACCTTCAAGCCCAGAGTCGTCAAATCAATTTATTTATACAACTACTTTCAAAGTTGACGTTTTTGGAAGGCAAGAGTAAGTGCTGTCTCAGGGGTTGAATTCTAAACAACTGGGGTTTTGAGGTGACACTTGATTTGAAAGGTTCTTACATTGGGCCTTCATAACATGTTGTAACACAGTGCTGTTTGTTTGAACACAGTGTTTGATTGAATAAACTTGGAAATATGATTCCCCCACCATAAAATCTGTAATGTATTATAACACATTCATAAGCATTTAATAAAGCACACTTGAGGATTTATACAAGGCTTATGTCAAAACCTGTGAGGTGACTTTGTTCTTTTATGTAAGAAAAGACAGGAGGCTTCAATTATCCTAAATTTGACAACTCTTAATTGAGATTGGTGTACTTTCATTTTTTTTTTATCTATTACGTTAGTTCTCATTATTAACAGAATTAACATATGAAGTGTCCGCCCTGTGTTCTTACATTTTTGTTTGTGTATTTTTTGTGTATTTTTCTAATTCATATATAAGCACAGAAAACTGTGGCAGTCCAATAAAATTCTAAACTATTATGAAGCAGCCTTATAACACCCCTATGTCAGCTAATGTCATGTATGACTACACTAGTTATTAAGCCCTATGCATAATTCTTCAGCTTATATAAGGTACCAAGTGAATTATTTTCATGGAATTAAAGTAGTTATCAATTACACATTTATAACACTGTTATGAAGCACTATGTACACCTTCTACCACGTCATTTATTTAAGAAACTTGTCAGCTCAGTGAATGATTTTTCGTCATCAAATTAAAGTGGTAAACAGATTTGCATTCATAACACTGTTATGAAGCATGTATATAACACTGTTATAAAGTATGTAATGCGTCTAAGACTTCATCATTTAAGACGCCCCTATGTCACCTAAATGAATAGTAACAAATGGATACTTTCTAGAGTTATTAAAAGCAATTATTTGATTACTTACTACAGAATTTCATGGTTGGTTTGTTTTTTGACATGAGCCTTTTTATAAAGCCTCCAGAACTGCTTTATGAAATGCTTATGAATGTGTTATGAAGGCTAAATATCTTTCAAATAAAGCATTACTCAATTCTTTAAAAACAATTACATTTTATTCAAGCACAAATTGTAAAATTTGAGTGAAATCTGTTCAACGCTACAAAGACATTTGCACTAGCACTGGTAGCACCGTGTTTCTACGAACCGCAACGATACCGAATTGCACAGAAGAGCTGGGAGAGAAAGTGTGAGGTTTCAAACTTAAATCTGTAGTCTCTTAGTTGAGCCACGTGTAAGCATGGCACACATTACTAGCCGACTCGTTCTCGGGCGTTCAAAGCAGCCTGGGTGATTAATACAATGTCCGGATACAGATTCCATTAGCTGGGCTCATTTTTAAGGAACCCCTTTTCCATATGTTTTTCCTGGAAGTCTCCAATAGTCCAGTCTCCTCAGCAACAGTCCCCTGGTTTGAATCAGCGCTAGTCTCGCTTCGTCTCATGTGGATGTCACAAACCACATGCACTTTGCAGTGGCCTTAACTACCCTGGCTGGTTTCGGCATGGTTTCCAGAATCCACAGGTTTTTTTTTGGTTTTTTTTCCTACATAATTCCCACACTCGTACTCTACTACTTTTTCACTTTAGTCAGCCACAATATTCCCAGCTGTAAAGATTTATGAGAGGAGTGCTCCCAGTTGACCACGATGGTCCAAGGGTGGGAAGGCAGTGAGGTGGTATGAGGACATGGCTGACAGGTGAAGCGGGCGCAAGAGGATTGCGTCTGTGCCACCCATGCCAGCTCAGCACGGGGCTGCGAGGCAGAAGAGGAGGGCGTTTGTGGGAAGGTGGCATGTTGCAAAGTTGTCACTGGCCAAGAAACACAAGGCACAAACAAAAACAGGTCCAAGCAGCTGCACGAGGGGTTTCAGGGTTCGCGAACGAGCAGAAACACACACACATACACATGCTCACACACACACACACACACACACACACACACGCAAGAGGGGCGCTCTAAGGGGGAGCCCACCATTCGCAGGAAACCATTCCAAGACAGAAAACAGGGAAGCATTTATACGCAGCTACAGTGGCAAGTCTGGACATGTTTCTGCAAAACACTGTTACGAATGAGGACGCAGGCCGAAAGGGCTGGGGGTCCGAAAGAGAATTGCAGTCTATCTCCATCTATGGATCGTTTGAGGAAATGATCCAATTGTATGGAAACCCAAGATGTCCTGACCTACATCCATCAATCACAGAGTTAATTATCATCGCCTCCAACGAGATAGCATGAAACGTGCTTTCTCAAAGTGATACGAATCAGAATGGGTCCTAACATGTCACCTAATGACCAAATATTCCCCGAGGGCAGGATTCAAGAGTAATGGCAAGGAAATGTGTTTCTCTGATTGTAGGATTCTGAGTAATGGCAAGGAAATGTGTTTCTCTACTCAAAAGTCCCCCCTCTGTCTAAACTTGAAATCTTTCAATAGTTAGAGGCCCCCCATAGTTAAGAGGCAGCCCAGGATTCTGCACGTATACCCTTCGCATGTTTCCGAAAAAACACACACACACACATTGATCTGCAGAGTAAGAGCATTCCTCACAGACGCAATCCTGACAAACTGACACATCACTGTTTTTATGCCAGCCGTGTTCGCAAACAATAATTAATAAAGCAGCTGTCGAAGAGTTCTGTGGCAGCACAGCTGTGCAGACTATTTATAAAAGCCAAATTCCACCTCCTTGCCCAAACCGTTCTCTCCACAGTTGTTCGGAGAGCGAGTGAAGTAACACATAGCAAGAGAGAGGGGGGGAAGAGAAAAGAAGACAGCCTACTTTAGGTAGGTTGCTGATTTCATCTTTTCATACAGCCCTTGGTCTAGCTGGAGTGGAGGATCAGAGGCGTATTGAGAAGGCGAGCAGGAGGGTGACGGGTACAGGGTTTAAGAGACGTCTGGCTTCATAGCGCATTGATGACATATTCATAAAGCCCACAATGCATCAGGCTCTCAGGAAGACGAGCTAGGTTCTGCCAAATGCTCAGTTTATTTGGAACATGGTTCATCATGCATTTGCTGATTAGGCTCTAATAAACCTGTGCATTAGGAGTTTAAAGCAACCTGTATCTGTTTACTGCTCCAAATCGCCATATCTGTATCTGTATTCGGATTTAAACCTGAAGTGGGCATGGCCTCAAGTCCACATTATTGCAGATATATGTAAAATATCATTCCCTCATCCTAGTCTCATTTCTTCTCTTGGACTTAATCAGACAAAATTTGCATCTTGTTACCAAGAAACAACAAAAAGTAAACTCCTCTGTTCTGTCAGAAAATTTAACGGCTTTACCTCTGAGTCTTACAAACATGGAGACGCCTTCCATGAATGTTACATAAAACAGTTTTTTTTTAATTGGAGATTTTTATGCTTTTTTTTGTGGAAAACTGCTTGAACTGGTGAAATCGGAAGTTGCACGAAACTGTTTTGCACAGCCTTTTGTAGTGTTTGTTGGTAAATGAGACCTTTTAGCTGTACTCATGTTCGATGCACGTGAATCGAGGAGGGCTTTGTCTGAATGCGCGTTGTGACGACGTCACATGACGCGTCTTGGCCCAAATTTGCGGAAAAGCTGCAGTAATTTTGAAAAATTGCAAGTTCCTCAGAATGTTGAGGCGTTTGCTTGATCTTGCGTTCATTACTGCGATCGCAAAATCGCGAAATCATGGAGGGTCTGATGAAAATCACCTTACATAAAATTGGTTACTATACAAACAATAACCTAATGCACAAGAACGAGTGCATTAATATAAGCCTGTGTTTTGCAGCTGCACTACTGTCAGAGCTGCTGTTTAATCAAAATTAATCAATCAGATTCTAGCATTTGACAGCAGAGGTATAAGAGTGTGTAAGGGAAACCACAGGGCTCCATGGTCTTACCTTCAGCTTCTCGTGGGCTCCAGTGTCCAGAAGGCAAGCAGGGACGTGGAGACCAGGAGTTGGAAGCGTACTGGAGAAAGACTCGGCCTTCGGCACATTTATCACACACTGATCCCACTTCTCTAGGAAATCAACAGACAGGAAGGAGACCCAACTTAGATGCAGTCCAATATAATTCTTATTACGGATGCATTGATAAAAAAAATTTCAGACTTATGTTTAAGATGTTATGGTGTTTAAACAGTATCTGTTATAGAGAGCGGCCAACCTGAGCACTCAGTGTGGTCTCAGTGTGACGGAGCATGATCATTAAATATGAGATTAAGGTGCTGTGAATTGAAAAAGGGGAAAATGACACACACATACTGTATCTCAGTGCTCAGTGCTCGCAGAAGTGAAGTGCTCGTTTTTACTGACCACGCTTGCTGTTACTGCTCAGTGCGCTCAGGTGCACCGGCCTCACGCTCTCTAGTGTAGATACTTTAAACGCCACACAAAATAGAAGATGCTGTGGTTCTTTCTCTTGATATTTTCACAGAGCACAGTTTGCAGGCATGAAATATGTCCAGATCGCTGTCTTTTTGTGTCATCTGTTCATTAGCGTGAAAATGTACACTAGGCTTACCAAGTCACGTAGTATCCCATGGTATTGGTGTTGGTATCAGAGCATTTTGTATGAGTAAAAGAGGACTACATTAGACTGGTCGATGCATCCCTAATTATTATTATTAATATTATTATTATTACCATTATTATGAGGCAGCCTCTATCCTGGGCTTTGTTTGCTGACAGTTCTTTTTTCTTTCCAGGATGTGAATGGTAACCTCAAGCTAAACGTCTTTTTCGCACTTTTTTTTTTTTTTTTAAACATTGTTGTAAATGATGAGTCACATGGGACGCTTGCTCTGTGAACGTTCAGATGTTCATAATTCTCTGATTTCACTTTTATGAGTCACTGAAGACGTCTGAACAGGATCAGCATAACTTCTTGGTGCTTGGCAGCCAGGCAGCTTTCAAGCTTATAATCTCTCTCTCTCTCTCTCTCTCTCTCTCTCTCTCTCTCTATCTCTCTCACACACACACACACACACACACACACACACATAAAACACACAAACACTAAGACACAAACACACAGTGCACAGATTGAGCAACCAACTCACGGCATGCCTCGACATGTTCCTGAGGGGCTTCCCCTAAGCTTGTGTCAGTGAATTACACCTGTCTCACATAACGTTAACCGAAACTTATCCTTATGAATGTGTTGCTAATAAATGCTAATAAACTACCCTGATTCTCTCGTCTCGGTAAATTCATCACTGGATCATAAATAGGGCTTTTAATTGATAACACATGAGCTATTGAAAAATGGCCAAATAGGGGGGAAAAAACAGTCTCCACTCAGAAATGTTACAATTTCCAATTTCCTCCATGATCAACAGGGCATGAAAGGACATGTGCCCTCCCCCAGGGGTGCTTCAGACATATCGAATGACAACACACCTGATCCTCAAGAGCACGTCATATCCATATGTGTTTCACCATCCCTAAAAATACAGTATAACTCAGACCAGAAATAGACAGACCTTCCCTGAGGCCTCTCTCTGCAACCTCAGTTCACCTGTCATAGAAGTGGCCCGTGATTGGAGGGAACCACTCCACAGTGATGGAGTCCTGACATTGTTCCACCACACGGGGTGCCATGGGGACAGGAGGGGGGTTGTAGTTGGGCTGCCATGTCTGATAAACGAGGTCCAAGTAGCAGTGCATCCGAGCCACTTGGTTTTCGGTAAATGAATCAGTGCAGCTGTCATCTGTAGGGGCAAAAAAAAAAAAAAGAATTGTGTGATGAAAACGTGTTATTTAACAAACAAAAGTGTGTAATCATTAATATGGTCATTTTGTAAATAATGTAAAGAGACATTTATTTAACATTTTTGGAAGGACTCTCCAGTGTCAGCACTTTGTAACAGTCAGATGTAAAGCTGTAATATTACGTTTTCCAGCACAGGAAAATCTTTGCAGTTTCTCTGTTACAACATGCAGTTATTTTTATTTTTATTTTTTGTCAAAAGGGGACACATTTTTACAGCTAATATAAAGTAAACGATGCCAGGCGTTAACTTGTTTCATGGACTTTTCACAACATTAAATGTAACTATAAATGGATAAAAAGTATGGCGTGTCATGTTGTAGTGGTATATAAAAGGATAAAACGTGCTGTTATAGCGAAATAATCAGCTTCGAATTCATAACACCACATGGTCGTTGATTTTTGAAATAAAAACATAATATATGGCATACTGTATTTCTACATAATATAATATAATATAATATAATATAATATAATATAATATAATATAATATAATATATTAATGTCTCAGTTTTCTAATTACATTTTTAGAAAATAGCTAAGAATTATTACATGTAAGTATAATTTTTCCAAAAGGAAAATTTCCAATGGGAGTTTATTGTTTGTATTTTTTAAAAACCCACTGTATTGCACATATGGTGCACTATGTATGTTGTACAATAAAATTACAACAAGAGAAATAAATATTACTGTAGGTAAATATAGCACAGCTATATAATGTACTTCTAATGTTCTGTCTGTTGTAGCATAACATTACAGGCTCATTGATATGCAAATGCATGTGAATACTAATGTGTGTGTATTCATACCTGCGTAACTCATATAATTATTGAAAGGTGTGTGGATAAATTTGCTGCAGCCACACGTCTCATTTCCAGGCTCAGGGTCTCGACAGTGCTTGTATTTGGGTGTTGGGTTCGTGTCGGCGCACAAGTCCCCTGTTTCCAGCGAAGGCTCCATCTCCAAACAGGCATCGCTGCAGGACTCGATCTCTGAAATGCCTCTGAAGACGTGGTACAAGCCCAGGCTGTGGCCGATTTCATGGATCATTGTGTGAGTGTGGCCGAACGTGCCGTAGAAAGACGGATTTAACACTATGCCTCCTGGAAGAATGATGGAAACACATAGTAAGGAAGCTGGAATCAATTAAAGCAATATTTGCCAATCTGTGTTTTTTTTTTTATCCTTTTTTGAAACCTTGAAAAAGAGTGAAAAGTTCAAACACAGCACTGGCACCTACGACTCATTTACTCAAAATCAGATGATGAATTGATTCAGCTGTGTAACCTTAAAAGTACAACTTAAACACTGGACACCTTGGGGGGGGGGGGGCCATAAGAAATGAAAAAGAACCTCTGAGATGCAGTTATACCAATAATAGCACCAGCTAGACACTCCATCAGGAACAGATCAAAGCAGGAGCTCATTTGTTCTTCATCTAGTGTAAATTAAACACACTTCATTACCGAGATGGGTCAGGGCCTCCTTGTCCCATGGCCAGGTGGCCACTCCAGCCAGGTCCTCATTAGTGGAATTGGCAAAGAAGATGTTAAGGTGCGTAGAGCCATCTACTTTGAGGATATCTTTCAACTCCTTCACATCTAGGTAGGCCCTGTGGGTGCAAACACATATAAACATACAGTGTGTGGTTCACATTAGTGATGGAAGTCAGAGCAGAACCGATGAAGCAGGTTGCACAGATAACATTTTGCTTAAGGGCCGCGTTCATAGGACTACACAGTACCCTTCGTGACAGCTGATATAAACCCACATAAATATGCATAAAGGCTTTTTTCATCGGTTTTGTCAAATTTGATGTCAAGTTGACATAAGGTTGTATTATAACTGATATTACATGTAATGAAATTGACTTCTAAAATAAACAGTAACGTGAATGCTTGCTTATAACACTGTGAAATAGTGAAGGCTTTAATAGTCAATATACTGTAATAAGAGTTATGTTTATTTACTCTGAACTATAATTGTCGCTATAATATCATTTGTAATTCAGCCTGCAAAGTGTCATAATGCCATAACAAACTTTGGGCAACAACAATCAGTCACTTGGCGCAGGTGTTATGACAACCCCACACAAAAAATTTACAAAAGCAGCTCGTCATTGGAATAAGCCGTTAAAAATATTTATGTAGGTTTGTTTACGTTAGTTGTCTGTAAGGAGATGTTTATGTAACATTTATGGAAGGAGTCTCCAGTGTCAGCATGTTGTAACATTCAAAGGTAAAGCTGTAATTTGAAAGTTTTCCGTAACAGGAAAGTCTTCGAGATAGAGGATGTTGCTTTTTTGCGGTTTCTTGGTAACATGTCAAGCTTGAAAGAGAGAAAAAAGTGAGACTGGTGAGGGAATGACTGTTTATACCTATATACACAGTTTAACTATAAACATATAAAACCAACATGTTCTTCTTTACTAAAAAAATCATTGTGATTGGCAAATTGCTGTGACATTGACATTTCAATGTTCCTTTTGGTTGCACCTTAAGAAAAGTTTGGGGTTGAATTTACCCAAAACGTTTAAAGTTACAATATCTGGACATAATGATCCCCCCACCCCAAAAAGGTTTTGCTAATTGTGTGAATAAGCAAACTGATATCACCCCAACCCTTACCTTCCTCTGGTAAGCTTGAAGCTGCATGGCCTTCATTTGCATACTAGACCATGATTGGGTTTTATATGTTATGATGCAACAGGTGTTTAATACTATTTCCTATTTTACAATGACATTTTTACCTCACCTAAAAGACCTAATAATAAAAACAAGTTTTAAGGGACTCCTGAAACTAAGACTCCACTACAAAGTGTGTGAATATGTCAGATTTAAAGATGTCATATTTTTACACTATTTAATCTCTGTATTTGACATTATTTTAGGACAGAGGTGCATTACATTTGAAGTAATTCTGTGCAATATTTGGAATTTGGTCATTTATTTCTAGCCAATTTTCCATGTTCAGAACCCTAATCATATGCCTAGCTATCTGACTTTATATATTATGATTTATATATTAAGCAAACGTTTGCTTTGAGTCATTTTAAACCATCATGAAAATGAAATACGGCCCACAATTGACATTGTAATAAACAAGGACAGCATCGTGCAAGGCCCTGGCAGGGTTCCAGCTATCAGGCTGCATCAAACTGCATTACTGTAAAGATAAAAACCATAACCACATGCGGAAAATGTGACCGACAACTCACAACAAACCATAAAACCCAATGACATGTCTGCTTGACATTAACGGGTGCTCCCAGACAGCTAGTCTAAATGAAGACCACACACTGGGATGACACACTCCAGCTGTGGAAGAGTGTCCAAACATCACATGGAGGTATGTTTAATTGTCCTAGCGCCTCACGATACATTAGTTATCCTGCGATTACAAAAACGCGTGAGAGATAAAATAAGAAGTGTTTATTTAAATAAACCTCAAAAAACCCTCAAAGCTACAGTATGTTACGTAATTAGCTTGGAGTCAAGAAGCTTGGTTTATGCTGTGAAAGCAGCGCAATAAATCGTCTGTCATCCTTCTTAAGGAGAAATGGCAGACAGTTAGCTTAGCTACAGTACACCAATATGGACCAGATGCACAGCTGTTTAACTACAGCGTTTTAATTGCGCTCACAACACATCGCAGCCATCTGTTTGTCAGAGACGGAGAAGAATTCCTGGAGTTCGTTATGTAAGATATTCCAAATATAAATACAAACTCCTATGTCCTGGCAGCTCTCACCTGTCAAATGACATGCTAGAGACACTGCCGAAAAGATATTAAATGATGGATAGTACCGTTCTGCGCATGTCTTATTATCACTTTTTATTGATGGAGAGAGAGGTAGATGTTCAGGACAGGTGAATGGACTTACTGAAGCAAAACAGAAGTGTGCTCGGTGCCTCAGTCAGGCCTTGGCCTATTTCCAAGAAATGATGTAAGTTCGCTTATCTTAATAACGACAGGAATGTCGTAATTTCTTTAGAAAATGTTCATGTAAGGTTTCTAGGTTTGTATGTGGGGAGAGCTTATTGGCAATTCAATTATGATTTTCTGGGAGTTTCTGTTGAAGGTTCAATCCCATCCTATCTTAAATATATTAGGTAATATGCACTGGAATTGCTATTAAAATTGCAAAAAAAAAAATCAGGCTTCTTTCCTTTGAAGACAAAATGTGGCAGGCTTTAGACTCTTGGAAATAAATTGGATCTTGTTTTCTAAAGAAGTTCTACTTGGAAGCTTTTCCTTTTACGCACTGTTGTAGGAATTTAAGTTTGCCCCCAGTGGGAAAAACCAACAAACCTTTTAGGGTTCTAGATAGGGAATGACAATATCTAAAGACAGTAGATATTTATCTAAAGACAATAGATTTAGGACTTTAGTGTCTCAAGGTTTTCTTCATTCATCTTCAGTATGGTAAGGGCTGTGGTAGATCTGGAGATTAGCCCGGGAACACTGAACATGAGGTTGAAATATACTCTGGATGGGACGCCAGTCCTTCTCAGGACACTATGCGCACAGATTTATACACTCATTCATACACTCGAGACTTTCTTTCACAACATTTTTTTTATTCATTCATTTTCTACTCTATCCCCAGCCACAGATTCCAGGCTCCTCCTGGGGGATCCCCACACATTCCCAAGCCAACTGTGAAATGTAATCACTCCAGCAGGTTCATGGTCTGCCCTGGGGTCTCCATCCAGTGGGACGGCCTGATACAGCTGAAGCAGGAAAAAAACAGGGGTGGCCTTTTAAGGTGTCCGAACCACCTTAACTGGCTCCTCTTGGTTCAGAGGAACATTTGCTCTACTCCAAGGCCATATTGTCAAGCTCCTGACCCTGTCATAGAGAGTAAGCCCAGCAACCCTGCAGAGGACTGCCATTTCTGTCACCAGCTACATAAAACGATCACTGCATTTTGGAGGCAAAGCAATCAAAGTTTAACTACGGGCTTTCTGGGTTAACTGTATTCTGTGTTTTGCAGGCATCAGTCAGTAAGTTTTGTTGAAGTTTTGTCCACTTTCTTACTCAATTGAAAGTATGCTTAATTAGTGAATGAAATGCAATAATAAGTAGAACTCACCATCTCACCACCTCATCTTAAAACAGCTTACATTCAGATATAGTTTATGGTTCACTGGAATA
The DNA here is from genome assembly GCA_023630585.1 of Cranoglanis bouderius. Classification (NCBI taxonomy): domain Eukaryota; kingdom Metazoa; phylum Chordata; class Actinopteri; order Siluriformes; family Cranoglanididae; genus Cranoglanis; species Cranoglanis bouderius. The sequence continues at coordinate 15,176,999 of CM042565.1, read as the reverse complement.
CTTTGTAAATCTATCCCAGCTGCTATTTTTCAAACTTCATTTATCTGAAAAATCACATTTCAGCTGATTTGCTCAGAACTCCAGCCTGAGCTCTCTGTCTGACTGAACAGAGGTGTGACCTGTCTCCAGGGATGAGGCCTTAACCCTTATATTCCCCCAGGGCTAACCAGTTATTGTTGGTTGTGATTCCAATCACAGGGTCACACATTGTGGTACAAAGCCTTCCACATGTGATGTTTGTAAAAGGGAAACTAAAATTACCCCAAAAACAGAGAGTTGATTGAAATAGACTGACATGCAAAGCCATCCTCCAGTGAGCAAGCAATCTTAACACTTTTAAATAGAATATGTAGGAAAGAGCAAGTTTTAAACGATTTAAACTATTTCCACCCATATATAATTAATGGAAGGTCAGTAATTTGCCCCATATGTCTATGTTCACACATGGGTGTTGTACAAAATGTGGGCAAATATTGGCATGGCTGGAACAAGCACGAAGCCAAGAGGACCTACTTGGGACTGCTGTCATCACCTTGGTCGAAGTGAGTGCTTTTAAAAGTGATCATTCATACCTCCGTCATATCCACCCACCACTGGAAAAGTGGGCGGTTCAGAAACTTTGACAAATGCTACCAGTTTGCTCTATTAAATCATTGCAGATTCAGTGGCACATCTGGTCTTGAGTCAAACAAAACACATTAGACTACTCTTCATTTCAGTCCCTGTAGCTGATCACATTAAGTTGCAGACCTGATGCTTCAAATGACAAGTTCAGCCACATACATGGATCCTCATCCTGATTACTGATGCACTGAAATGAAAATTCATAGCTGAGGCCAACACTGGGAAACACCGCACAGGCCCTCAAAAAGCAAATAGAAAATTCAAGCGAATAGCCACTAATAAAAACTATACTTATAGCATGTAGTGTAACAGCTGCAAGTCTTCAATGGATAACTTTGATGTAGCAGACGTAAATATTTTGCGGAGTAACTGGCAGGTTATGAGATTTTCAAAGTATCCTATCACATATGGACCACACCACGTTACTTTCAAAGATCTATTCAAAACAAAATGAGTCAAAACAGGGTATTTGTGTTCATACCTTTTCTTCATTCTTGTGAAATCAAACAAAATCTAACCACATTGACTTTCCTGTTTTTGAAGATGGATTTTTTTTTTTTTTTTTCCTGAGATATGGTTAGAAAGCAAACAAACATCGCTCGAACTTACAAGTAGATGCATTGTGCATACCAGATGCATTGTACTATACCAAATATGGACACACACCCAGTAGTGTTCCCAGTGTTCTGTTGGATAATTAATGGGGGTAAATTGGGGGAGAATTTCTCTGGCGCTGGGTTGTTGCTGAATGAATCATCAAGAACCAGAGCAGAACAATGAAAACAGACCAATTTGGTCCAAACATTTGGCTACATTCCTTATTACTCATTCAGCAGAACTCCAAATGTGCTAATTTTTGTTATTTTCTGCCAAATGTATTTGACGGTTGAACATTCAGATTCCCTAATCCAAGATCCTAATCTGATCTGTGGTGACCCCACCACCAGGTCTACATGAGTCTAAAACTCAAACCCAAGAATCTAAAATTAGACTTTTCTCCATTTTATTTTGTGGAAAAAAATTCGATCCAGGTGGGTTCTCTTTTGCTATGTACAGTCTTATGAAAAGACCCCATTTTGAGGACCAGGGCTCTAGCCTACCTTTGGCTGGGTGCTAGAGTTTCCAGGAATAATTCCAGTGATGAACTAATTAAAATTTAATCCAACCTGGGTAGAATTTTAGTTCTTGAATCAGCTGAGCAAATTCACCCCAAAGGGCTGATAATAATGTTTTTTGTGATCTGCTGACAGCTGCAAACTCATCTTCATCTAAAGGAGTACCATCTCCATTTCGCAAGGACGTGTAAATATAATTTTCCCAAGAATAATTTCAGATGATGGACGTCCATGCAGACCAAATCTTATCTGTCTTTTTCTTATAAATTCTAGAAAAAAATAAAAACAGACCCATAAAGCATTGTACGCACAGTTGCAGCAGGTCTGTTTATGTTAAGTGTGTGTGTGGCAGCTTTTAAAGGTGTCATGCCTTTAAAGTGGTCACTTTTATGCCAAAGAAGTCCATTAAGGCAAAGCCATTAATGTCCGTTTATGTCTTTACAGACTGTAGGACTTCGGGTTCAGGTGACATGGGGTACGCTTTCCATGTCAGGACCCAGCGGAAAGGTTGATACACTCCCTGAAACTCAATTAATCTATTAATGTGACAGAATGGAACATTGGATACGGCTCAGGTATGCTCACCTTTCACCTGTGACTAATCTCTCTGGGAACTGAGCCATGGCAGACATTATTCTTACGGTACATAAATACGTTGCATTTGGCTACAGCACATAAGTAGCAGCACTGTAATATGTGTAATGTGTACCAAAGACTGCGAGCAAGTCAAAAAGACAGACCTTTTTTTTTTTAGTTAGACTGTCGGCAAAGTGTTTTAAACTAACCATCTCCTGATGCAAGTGAAGAAATGTCAAGAAAATGGAACAAGCACCCTTCAAGAAAAAATAAACAAAAACAAAACAAAGCAGGCATCATTTGTAGTTTTCAATGCTATACTGCAATACTAAGTCTGAGAACCTCCTAGGCCTGTCTCTCTCTCTCTTTCCTTCTAGCCAGATTCCTAAACAAGCAAACTGGTACCAGACTCCAGTCTGCAAAAATAAACCCCAGATCATCCATTGTTTCCGCATGCGTGAAGCGCAATGTTGGTCCAGAATTCCACAATTAACTTGGAATGTTGTTGAACGTTTGCAGCACTGCCTTCGGTTTGTCTCGATGGATGTACCACAATCAATAGAAAACAAGCAACCACCCGAGGAGTTCATCTCCCATTTTCTGCAACTCAAGTTTTTCCTCCTCTTCCTCCTCCTCCTCACACTCTGCAACTTGGCACCCTCTCAAACCGTCTCTCGAAGAAACAATCTTTATCCCATCAGTTGTAATATTTCAATCTCATGCTCAGCCTTTGCCAGCTGCTGATTTCTGTAACTGGACCAGATGCCTGATGATAAATGACCCCTTGATGATTGCAATGGGATAAGTTTCGGCAGAAAAATACAAGTGCTTTTATTCAAGTCTGATGTCACCTAGCAGCCCGCACACACAGAGTCACTTGAAGTACTTAAGGAATGCAAGTGGAGACAATTGTCTGGACTGGACTGGGTTCAAGCGACTAATAGAAAACACTGTTGTTCCCTTGATAAACTTAATCAGTGGAGAAATTTCAGCAGACAAGAAGGCAGGGGAGTCACTCGCTGTGCTCATTTTTTTTTTGCTAATTTCAGACTATGTCTAGTCATTCTTAATCGCATCCTAGAAGCTGATTTTGGAAAATAACTGAATAAAACTGCAGAATACAGAATAAGACCTTAGCACTATAAATGTGTTATGTTTAACCTGGCTAGTCAACTCTTTTAATATTCTCTGGACATTCCTCAACATCCCTATTGTCCACCAAAGTAGTATATGCTGTACCTCAACTTCTGCTTCTATGCCATAAATCTTCCAGCTTTAAACAAGGTGAGCGTGGTAGCTTTAAACATGGTTGTCTTTACAATATTAGCAACAGCTGCTGTACTACAGAGATCCAGTTCAGATCTAGACAAAGTTAAACCAGACGGCTGAAGAGAAATTGTAAACATCATGTGCTTTATCCCCAGTGACCTCAGGTATTCCTGGTTTGAAATCTTTTTTTTTTCTCTCTCTCTTTTTTTTTTTTTTTTAGCTAAGACACTTGTCAACCTTTACAAATACTAACATTATAGCTAACAACCACAGGCTAGAATGCTTCCTCAGAGGAAAAATATACTTAGATTTTTACTGAGAGCTGGAAGGAAGGCAAGGCTGGCACTATGAGAATATTAGTAGCAGACTGTATATACTGACAGATGACTATGAACTGTAATCGAATGAGTGTATAATGGTCACTGTTGCTACATGGTAAACATGGAGAACTGGGTGATAGAATGGTTGGGGGGAAAATCTATGTAGCATTTTGTTACTGAACAAGGCATATGGCTTTCTCTCCAGAGTGTAGGATGATTCATGAACCTGTGAAATAGCCAGAAAGCTGTATTCCAGTGGAATGCAAAAGCACAGCTATGTCCCACTTGGAATGCCAAGGATGGCAATGGTTTTTCTGCTATGGAAATTACTTGCCAAGTTGGCTCAGTTGCACTTGTCATATGTCTAAAAGTTACTCAGGGCACAAGTGAAAGATTCAACAAAACCTATTACATTTAAAACCACAAGAAAATTCCCATACTCTGGAGAGTGACGTCAGTCCCGTCCTAGTTCTTTGTAAAGACGTAGTGATGAATGCCAGTACATCCAACATCAACATAAAATGAGCTTTACTGTGAATTATTTTAGAACATGACATGGAAAAAATAAATGAATAATTTGACAGAATCGGCACCTCAAGCTTACCTTAAACGTGAGGCAGGATTGAAGCATGTCTTGGTGACATCAGTGATATTGGGGTTACAGCAGTCATCTTTATCGTAGGCAAAGTTATCCCAGTTGCATTCTAGATCACACACACCATTTCCTGGCTTATGCTCAGCACAGCGGGCTCTGGGCTTGCAGTAACCAGCATCGAAACCGGTCAGGGTGTGGTTACACTCAGGATCGCAGTCCTCATCGCCCACCTTACTGATATCGCAGTTGGCTAGCACTAACCGGGAACGCAGCGTGGAGTTGCTAACATTATGAACTGTCAGCTCCCAGGTGATGTTGTACATGCTGAAGGCTTCATTCAATTCCTGGTGCTGCAGATAGATCTGCTGATCAGTCACGGTGGGCCTACGGTACTCATCGTCGTACACGTTGATCACACGGTAGCGCACTGTCTTGGGTCTCCGGAAGGTCCAGAAGTGGTTGTAGTTGCGCACAACCTCCACATTATCGCACACTGTCTGCCCACATGCCGGCGGCTCTAGGGTTGTGTCCAGAGAGGCCAGCCCAGCCCGAGAGCCTTCATCTGGTTGCGGGAAATTCCCATCCTTCACCACCAGCCACTTTCGCTCAGGGTGGTCAAAGTTCTCCCGGATGATGAGGTCTGCTTGATAGTGAGAGTCCTCGTGGCCATGCATGTCCTTTATGATTTGCCGCTGGGAGAGGGCTTGACGCCACAGAGTCACTCGCTCAACAGAACCTCGGTAGTTATGGTTCAAGGCATTTCCACCAACCATCAACACCTTGGGATTCAGATTAGTTTACATTCCAATGCATTCATATTTTCGAGCCAAAAACTCTTTAAGTCAGTCATATGGTTATCACTATTGACTCAAGAAATGTCTGGGGTGATAAAGATACCACAATTGACAAAGCATATGGTATAGAGGGTAACACTCAATTGGTTAAATTGTTATTGCTAATGATAATCCCATAGCTGTCAGTGATTCATGCTTCATTCAAATTTTTTTTTAATCTTATCAGCAAAAACAGGGCCTGAAGAGAGAAGTTATTTACCTACCTTACACTTCTTAGTAAGAGAGCAGAAGACATCTCCAGACTGTTCTCTGCTAACAGCAGTCTGAGCGCCATTCACAAACAGTCTCATATAAATGCCATCGTACGTGACTGCCACGTGGGCCCAGTGGCCAGGCAGGTAAAGGGTGTTGGAGTGGATAGAGGTGACCTTATGTGCACGATCCGTCTTGAGAGAGAAGAAGAAGCGAGGGTCTCGGTTGCCTTGCTCACTAACTGTCTTGATACCCAGCAGCCAACCCCGATCACTTGAGGCATAGAAACACTTATCAAAGAGGCCTGTGTGAGAGAAAATAAGTAGGACATTGAATTAGACATTAAAGCTATCCTGGTCACAAATTATGTTGTAATCTAGAGAGCAGAAAACATCTCCAGGATTGAGAAAGTATGGCTAGTGAAGACGACATATAAATGTGAAGGGAGAGTTGTTAGCATACCATATATCATTTTCCTTCAAGAGTGGTGTTTATAGGTCTATATGGTACCTACAGAAGCCTTTCATGACAATAGGCATTAGAAAGCATAAACATGTAACTGAAGTTTATTCCAACAAATGATGGCTGTCATAAAAACTGCTGATGTCATTGTTAATGTCAAGTTGACATACCCAAATTACATTACATAAGATTGTCTAATAACAGTAGAGAGAATGCAGTGTCTGAAGCGGCTAATACAAATTTCACCTTACTAATTGGTTTGGAAATTTAAGCCAGAAATGCTAATTCCACCATCCCCCCCCCCCCCCCCCCCCCCGTTTCCCTACAAAAGCATGGTTTTCCCTCTGGTTCACTCGTATACCCCCACCTCCCTCCCCTCTCTCTCTCTCTCTCTCTCTCTCTCTCTCTCTCTCTCTCTCTCTCTCTCTCTCTCTCTCTCTTTCTCAGTAGACTGAGCAAAAGGAGCATGTTTATGCTGCATGAGTGTGCATACATGTGCAATAAGGCATGCCTAGCATATGGAGATGCATGTACTCGCTAATTATTTTTGCAAGCGATGTGGCTACATACACAAACAGGAGGTGTGTGTTAACCTACCGAGACAGTGTGAGAGAGAGTCAAAACAGAAGATCCTTCCACAGCCATCGCTTATGTCTGTTTCTGATCTTCGCCATCCCTCACTCACCATGTCTCGCCTCTCAGGGTTTTAAGAACGCTGTGTGAGAACGTTCTCTCCGGGTCAACAACAAACAAGCCGATGCTCTCATAGCGTCAGCGGCCGACCTCCAAGGTCAACACTGTTAAACATTACAGGTTCGCCATGACACTGTGAGAAAAGTCTGTCATCTATCAGCATGAGTACTCAAACTAAAAGGTGTGCTAAAATTCCCATAGGGCCCTTCATGTAAACACAAATCACAAGGCTGCCATGCTCAATTAATCTAAAGCATTTACATTTTCCCAGACAAAAACATGCGACGAGGTCTGAGACATACACACACGTGGAGACATTTGCATATTAGGGATGTAATGCAATGCCACTAACTGCATCTGATTATCATTTCAAATATCCATATATGGATTCAGATTTAAAACACAACTGGGTGTGGCCTAAACCTTTTCTTTCTCTTGACCCTTAGAAAAATATATTTTTAAAAAAAATTATATTTCAGAGATAGAAATGCCAGAACTGTCAACCTGGTGGGTGAATTCTGGCTCTGACAGTTCCTCAGCCTCAACTACATCACTCCAGTTCATAATAGAGATGTGAGACTGTTTTTTCAATCACATTCACAGTTGTTATTTTTGTTTGTATCTGCATGTGATATTTTCTAACAAATTTTGGTGGTTTCCCCAAATATAAACAAACTAGAAGCTTAATTTAAACCACCACAAGCCTGAGCAGGCCGATACTAAGGATACTAATCGTACTCAGTGGTTAGCACGATCGGTTTCCTCCGAGTACTCCGGTTTCCTCTGAGTACTCCGGTTTCCTCCCCAAGTCCAAAGACATACACTGTAGGCTGACTGGCATCTCTAAATTGTCCGTAGTATATGAAAAGGTGTGTGAGTTTGTGCAGTTGTGCCCTGTGATGGGTTGGCACCCACGCCTTGCCCCCAAGTCCCCTGGGATAGGCTCCAGGCTCCCTGCAACCCTGTGTAGGTTAAGCAGTACAGTAAATGGATGGATGGATGTTCATATTAATAAATATTATTTATTTTGTGCCCTGAGCTTCATATCTGCCTGTTCACTCACACCTGCACGAAAGTAAAAACCTCCTGAGACTTTTTTTGTTGCGTCCCATGTCATGATACACATCCCTAATCTCAACCAAATGACCTGCAAGCCCTTCTGGCAAGCTTTCTAAAAAAAAAAAATTATATTGAACCTTCTATTCGTATCTGTATTTGTATCCATTTAGAATACATGGATACAATGCTTTCCATTTAACTGAGAAACCGCAAAGCATAAAACTCCTTTATTGGAAGAAAACTTCACCATATCAACAATTACACACTTTTTAATCCATTTATGTTGAGCTTCTGTCATATTAGGCCTGTGAATGAGCTGTTAGTATAGTAACGATAATGTATTAGAACAAGCCTGTTAATATAATCCTGTGATTTGCCTTGGGGATTTTGCTAGTGTCAGAGCTGCTGTTATAGAAAATTAATCTGACCTTCTGACCAATCAGATTCGAGAGTTCAACAGCCCTGAGAACGATCCACAGAAACAAATGGACACCTGTACACCAATAAGTGTAGATATAAGGCATGTATAATAAAGAAAATGTCAATCTGCTGTTTTAATAATAATAATTATTGAAAGTTTCCACTTCCCTTATGGAGAAAGCTGAATCTGACACATCGCTTCTCTGAAAATTACACAACAGGTCACCTAGAAGTCATCTTTGATACAAATCTACTTTTCCTGCAGTTTTATAACCGTCTTGTGCAAGTGCAGATTAGGCAATCTTTCTTTCTCACTGTCTTTTATTTGGTATGGGATGTTCTCGCAATGTCCCTTTTGCGTCATGACTATTAGAGATGAATTTCAGTGCCAGATCTCTCAGCAATTTTGACAAGATTTAAACTTGAGGTTGTTCGCCGAGTTCTTGCTTCCTTCAACGGCCGGTCCTCGTGTAACGACCTCTGCGTACTGTAATTACACGAGACTAGATTATGGTCATGAGCTGATCCGAAGCGTTCTCTTTTCCCGTAGACACACAAACGTCGTCTCAGCGCTGTTCAAGGTCCTGAATTCAGTGCAGTTCGAAGTGTGTGTCCGAGACTCACTGCCTCAGCACTGCCTGGACCTGGCTAATAAAGAAGCTGTACTTTTACACTCAAGTGGCATGAAACCTGAATTATAAAAGCGACGGAACGGCATCATAATTAATGCTTTTCGAACACTTTTTTGAGCCATTTTTAGATGAAAATGAGTACCAAATACTTCAGTGTCTCAAGTTTAAGCAGGGCCACTTTATTCCATCTTATCTAGTTTGTGCTGTAAATAAAACCCCTCCCAGATCAGACATCCAGGTGAAACAGAAAGACGATGCTGCACCAGTTCTGATCCGAACATCACACACAACAACAGCATCCAAGGGAAAACCGATAGATTTCTTCTGCAGTAAGCAATTTTTTAAGCAGCACCCTCCATGGCAGTATGCAAATCAAAGATCAAGCGCATGCTTTTACACGATATGCCTGATGCGTAATTCATCTGGATTCCTCTCTAAAGGACAAACAGTATGACAAACAACGTGACTCAGAGCTCCCATGAAAATGCCTGGGGTTGTTCGGAAACCACCAATGTCATGTAGGAATTTTTCCCACTCTATATAGAACAAGGCTTATCCGTGTCTGTGTGCCGCTCTGTGAAGACCCAGGCTGCTTCGACTTTCAAACAGATGATGTCATCGCTGGGAAAAGAGCAACTAGGGGGAGTATTGTGTTCAGATCTCACCCCCCTCCCCACCACCTCCGAGCCCCCTCCCCACCACACACACACACACACACACACACACACACACACACACACACACACACACACACACACACACACACACACACACACACAGCAGCTCAATCTATTTCAGCATCATAAGCTGCACAGCAATATCTCTATTACTGGATTACATCTTGCAGTAAAAATAATGCTTAAACTCTTCATTTAATATTTTTTTAAAAATCAAATATAGGTTATATTTATATATACTATATAAATATAGGTCATTTTATTTGCTGTGTGATGCACTGGTTTTTCCAAATTACTCTGGAAAAATTGCATTATATATATATATATATATATATATATATATATATATATATATATATATGTTTATTTATTTATTTATTTATTATTTTATTTTTTTATTTTGTTGGTCAAAACAGCGGAGAAAATCCCAAATCCCAATCTGGCAATCTAGGCTTGCACACTTTCCCAAAAATCAACCCCATGTGTGTGCAATAATTACATGATCACTGGCAGGACATCATTTTAACAATCTGTCAAGCGTGTGATTTACAACGCACCAAACAAGGTTGCCATGTTTTTCGATTTTCCACCCCATTCCAATTTACGTTTATAAATCACTACTCATCTTCACAAGCTAGGCTATAATCTAGAACTGAATTCTACTTTTTACATTTTTTAAGTATATAAATCACAAATGGTAAGCGAAAACAGCAGATAAAATTTAAATAATTATTCTTGTTTGATTTAAAATACATATATCTGGCAACCCGGTTTAGTGCGTCAAGTCAAACAGCTGCGCGCCAAAGCTCGTGAGTAAATCCTTTTTTTTCTCCTTTATTTGGTCTGGAGTGAGAAGGGTGGAAGTGTTTGGGAGAGAGAGAGAGAGAGAGAGTGTGTGTGTGTGTGTGTGTGTGTGTGTGTGTGTGTGTGTGTGTGTGTGTGTGTGTGTGTGTGTGTGTGTGTGATTTGTGCTCTAAAACGGGGGAAACCCTGACAGACAAGCTAGATTTCTCCCACAGCTTGTTTGGTTCGGTGTGTATCAGATGGCCAGAGGGAAACTCTGAAGTAAATACAGAACCTTAAACAATTTTAAATAGAAATAAAAATGCATGGTTAGTATTAAGGGTGAGAAGAGTGTCTGAGTGTGTCAGATGTCTCCAGAGCAGAGGCAGCACACACACACTGGGATCATAGATAATAGAACATGTCTAAAAGTTTTCATTTGGATATGTGTAACACAAAACAAGAATTCAGCATGCACGAGCTGTCACGCGCCACGCACTCATGCACTTCTCAGCGCGCGTTGAGACTTCGTGTGTAAACTCTGGAGTGCACGCTGTTTATGTTTTAGATTACGCACCGTCATATCTCTGATGATTTCACTTACAGAAGCTGAACATATCATACAATTCGTACATAAAATGCACGTTTCCACGCATGAATGGCGTGCGCATTTGCGCGCAGAGAGACTTAAAAGTTTGACTGATTTGATATCAGATCAAGTCATCCTAAACAAAACAAAACAAAAGAGAGAGAGAGAGAGAGAGAGAGAGAGAGATCCTAACCGAAGTCTTTCCGCGTTCATTCATGGTGGTGAAAATAAATCACGTCACGTACCTGCAATCACGGCAGGGGAGCGCTGTCCTCCTTCGGGCTTCACCCACATCCCTAGCGTAAAGTTTCCCCTCGGGATTTCCTCCGCCGGTCTGAGGCGCAGCTGGTCTCCGCGTCCCGTGAAGTAAACAGCGTGACCGTGCGCGGAAGACGCGGCGGAGACGGACGCGTCTTCGCTCTCGTCGGCCGCGGAGGCGCGCCGGCGCTGGCGGGGGAGACGCCGCTCGAGCCCCGGCACGGAGCGCTTGCCGCGTGGAAGGCGGGTGGCGCACGCGCCCGGCACGCTCGCCCGAGCCTCCCGGAGCTTCACGAGCTCGCGCTTGGACCGACCTTTCCTCCACACGGGGCCGCACTCCGACCCGACGCACAGGATTAGGATAACGAGGCAAGGGAGCCACGGCAGGAAAGTCCACACTTTCATTTTTTATTTTTTTTAATTAATTTATTTATTTTTTGTTAGTTTGCTTTTATCCAGAAAAAAAAGAGGAAAAAAAGATTTGGAAACGTACAAGGACGCACGCAAGTTCTAGATTTTCCTCTCAGCAGCTGTCAAGACGAAGATCCGAGTCCGAGGTGAACAAACCCAAGCACCGGCTCTCTTATTATTAGTCTCTATAAACCGCCACCATGCACCTCATGCTTACCAAAGTGAGTCTTCTGTTCGGATCGGAGCTCGCCAGTGCGCTCGGCAGTGCGTTCATTTCTGCGCTCCACGTTGCCTTTTGAACGAATCTGGGATCCAAAGGGAGGGAGGGGGGGTGGGGGGGGGACTAATAAGTAATCAATCAGAGTTGAGATCGGAATCGGAATCAAGCCCCCTTCATCTCATCTCATCTCATCTCCCACTGAATTGATCTCCAGCAGCCTGTGCGCCTGTGCGCTTTTTATCCCACTCGCAACACGATGTCAGAAATGTCACACGCGTGCAAAAGGCGCGTCAGAAAGTCGAGAGCTTGCATATTGGGAATAAAAGTCCTAAAAGTTGCATTTGGGCTTGAAAGTTGCGATGCGCCGAGCGGATGAGGTCAGGGCGCGCTGTAGCGGTTCAGGAGCATCGTGGGATCCTCACTGGGGCTTTTGGGTGCAGACAGACAGACAGACAGACTGACAGACAGACTGACACGCAGGAAGGAAGGGCAGGTTGCGTTGCGTAGCGCGCGATGCTTTGCTTTGAAGACTCAGGAGTTTCTGCTTTTTTAGTCCTTCCTCCTCTAGTTGTGCAGAAAGTCGGGGTGGGGGGGGGGGGTGCTTTGCGTCGACTCGCACAGGTAAAAAAGCAGAGAAGGCAGGAGCACTTCTCCCCTGCCTCCTGAACCGCTCTGGGGGAAGTGTGCATGCGTGTGTATCCCTCTAGTGGCTGTTATTTGCACGTTTCACTTCTGTGCTCTTCGTGTGCATGGGAAGTTCAGGGCCGAAGCGAGACGGCAAATAAACCAGACAAGTGATTTGGGCCACCAGGGAACAGACGCAAAGCTGAGAATGTTTGCAAGTAAAGTTCTTTTGCATCAACTTTATTAACAAACAAAGGTTTACTTTTTTTTTTTTTTTTTTTTACTAGCAGATGATCCTAAGCAATTTCTTTTATCCCACTCTTGCTCAGGGCCTCAAAAAATCAAAAACGCCCCCAAGATATAGGCTACATACCAGTGAATGTGAGCGATATGTGAAAAATATTTCATGTTTCACCCTGAACTCACACACTTCTTGTGATAAATACATACATACAAACAATTAATGTGTGAAAATAAATGACTAATTTAAAAAAATAATAATAATCATGTGCAAACAAACAAACAGACAAAAAAAATTAAGTTTAAAAAAATCACATATGGTGAAAAAGGAACCACGTGTAAAAAATTCACGTGAAAAATGAATAATGTGTATTTTTTTAAAAAATCACACGTGAAAATAATTAAATGAGTCACGTTTTAAATAAATAAATAAATAAATAAATAGAAGTCACATGTGGATATAAACAAATAAAATATATGCAAAAAATTACATGTGGGAAAAAATAAATAAATCATACATTTTAAAAAAAAAGTGAAAATGTGTCCAATGTGAAAAAAAAAAAAAAAAAAAATAAATATATATATATATATATATATATATATATATATATATATATATATATATATATATATATATATATATATATATATATATATTTATTTTATTTTATTTTTTTTTTTAACAGGTATTTAAGTGAATTTGATGTGTCTGAGGAATTGGTCTGCATATCAACTCTGAAACATCAATAAACTTTCAACAGATTTCAGGAAATCATACTGCATCACTGAAACTCCCACCATATTGTACCTGGATTATATTTTATTCTAATGGATTTCATGCATTCCTCATGCCATCTCTTACCTGCACACCACTTCCTATAACAATAAAGAGCAATAAAAAAGGAATTTACTGATCCGTGCTGACGAATAAAGCTCACTTCCTCTGCACCCGGAGCCGTTTCTCCTCTGCAGGGCCAGTCCCGTGTGCTCCATATAGAGGGAGATAACGTGAGGAATGTGACAGCATCTTTTCTTTTCCGCTTGTTTGGTGTAAACGAACAGCAGAGGATTGTCCCTTGTCATAAAACCTTCCTGTTAAATATTTGTTCCGGGGCCGGCTTTGTCACGTCGCGGTGGCGAGTCCACATATTTCCTTTTGTACTTCATTCCTTGGATTTGCAGATGTGGTCTTAAGAGTCTTGGTGCAAGCATGAGATCACTACTTTCCAGGTTTGGTTCATGATTGGGCCTTTTTTTTTTGAGGAATGTTTCTTCGACGTGGAAAAAATCGAACGTAGTTTTATCATTTTTCCAAAATACATTCCCAAAACATTTACATTTGGTTAACATTCTATAATTTCTATAATTGTCCCATCCAACGTGTATTCCCACCTCACGCCCAGTGTTCCCGGGATAGACTCCGGATCCTCTGCGACCCTGACCAGGATAAAGTGCTCACTCAAGATGAATGAATGAATGAATTTACATCTAATTTTTGTAAAATAAAAAATAAAAAATATTAGAGTCTGTATTTATAAACTGAAACTATGAACTATGAACTATTTCTTCCACAAAAATTCCAGTTTTCCGGTAAATTCACTTTGGAAAGCACCAAACACGCCTGGGCTCATCGTCTACATTCAGACTGAGTAGTTTTTTTCATCCAAGCTATTTCTTAAGGTCAGTCCGTACCGGATTTCACAGGTTCTTTTATGTTTTGTACAGCACTTTGGATCAACTGCTGTTGTCTTTAAATGTGCTTTATGCAACAAAAATTTGCGATGAAGAGATTTTTTCGTGCTTTTTTTTTTTCTTTCAGAAAACGACTTGAATTGGCGAAATCGCAATTGCACAAAATAGTTTTGCACGGTCTTTCGCAGTGATGTTTGTTGGTAAACGAGACCTTCTAGCTGTACTCATGTTCGACGAACGTGAATCGAAGAGGGCTTTGACCGAATGCGCGTTTTGATGACGTCACATGACACGTCTTGGCCCAAATCTGCCGAAAATAGTAATTTTGCAAAATTGCAAGAGCCTCTGAATATTGCAGCGTTTGCTTGATTTTGCATTAATTTCTGCAATTGCAAAATTGCAAAATGCTGGATGGACTGATAAAATAAATTAATAAAGCTGGCTTTAAAGCTCTGTTCATTACTATTATTTTAACTAGAATGACAACGTGAAACACAACGTAGGGCAGTGGTGGCTCTGGGTTACAGATCAGAAGGTTGGGGGTTCAAGCTCCAGAATTGTGATAAATAAAGGCTTCTTCTTCTTCTTCTTCTAGCTATTGTCATTGTTTAATCTCACATGAAGGACATGTGTTATCTCACAGTCTGGTACAGAATTCTGATTGAGATCATCTCGGACAGTGTGACAATTAATAATCGCAAAAGATCGCTGAAATGGCCTACCATCTTAACTGAGTGAATATAGCTGTAGGTTAATCCCAAACCAAACAGCACATTCGTTACAGTATCAGTCACAAACAAGCATCCACTAATTTGGACTGCCTTCGCACCTATGGTTAACCCTAAATCTTGTCTTTATGAGTTAGTAGTATAGTTTATACCTAAGCTTTTCCCTAAGTCTAAAATTCCAACATGTTATAAAAACCACTTGGTCATTATTTTCTTATTAATACACACAACCTGCCTAGGCGTTTAAAATTGAGTTAAACTGTCTCTGTACTTAAGAGGTGTTCAGTTGTCCCTCCGAGAATATCCGTAAAGTTTCTATGTAGCATACTACAACAAAATGTTTCCCTACCAGAAAGAGTTCAAATACAACCTTTTTCGGAAGATAAGAACCCAAAAGAACCCTTAATTATCCAGAAGAACCACAGAAGAACTGTTTTTCCTAAGAGTATCCAAATTATGGATCATTATTTTCTTTTTAATATCTAGAAACTGTGAGGTGTTTAAAATTTCTGTCCTGATACATGGTTCATGGTTTCTGTCCTGGTACATGGTACCAGGTTTCTTTAAGGTTTCTCCTAGAGTCGACCCTCTAGGAGAAACCTTAAAGGTCTAATGTAGAACCCTACAACAAAGCGTTTTCCTATAAGAAAGGGCTCCCTTTTGTTTGGAAGCTAAGTAATGGTAAATGGTCTGCACTTATATAGTGCCTTAGCAGTTCTACAAAGTGCTTTACACTGTTTCTCATTTATCCATTCACACACACACACACACACACACACACACACACACACACACACACACACACACACCAATGGCTAGCCTGCCATCAGGAGCAACTTGGGGTTCAGTGTCTTACCCAAGGAGACTTCGGCATGTGGAGGTACGTGATCAAACAACCAACCCTGCGATTTAGAGAAAGAGAATTAAGAGAAAGAACTCTTAATTATCCAGTGAACCCACAAAGAACCCTTGAAGAACTTCAGATATCCCTTAGAAGGAACCCTTCAAGGTTCTACGTAAAACCATACAACAAAGTGTTTTCATATCAGAAAGGGTTCTAAGTAGAATTTATGAACTTGAAATTAAGCTAAGCTGGTCTTGCTGCTTGGAAACTGTTAGGGTTCTTGAAGAGTTCTTTAAGGGTTCATTGGACAGTTAAGGGCATTTAGCCACCTAAATGGGTTCTACTTGGAACCCTTTTTGATAGGAAAAAACTTTTTTGTAGTTTCTACATCAAAAGTGTATCTAAACAACCGGAATTACTGGAAGCTGTGAAAATAATAATATATCCATTTATTGCAACGCAGCTTTGAGCAAGTTAGAGGTGACCGTGGCAAAGAAAATGACCGAGACGACATGAGAAAGAACCCCTGAGAAGGAACCAGATTCAAAATGGAACCCATCATCTTCTAGATGAGATAGACGTTTTTTAGTAACATTAGCCTCGTAGCGCTGGTGTAAAACATGATTAAGCAAACCTCAGATCCTAAACGTCTTGGCTGATCGACAACTTGGATGATTGAGTGGATTTTTTTTGCAAATTAAAATTTTCACTGAACTATTTCTTCAAGCTCAAAAGACCTGGAGAGCAAGCATGCATTTGGTCAGATGCCAAACTGCACTTGATAAATTCTGGTCTTTACATCTCTAATGGTGTAATTACACCAGCGCTGATGAAGCTGTTTCTTGATGCCAAATTGCGCTCTGTGGTGGGTGTCAGTGTTAAATTTCCTGTGAGGTCCAGACAACAGTTGTGGCTACTTCAGCAGACTGGGTTGTTATTAATGTGCGAGTTTTCCTTTTTTATTTATTTTAAATATCGTAAAACACACTGAGGTCAAGCGCTCAAAATAAGAAGCATTGCCTTTGTCTCAGTAATATGACTATTCAAGTTTACTCTCTATTTATATCATGCTTTTGTCTAAAAGCTTTGGGTTTTCAACAATTTTGAATGGACCTGAGGCATTTCTAACACAAGAATGAGTAGTAATCAGAATTGTAGGCATTAAACTTCCAAACAGTTCTATATAAAACATTATTTATCAGCATTCATTAACCCATGTACTACTAAACAGCATTATGAGGCTTAAAATAGTACCAAAGATGAGATGACCTAAACATGAAAAATCAATCAACTAGAGAGTTTGTACTAGAACTTTTAACTAGAACAAATCACTGTTGCAGTGTTTTGGATGTTAACGTAGTTTCTGTTAAATTTGTCTATTCATCCAAACAACAAATAATGGTGGACCAAACTGTCCACTCTCAAACCAAGAATGTGTTTATAAGATAGCTAACAGTTATGTTTGTGTTTACCAATTAGGATTAGCTCACTAATGTAATGTGAATTACAGCTTCTTTTGCTAGGGTTAGGGTTAGGGTTAGTTACTTTTTCCTAACCCTAACTTGCTAGTTAGCTAGTCTTCAGTAACTAGATATCTGTCTTCCTATTGTAGCGTATACTGTTTAGCTGACATCACTCTAGTTTTAGGGGGAACAGTGGATAAGTGGTTAGCATGCTTGCCTCGCGCTTACGGGGTTGGGGGTTTGATTCCTGCCTCCGCCCTGTGCACGTGGTGTTTGCATGTTTTTCCCGTGCTTCGAGGGTTTCCTCCGGGTACTCTGATTTCCTCCCCCAGTCCAAAGACATGCAGTGAAGGCTGATTGGCATCTCTAAATTGTTCATGGGTGTGTGCAATTGTGTCCTAAGATGGGTTGGCACCCCGTCCAGGGTGTCCCCTGCCTTGTGCCCTGAGTCCCCTGGGATAGGCTCCAGGCTCCCCGCGACCCTGTGTAGGATAAGCGGTACAGAAAATGGATGGATGGATAGTTGCGTTAAAAAATAGTAGATAACAGAAATTTAACTAGGACCCTTTTTTAGTTCTATCTTTCAGTAAGCAGTTAAACTAGCAAGCAATAAATTAGCAGGAAATAAACCTCAAAAAGTCATGACGTATGATGACAACCAAAGAACGTAGCGGAAATCAATTTTGTTTTCAGCTGAAATGCCAACCAATGAGAAATATACCTTCAAATACGTTTTTTTTTTTTCGTTTAGCAAAAGAAAACTTCTTCACCTTTTCTCCTCACCCTAAAAATATGCGGTAATTATCTAAAGATTTTCACCCGAATAGTTGAGATTATATTCTCTAGAGCTCTAATGGTCATTCCTCATGTTTGCTTTTTCAACATTTGCTCATTGACTGTTGGCCTGAACAGTGTTGAACATGCGAGGAATGCTGTGTGTGGTCACGCCGTCTGTCACTCATCTACAGCGACCACGGCTTAAGCGTATATGTTCAACAGTACCACTGTGTGTCAACATCTTCCCTGTTTACACATT
The DNA here is from genome assembly GCA_023630585.1 of Cranoglanis bouderius. Classification (NCBI taxonomy): domain Eukaryota; kingdom Metazoa; phylum Chordata; class Actinopteri; order Siluriformes; family Cranoglanididae; genus Cranoglanis; species Cranoglanis bouderius. Next base: position 15,158,623 of record CM042565.1, on the reverse strand, counting down.
TACCATGTGGTCTTGTTTTTCTTCCTTTCTTCTTTTTTTCCCTCTCATTCTTTCTGGGTCTTTTTCCCACAGAGAATCTTCTTCAAAAACCATGACGGCTTTTACATTTCATCTGCTCTAGAGTGACAGATTAACTTGATGGATTAATGGATTATATATGTCCTTGTTATGTGTTTTACGCTCTTTGACTCCGGGATCATAGATCATCCCATGAAGTGATGCTAGAAGGATAATCCCTGTGAAGAGTAAGCTTTGCTTGAGAGCTGTGTGTAACAGTCTGTAGATCATGGATATTTTTTCTTTACTAGAATGTGCCCTTTATAGGAATAATTTGAAGAAAATTATATTATTTTCCCCTAGCAAAACAAATGTAGCCAATTTACCAAGATGGTTTGCTGTCCAACATGTGCTTCTGTAGTTTTGCACTGAGACTAATGTAGACCAAGTCTTTGTGTGCTTTTTTTATTTATATAAAAAAAATAAAAAGGCAGGGGCTGACAATCAGAGTCCTAAGACAAGTCCCAAGTAAAACCAGAAAAGTCCTGCAGCAAATACCACATAAAGACAGACAGTTCCCAAGAAAGATCCAAAGTAAAGACAGACCTCTCCAGACAAGTCATAATTAAGCACAGACAAGTCCCTAGACAAGTCGCAAGTAAAGACAGACAAGAACCAAGACAAGTCCCAAGTAAAGAGAGACAAGTCGCAAGACATGTCCCAACTACAGAAAGACAAGTCCTAACTACAGAAAGACAAGTCCAGAGACAAGTCCCAAGAGAAGTGGCTGGTCAGGTCCTAAGTAAAGACAAACAAGAACCAGTTCAAGTCCTATCCCAAGACTAAGTTTGGGTCAGACAAGACCCAAAAAAGAGAAAAGTCCCAATTAAAGATAGACAAGTCTTGAGACATGTCCCAAGTAAAGACAGACAAGTAGCTGGTCAGATCTTAAGTAAAGACAAACAAGATCTGAGTCAAGTCATAGGTAAAGACAGACAAATCCAGAGACATGGATCAAGACAGACAAGATCCAAGATCCAAGTCTCAATTAGGGAGAAAAGGCCAAAGACAAGTCCTGAGACAACTACTAAGTAAAGACAGACAAGTTCCAGTGAAAGAGACACATCCCAGGTACAGACATACAAGACTTAAGACAAGTCCCAGGTACAGACAGACAAGTCCTGAGACAAAATCCAACTAAAGAAAGATGAGTCTCATTACAAGTCCCAAATAAAGACAGACAAGAACCAAGACAAGTTGCAAGAGGAAAGTCCCATCAAAAGACAGGTAATTCCCAAGACAAGTATCAAGTGAAGACAGAAAAAGTCCTAGATAAATACAGACAAGTCCCAAGACATGTGACAACTAAAGACAGACTAGAACCAAGAGAGACAAGTCCCCCCCCAAAAAAAGAGGCAGGTCTCAAGTAAAGGCATAAAAGTGGCTGTTCAGATTTCAAGTAAGGAGAACAAGAACTGAGTCAAGTCACCAAGGACAGGCAAAAAAGTCCAGAGACATGCACCAAGACTGATCAAGATCCAAGTCTCAAGTAGACAGACATGACCCAAGACATGTCCCAGGTACAGACAGACAAGTTCTAAGACAAATCCCAATTCAACACAGACAAGTCCCATGATAAGTCCCAAGTAAAGACATGGAAATCTTACAAGTGATGATTGCTTGTTTGTACTTAATGCACACTGACATTTTGACTCCACCATTCACCATTGTGTTTATGTTGCTGACTCGTAATTCTGACCAGTGCAGTGACAATCGCATTGCACTGTTAGCTGAAATCTCATAAATACTAAGACTTGATATTGACAGGCTTAGTTCTTTGTGTCGATTTAAAAAATTGTAGAATCAACTTTGAGAAAATACAATTTAACAAAATTAGACATTATTATAGACATTATTACCAGACATTATTATATGAAATACTGGTGTTATAATAGAACATGGAACTAAGCAATAAAAACAGCAGTTAGCACCACGATAGACGCAGTTTAACGCAGGTTTTAACTGATTCCTTGCGTGTTCATATGGAAGTGATTAGTGGTCTCATTAGTCGACTCATGTCGAGTGCTGTCACGATGACGCGCCTCCATAAAAACAAAGACTTGCTGTTATCCCTGACTGAAACTTAGTAATGTGTTGACAATTCAACCATTCGCTTCACTCCGGTCTGCTACACTGTCTATGTGAAATGGGAATTCATGAACAATGTACAGTACGTCACAAATGATATATGTCGCACGTTACGTGCATCCTTCAGTCAAAGGCGGAGAGCGTGGGGACAAAATGAAAGCTTTGTTTCAATTAAGGCTGAATATGATGTGTGAGTGTGAGAAAGAGGCCATAAAAAGACCCAGACATCACATGTTTAAACCAATAAAACTCTCAGTTAAGTCCAATTACAGCACGTTCAGTCTGCATTGTGTCTCACTGCCATTTACACTCATGTTTGGTGAGAGGGTCATGACCGTGATCTCATATCCTGCCACGTGCTCTGCACTGCAACGATTTGCATTCTGTAGTTAAGTGTATGACATGTCGGTGAATTTCTGCTCAAAAACACGAGCAGTGTAAGCCAGCTGACTCTACATGATCGTTCTTTGTGGCAACACACTACACTATAACTATCTTCCATTTGTTTTTGGTCATTCGGTGGAAACTTGTCCTCGTCTCACTGTCAGCTTCTTGGATAGGATTTCCGCCTCAGTTGGAAGTCGCTTTCAATAAAAGTGGCACGTTAATAAATGTAAATGTAATCATCAGACACTTACTTTCGCACCCACTGTGCCATCAAACCTATGTTCATAGAAATAGCATGGAAATCATTCATTTGCATCTGACTAATGAGGTCTAGAGCTGCTGAATAATTAGACTTTATGAACAGCATTAGCTGATGAAAACATGGTGTGCCTTTTTCTTTTTTGTTCTTGTTAAAATCGTTCACGCTTGACGATCTGCCTTTACTCATTTAGTAGACGATGTTTTTCAAAGACGTTTATATGAATGATACAGAATACACTGGCTCTCTGACAGCTCTAGGATTTGAACCCACAACCTTCCGATGACCAGATCACAGGCTGAAAGGAATGCTCTTCCGTTTTGTAATCTCCATTATCTCATCCTTATGTACTGCAGTAATAGCCTATTGGGAATGAGGCAAGAATTTCAACATGAGAAAAGAACAAAGCATTTAAATCACGTCGAAAGTCACTTTAAATAAAAGTTGGCGAATTTCATCAGTGAAGATCCTTTCACAGATGGGACTAGTTTTTCAAAGGGAAGAATTTGTGCTTATCAACATAGTTATGGATGCTCATTAGTCATAGACAGTCAGTTTTACTATATTGTTTCAGTGTTGAAAGACTGAGTAAGTACACGGAAACGTGTTGATATTTATATACAGATCTACTTTACCGATACAATGCCTAGAGATTAGCCTGAAAGATGCTGCCATATTCCTTTAATTTAAGTGGCTGAACCACCGTAACACCATCATGTTACAGAGAAACCACAAAGTGTAATGAGATGTTGGAAAACTTGAAGTTACAAAATCCTGACACTGGAGACTCTTCCATACATGTTAAACGAGTTTTTTTTTTTTTTTTTTAACTCGAGTTTTTAGTTTTAACAAGAATCTTTTTAAAATTTAAAAAAAAAAAATTATTATTTGATGTAGATCCTGTGGAGCATCCACCATACTAGTGTCCATGAATGAGTCGTTACTATAGAAACGATAACGTGTTAGAACAAAGACATTAATATGTAAAGCAGTGAATTTGAATTACAGATGGAACTACTGTCAGAGCTGCAGTTATAGATAATTAATCAACACCTGCTGATTTGAGAATTTAACGACATTGTGTTATAAAGAAAGACAAATCCTGTGAATTGTATTTAAAACAAAAAAAAGATTGTCTTGAACGCACAGGAGACAGAAACATTACACCACATGGCAAAGCGCCAAAATGATCCTGAGGCCAAAAACGTAAAAAGTTTTCATCCAGACAGTCTCACACACACACACACACATACACACACACGCTCCCTCAAACTGAGGAGGCATAAAGGCTGCAAAAATCAAACCACACTGTAAATCAAGAAACTTTAATTAACATCAGCTTTCTTACTTCCTTAAGAGAGCTTCATTAGTATGTCATAAATAGATTTTTACGGTGCATTCATTATAAATGCAGACGCCCGGCTCCTGATTTACTGCTTCAGTGATGGGCTCGTGAATTATTACAAAAACATAATTGATAAGTTATTTATGAAGCAATAACTCCAGACCAACACTGCCTCCACAAACCATGGGCCAAGGCCAAGGACGTCGCAATGTGGATTACATTCCAACATTATTGCCCAAGGCCATAAACCGTTCGATCTTTGACAAAATCATTTCCTCTCCGACCTGCGATGAGGGAATAATTGAGATAACTTTTGCAGCGCTCCTGCTTTTGAGCTTGTGAGCTGCCTGAAGGTGGTTGGACAGCGGCGTCCTTTCTCTCTCCCTCTCTCGGTGTGTTAAAGAGATCACGCAGAGAGATTTTTGGCTGCCTCTTGCAGTCATGATGTCATTGCGCAGGGATCACAGTTAAAAAGGGAAACAGGGTGGAATGCAACAAAACATCAGGTGAAAGATCAAATAAAGGCGTTTATACAACAGAAATGTTGTATAATTCTGATTGGTCAGATGGTGTTGATGAATTTTCTATAGCAGCAGCTCTGGGTAGTTTTGGATGCATTTTAAATCACAGTTTTATGTTATAATAAGCTCGTTCTAATGTGTTATCGTTTCTGTTGTAACAACTTACACAGACGTATGGCTTGTAGAGTATTTTTTTTGAAGGAGTCTCCAGTGTCGGTTCGTTTTCCGAAACGGCGGTGCGTTTTTTTGGTTTCTCTGTAACATGACAGACTTTATAGCTGCTATAACGTAAGCAATAACAGGAACTACCTTGTTTCAAGGATGTTCTACAACATTAAATATAACTATAAATTGATTTTAAAAAATACAATGCATCTTTCTTTAATTAATAAAAATTGGCAAACTGCTTTGGTGTAAGAGGAATAAAACACTTCAGGACATGTGGTTAGACGAAAACAATCAGCTTTGGGGTGGTAACAGTAGCTCCATTTCATCACACCACCTTGATATCGATTATTTTCCAATAAGAGCACAACAGTGAGTGTTTTATTCATTACTTAATGAATGTACTGAATACAATTAAAGAGACTTTGCCCATGACAGGATTGATATTCAGTACTGTGCAAAAGTTTTAGGCACCCTATTTCTTTTAGTACAAACTTTGTTATAGATTTTTTTATTTTATGACTTCTACATGATCAAGTCGGTACAAAAAACATTTTCGATTCCCAAACATTAGTTTTCTAGCACAAAATGAAATGTTACAGAAAAATGTTTGCATGTCATTAAAGAAAGCAGCGTATTACGTAAGAGACACTTTTCGGACAGGAAACACAATGAAGGCTGCTGGGTTTCGCTGCAAAAATAAGAAGCGAGTGCGAAAGTCAAAGTGTCCAGAAGAACTGTGTCTGGTTCTGCAAGATGCTCAATAAAACTTACCAGCTCATTTCCTTATAAAACTGCACAAACTGTACCGGAGACTACTATTTTTATTTTTTTGTCACACCAAATATTGACTTTGTTTCATTTACTACTGTTTACGTTGTTTGTTTTAATGTAGAAACATTTAATTTCATTATTTTGAAGGTTTACATAATTTTAATAGTTTAATTATATTTAACATTTTGCATAAAGTGTTGTTCTTGGTGGTGGTTCTATTATTGTAAACTCCTACTCAGAACCTTTAAGGGTTCTCCCAGAGGTTCACCTAAAATAGGGACGCAGGAAGCAAAACATAAAAGTCTGTCCTGTGCTGCCCTCTAGTGTCCTTTTTGCAGCAATAACAATGAGCTTCTCATAGTAAAGATTCTGAGGAATAGTTGAGGGTGTTTTTTTTTTTTTTTTAGCTATTTATTTGGCAGATGTGTTATAACAAAAAGTGGCCTAAAACTGAAGGCATATTCTTCATATTTTGGAATGAAGCTGGGTGACCAGGACAAACCATGGTAGATGGAATGTGAACATGATGGCTGACTACTGCTGGTGCCGTCAGAGAGATTGTCAAGAAGTCAGCCACTCCAGAAAATCCCTCAAAAGGAAGTTCACTCCTTAAGCACTCTGCATATTATTATAATGTTCGTCTTTTGAAATAGCTTTATTCAGAGATTTTCACAAACATTTCACAGACTATTTGTCTGCTGTTCATGTTGTAAACAAGTGTTATGTTTTGTGCGCCTATTGTTGTAATTAATAAATAAAAATAGTGAAATTTGACAGCTTCTACCAATTTAAATAAAACCCTGAAAGCAATATAAATGTAGCAAAATTATTAAAAACGTCATTCTTATTTTGTGGGAAAACAGTACGTGATAGGGAATTTTCAGTGACATATTTGAACTCAGCATGACCAAAATAGGTAAAAACAAGTGTGATTTGCAAAACAGCATACACTTTTTTTTCTAGATGCAGGGTGGTGTTATCCATCCATCCATTTTCTGTACCTCTTATCCTACACAGGGTCACAGGGGAGTCTGGAGCCTATCCCAGGAAACTTGGGGCACAAGGAGGGGGACACCCTGGACGGGGTGCCAACCCATCTCAGGGCACAATCATACACTAGGGACAATTTAGAAACAGCAATCATTGGACTCGGGGAGCAAAAAGCTCCTAAAGCACGGGGAGAACATGCAAGCTCCGTGCACACAGACCCCACCAGTATCCAGAAGTTACAGCTGCCTTACAAAATAAAAGATATTCAAAAAAACATAACTCTGGCAGTGAAGTAAATTTTTCTGGTATTACTGGCATGAAGAGCATCTTATGACATAGACATGTTTAAAATGGTGTTTTAGAGATCAACAGGACTGGTATGTTAATGTTTACAATAAGGCTGTAACATACCAGGTAAATATTGTGGAGTTTCATAAATTAATTACTTCATAGATAATAGATAGATAATGGCTTCAGCTCTCAAGTAAAGGGGTGTGCCGTTAATATCAACGAAGGGGTGATGTTATGGAGTTCTTGTTCACCTGAAGTCCCTGTGCATGTTGTTAGCTGCTGTTATATAATATATATATATATAAATAATAAATCAATCAACACCTATGGACCAATCAGAATTGAGAATACAATAGTGCAGTGGTATAATAGTGATTAAAATATAATGCAGGAGTTTGATTATAACAATTGAGAAGGAACATTGTGGTTACCAATTATCTAAATTTGTTATGGAATGTAATAATTATTTGAGCTCACCTCAAATAACCCCAAACAACATTTATAATTGACTGATTGATTATGTAATAATTGGAATTGCATATTAAAGGCAGATGCATGATGGTCACATACATACATACATACATACATAGCAACGCTCATTATAAATATCCAGGATTAGGACAGAAAAAACACAAAAACAAACAAAGACAACATTCCTGTTTCAGTACGTTTTATTTCCACACAGTACATGATAGAGTCTGAGGATGCTGCACAGCGCTTGGTGTACTACTGAGAATCAGTAATGAGTTAAAGTTCTATCATTAACCATATATATATAGATATAAAAATAGTGCTGCTAAAAAAGTATAAATTAGACCTACTGTTCAAACAAGTCATACACAATCATAAAAAAAACCCTACTAAAATAAAATGAAAAGAACTAAAAAGCAACCATCGGTTTCTTTTTGCACTTAGCAGGAAGGAAAAAATAATAGTGGGTCGCTAAAATAAGAGTACATTTGTTTTTATTTAAATATTGCAAATGTGAGTACGCTGATGAGAACAATCTGATACTTCCTTGGCAGTCTAAACAAATACGTTCTCCCCTGGATGCATAAAAGCAGAAAATAAAACAGTACCGGTTTCTGAATTCTGATGAACTCTATCAAAGTTGTGTATACAAAAGGAGGTAAGGAGCTTAGCCACTCCCACCAAAGCAGGAGCTTAACGGCACCCTCTTGTGGCTATAAAAATAACACGAACAACAGGAATAAACATCATCCAGCTCAACTCAAGCTCAAAGATCTTGGAGAAACTTTGTCCAAGCGACACAAGCAAACGTCCATGATGTCTTTACATCTTCAGAACAGCTTTACACGTTGAAACTAGAGTGTACAAGGAAGTACAAGACAGAGAGAGATGATCAAGCCTGGCCATGACATACAGTTGGGAAGGTTTGTTTTTAATAAGCTCTTCGATTACGTCCTTGAATGATCACTCAAAAATGATAGAAACTAATTATACCATTTTCCATTTGGTTTTTAGACATCCAGTGCATTAAAGACAGAACAATTAAATTTTAAAAATATGGAAGCTGCATCCAGAACTAAAGCAGCTGCCCTCTACTTAAACCATCTATTCATACTGAACTGAAACACATTTTCTTCTTCCAACTGTTTGGCTTTTCAACACAATGAACATCCCAGAAGGCAGATTCCTAACACTTTGTAAATGGCAATGAAATAATACAAATCTATCCCTAAAGAAGCATGGGAGCATTGATACACACCAACGTTGATGCATACCATTTATAGTCAGGAAGTTGAAGCTCCTCTTATAATGAGATTCAATTAGAAATTTCAATTAGGAACTATATAAAGATGTTTACACACTCTAGACAACCATATTGTGAATAAAAAGTGCCAGTTCTGTTTGTATTTGCATGGCGGTCTGGGAAAACCACTCAGATGTTGCTGTGGCCGAGACCTAGCATCATGTTTTGACCATTTTTTTTTGTTTGTTTGTTTGTTTTGCCTATAACATACTTTTATACCTTCAAGAAAACATTTAACCAAAACAACATTTTTTTTTATTTAGTCTACTTTCTAACCAAGTCTGCCTGCAAAGATCATGTTTAACAAACATGCCGGTAAAAACAGTCAGCCTGCCTAAAAATGTCTAAAACCTGGCTAGCTAAATGTGATTTCCTCACACAGTGAACTTTACGCTTTGATCGAGTTGGGGGAAAACTATGTGCCAAGGAAACATAATGCTCCTGCACCACAGTTGGAATTAAATCTTAAAAAGCAAATTATTCCCTTTTCACTTTTGGTGGTATCATAACTTTAAAATGCATACATGCAAAACAGAAACAAAACCTGGTTTTTTTTTTGTTTTTTTTTTCAAAACTATATATAGAAAAACATCAGAATTTCATCATAGGCAGTGTTTTCCAGACCACCACACAAAGTCAGGACAATGGTTCAAAAAAGAGTTTATGTTTTAATGTAGTGTTTTTACCTAAAGCAGTATCCCGTACAGTAGTTTCAGGGTTAAAGGTCTTGCTCAAGAGTCCAACCATTTTCCATGATCTGCAATATGCACTCTTTAACAAAGGGCTCTTTAAGGTTTTTTTTTTTTTTTTTTTTGGATGAGTAATGGTTAGTTTTCCAAAATGGTACTACTTGGATCCTCTTTTGGGGTTCTACATAAAACCATTAAAGGTTTCTGTCAAAGGAAAAAACTGAAGAACCCTAGAATATTTTCTCAAACAATCTCTAAACAAGTGAATATAGCTTCAGATGATTTCAAATTGGCCTTGCATTATTTGGATCGCTATTTGGATATTTGGCCTTTATTGGCCATTATTTAGATTGGACCAAAAATCCCATCTGGACTGGACCAAGTTCAGGAAGGAAATTTGATACGAGCTAAACCATTTTGGAATTTATATATTGGAACCATGTGGGCCAGTGCTGCAAAAATGATTACATGGTACATCTGCTTCTGAATCTAAACTATTCTGTGTCCATCAACACAGTATCACAGCCAAGATAATCAAGATCATGTAGACTGTGATGATGAATTCATGTACATGATCTGCAGAGCAGGTTGTAGCTCTATAGGTTAGACCCTGCTGTGCTCGGAAGGGGGTTGAATGCACCAACTGTGACGAGAGTTATGCATTTAGAATAAAATTTGAATATCTGATTCCTCATGCATATGTAGATTCAAACTGTGCAATACACGGCGTCTTCTATCAGTACGGACCATTAAAAATACGGATTTTAAGAGGCATATATTAAAAACACCAAATTGTTGAGTAAAACAAGTGGAAGTGAGCACCCAGTGAAGAACTCTCATTTAGAAACACTGAAATAAGAAATGCACATAGGTTACCTGAAATCATTTTCAAGACCTGATAACTAAGAGGTCATTTGTACAGCAAGAAAAGCAAACTAGATTAATTATCTTTTGGCAGCGCAGGAGAAAAAGTTGGACAATTCAGGCAGGAAAAGTGAAGGATAACAAGGACAAACAGTCTAGTTGGAAAAAAAAGAAGAAACTAATTGAAAAAGAAAAAGAAAAAAAAAGATGATGCATACAGTGTGTCCATGTTTTGGTTTAGATGGTTCAAGCATTGACAACAAAAGTTTATATCCATGTTTTAGGGCTTATTTTTTTCGCTGTTAAGTTACCAAGGGCAGTAGAAAGTTGAGGTTTGAGGTGTGTGTAGGTGATATCTGCTCGATAATGTATTGCTCCACAGCAGTCGTCCAGAAAAAGACTCTTTAACTGCACGTCGTTCATAGACGTTGATCCAGAAATAGGTTTTCGCTCCAGAATACGAGTTCTAACCAATGATGTAAAGAAGCTACAAAGTAAACCTAGACCAGAGTCTAGATACTAAATACTTTAGTGTGTCTTTCACAAAGAGTCAGTAGTGCTGGCTGGTGGCCTTGCTCTACCTCAGGCAAAATTGCACTTGAGGAAGACGAGTTTGTTCATTTCCTCAGCTGTGACCTCCCGCTTCTTTTTTAGGGCGAAGGTCTGCTCACAGATGCTGATGCATTCGCTGCGGACACCCATGGCGGGTACTGCCAAGAGCCACAAAGCCAACCGGGACAACTTGGGATATCTGTCCATGACTGAGCTCCAGTACTGGAAGAGGTCCCCTGTTGCTTGGAAGAGCGGTTCACCCAGGTACTGGAACAGTTCCTTCCGAACCTGTGGATCCTCAGCAGCGCAGGATGGCCTGTCTACCCCGCAATCCATGCGCCCTCGTTTGGGACCAGCTGGCCCGTCGCCATCTCTCTCATCCCCTGAGATCCCTGATGGGCCTCCACTCGCTGGTTCCTTCATGCTGGCAGCCATGTCACATACCCTGGAGATAATCTCCTCATGCTGGTATCCGGGGACTGGTCGGAGCTTGAGTTGTGGGTCCAGGATCATAGCCACTTGGTGGACTCGCTCAACCTTGAAGTTTTCCTTTAATGCTTCCAGGAAGTAGTGGCAGAGCTTGCTGCCAGCACCTGCCTCACCAGCCTTGGAGGTAAAGAGCTTCTCCAGGCGAAGGTAGGAGGGCAGCACCTGCTGAAGTGTGGGCCAACGATCACCTCCCAGCTCCTGTGCTGCCTGGCGCAATGGTGCTAGCAGGGAGGCTAGTGTGCTGAGAAGGTGCTTGTTCAGGCCTTGTAGAAGTGGTGCTGTGCTTTTGCAGCGGCCATACACTTCACATATGGCCTCGAAGTTCTCATGGACCTTGAGCAATGCCTCAGCGGTTAAATCCCAGCAAGGTGGTGGTGAAGACTCATCTGTGGCCTTGCTGTCTCGATTAAAGCTACTGCTTCCAGCAATGTCACGGCATGTTGCCAGAAGTTCTCCAAGTTCATGCAGGCCCCGGGCCTGAAGGCTACGTCGCCCAAGAACGGCCTGAATTGTGGCTGAAAGAGAGCATCCAGCACACCGCAAGCTAAGGCTGGACCTGCCGCAACTAGGTAACAGTGACAAACGTGGCTCTGTGACGTAAACTGTGCGAATTTCTGACATGACGAACTCAGAAAGGACATTCTGGACCCAGTGATGGACATGCTCCGGACCCTCCCTTATAGAAGCCTCTTTAATTCCTAGCACATAACGTCGAAGCCGGACCCCCTCCACCTGATACGCCGTTAGCACATAGCAGGAATCCGGCCCAATAGTCTGTGAATGGCAGGTCACAGCAATGCCTAAGGAGGAGTTTGATCCGAGCGCACAGGTCACTTTCACTTTGACCTGGTTGTACATGCGAGGAAGCTGCTTCAGAGCTAAAGTGCTCATGTCGCCGAGAGCATCGCGGATGGAATACGCACCATGCCGGGAGCCGGTGTCCACTAGAGTTTGGGCCAACTTGAGGAAGTCCTTGCTGCTGAGTACACCAAGGAGACCCAAATCGGTACACATCATGCGCAACAAGCGCTCAGCCACCTGCTGCCGCTCCTTCTCCGGAAGCAATCTGTTCTCTGCAATAAAACCGAGAAAGAGAGGCAACAAGTTAAAAGAAGGTTCTGTTTGGACAGATCAATGCTTGTGACAAGCCCAATGTTTATTTTTCCATGGAAGGGAAAAAGTGAAGGGTTTTGTAAAGCCCTTGACGATATCTGATCCTTTCCATTTTGATTTGGCTCACATTCCTAAATCCACACAGTCGTTTCAGCAAAGGATTGTGTGTCATGTCCTAACACACATTTCATGCCCCAACACACTTTTTCTGTTTTGATCAGTTTATAACGTCTGGAGTATTATGGCATTATTTCTAGCTTTGAGTAAAATGAGAAAGCGTTAACAGAATTGCCAGGTGCTGTTGAAACTAACACAGTAAGACAAAAATTAGTGTTTGTGGGGGCATTATTATCCCCACTAGATGGTACAAATCCAAATCCTATAATGCTATTACTCTGCGAATGAGTAGATACCTTAGCTGGTATTACAAATCAAATGGACTCGATGACTCGATTTTTTGAGGCCTAGAATAGTTGTTTTAGGCCACGACACACCAACCCAATGCTGAATAAGTAGCACTAAACAAGTTCGACTGTGGTGTGTTCAAGTGCAACCTTTTGCAGAAGATGCTAAGCAACTTGAGGTGAAGACAATAAAAGAGTTACAACATACATTCTCTGTATGTGTGATAAAAAATAAGAGCCAGTATTGCAGAAAGACAAATCCTAGGTCTCTAATATCACACTAATGTACTAAGGTCTACAAACCCTATGGATACAAGTACCAGTACCTATAGAGAAATACTACGTATTACAATTTGTTCCAAGTTACTGGGCAGCATGGGGGTACAGTGATCTGTGCTGCTGCCTCACAGCTACAAGGTTCAGTCTTAAGCTCGGGTTACTGTCTGTTCTCCCTGCATCCATATGGATTTACAAAGGGTCCTCCAGTTTCCTTCTACATCCCAAAAAAAAAAAAAAAAAAAAAAAAAAAACCCCTGGCTATGCTAAATTGCCACAAGGTGTGTATCAGCATGTCCATGGTGCCCCATGATGGACTGGAATTTCCAATTCATGCCCAGTGTTCCAGGGATAGGCTCCAAACCCAGCCAGCGACCCTGACCAGGATAAAGCACTTCTTGAAGATGAATGAATGAACAAATGAGATAATGGTCCGAGGTACCATTTGCATGTCATTGTAAATCTGTTTGAAGGATCTCTGCCTATTTTTGATAAAATAAACCTAGCTAAAGTTCAGAGATGTTTAGTGGTTGAAAGATGAGATAACAGTGCGAGTTCCCTTTTGAGTGTCTTTTGCTTGCATGGCTTATTTCCATTTTTCTTCTCGTCGTTTTCGCTTGTTTCTCTTTCTCTTCTCCTACACTGATGATTCGCTACACTGATTCACCACTAGCCTACGACGCCAGTTCAGCATGCTCAATCAGCGGAACTGGTGCTAAATCATCCAAGACGCACTAGTAAAACAAGTATGGGCTACGGTTGACAGCCTGGCGTGTACAGTGATGTGCCAGAGCTTGTATATATTAGTAGGGTTTTTTTTTTTGTGTAAGATCTACACTGAAAAACTAAGATAATCAGAAATAAGTTTTGGTATTCAGTGATGATTTTTCTCTCTTATCAAAAGGTGTGAAACCTCAGTCCATGGTTTGATCTTGAAAACGTCCTCCAGCATTCACTGACTCAAGTGAAATAACTCACTGTTATGAAATATCCCCAGACCCCCATAAAAGTTCAGCCTGAACAATTTTTGGCAGCATAGTTAGTTCAGGGCTTACTATAGCTTAGCTGATAGGATTTTGTTTTATAATTGGATTGAATTGTGCAAATCTTGTCCAGTTCAAAAAATTGGACAAAAAAGCTAATTGAAAGCAAATTTTAAGGTTGCAATCCAATCTGATAACATGGAAAAATGAGTGCAGGGACAAATAAGAACTGTATGTTTGACCCAGCGTACTCAAACGCTCACAATTAGCTGAATAACAAATTTCATAAAAATGGTCCTGCATATCTGAGCCTTATTACATATTATAAAGTTTGAAGTGAAATCTCAAACCAAGTACTGTAAATTTAATCCAGATTTTTCAGATGGATGTTTTTAAAATGATTATTATTACTTGAACGTTACACTATGCAACAATTTTTTTGTGTTCCTGGGTAGTAAGTGTTATTTCGTAATTGCTTATACTGCGAAAGTATAGACAATGGCTATTATTCCCCTCAACCTTTGCTTTTGTGACCAGGACATTGGTATTTTGAAATTTACTCATTTTCATTGAGAAAACAAACTCATTTGAGTCTTTTCGTTCACATAAAATCAGAAAGAATAGGTAAATTTCAAAATATGTTGTTTTTTTTGTTTTTTTTCCAGTGTCAAGACATTGCTAGAGGCCCTGAAGTATGATGTGTATGGCTAGGAGGTCATTGGAGACTACCCTAGGAGGTTTTTACAAAGTTTCCCTGTTATCTTTGGTAGTGCGCCTTGGTGTCCCTGCTGTCCCAAAGACAAACGTGGGCCACACTGGCCACAGTGTTCCAAGTTCGCTGCGGGGAGTCAAGTGAGAGCCACTGGTAGACCCCTGGAAGGTGCTGATGCCACCACTGCACATCAAATTGAGCCTTATGAAAATTTTTCACAGCTCTAGATAAGGAGTCAGCAGCCTTCAAATACCTTCAGACTTCTTTTCTAAGCTGTCTGAGGCAAATGTCAAAGCCGGTGTCTTCATCAGACCACAGATAAGAAGATCCTGGAGTGCGAGGAATTCCCCAAGAAGCTCTCTAGGAAGGAGAAAGCGTTTTGGAACAGATTTGTCGCAGCGGTTCGGGGCTTCCTTGGCAATCACAAAGCCGTAAACTATGTGGATCTGGTTGAGACTCTGGTGAAGAACTACAGCACAATGGGATGCAGGATATCCCTCAAAGTCCATATCCTTGATGCTCATCATTATAAATTCAAGAAGAACATGGGAGCGTACTCCGAGGAGCAAGGCGAGCACTTCCACCAGGATATACTGGACTTTGAACGCCGCTACCAAGGACAATACAACGAGAACATAATGGGAAACTACGTTTTGGGGCAGCTTTGTGAGACTGATTTTTACAATACGTAAATCTTGAAAAACTACTCACTTCTAAATCTTTAGTGGTCGTTTCTGTATAACTTTAATATAAATACTAATTTTCTTGTAACTAATCATTTTGATTTATATGGTGTTTTTTTCTGACTTCATGTGAACAAAAAGAAATGAAATGAACATGGGTCAATTTAAAAATACCAATGTCCTGGTCACAAAAGCAAAGTTTGAGGGGTTTAATAGCAATTTTCTTTACTTTTGAGGCATAAACAATTAGAAAATAACACTTGCTACCCAGGAACAAAAATTGTGCTACATAGAGTTATACTAAAATATTGTACCTGAAACAAATATAGAAAAATCTTCCAATGTGTTTGTACACAACATTCTTAACATTCAGGTACAAAACATTAAATGTTGATGACCAAAATTATAGAAAAATAATTTCTGAACAAAGTATAGGGATATTCTTGATGTACAAAATTTCCACAGTTTAGAAATTTAGTATGAATCCAGGGGATTTCAGATCTTTAAAAAACAAACAAACAAACAAACAAACAAAAAAACCTAAGGTGTGCATTGGAGTCTGGCACACAAAAAAGATTTTTGTGTAGGAAGTTTTTGCACTGAGAATTTTCCTAAAAACAGCCTCAAGGTGATTATCCATAAGTACTGGACACTGTATGAAAGTTAATTCACTGTAGAAAGGGTTTAAAAAATAGATAATGAATAACAATCTATAGTTATACCTTAGCTATTGCTGGGTATCAGAGATGGACGAGACTGTGATGGAGGATTTGTTTGTACTCACGGTATGAAGATGGGATGTGGTTCCTCTGGGCAGGCTGAGGCGATTTCCACGTCTGCTCCTGGGAAGGTGCGGGGGCTTGGCATGCTTTAACCGAGTCCTCTTTAGTGTGATTCTCATTATCCGCTGCAACATCACAAATACCACACATTACGCATTGCACGGCTTCATGGAAATGTTCGATTATAAAAACTGACATGACATTTATATCAAACAGAGCGAGTAGTTCACTAGAATACATATATTAAATTGGTCCCACGGTCAATTTTACTCTCTTCCGCTCTTGGGAAAACACATGGATTTGGGTGTGCAATAAATCAAACAGCATTTTCCATGTGAGTAATGTTTAATACCACACAGACCATCCAAAGTAAAATGTCTGAATTACACCCACATAAGAATCATGTATTTATTATTCAGTCACATCTATAGACACCGGTTAATTTAGCATTACAAAACACTGGATTTATTAATACTCAAATCACTTTTAATGTAAATAAAACAACACAACAACATGGGTTTCATCCTGAAATTGTTCTCTGGTACTCTATACGAGACAATAAAAAGAAGTATTTCTGAAAATGCATTCCATTTTTTTTTTTTTAGTGAAAAGTCGAACATTCATCACACAGCCACTTTATTCCAGAGCCAAGTTTTAGTTTTCAGTCTCAGCAGAAAGTATTCCAAATATTCACAATGTGAAAATAATTTGAGCCGTGAAATGCTCGTTTCTAAATTCTTGTCGGATGGATTACCCACTTATTTGGAATGAAGAAACATTTCATTCTGATTGGCCCCAGACATATTATTCTGATTTATCCTTCACAACTACTGATACTATCCAAAACCTATTTTTGTATTATTTTTGTTAATATTTTAATAGCAAAAAACAAAACCATACAATAAGTCTGACAAAAATATGAAATTGTATTTAAAATAATGTGCAGATCTTAGATATTAGATCATATCTAGATATTACAAATGACAAAACGCATTTTAAAAACATTTACTTCGACTACTGCATACGCATGTGTATAAATAACAGAGCAAAGCTTCCCATTTCTGCACATACATCAGTGCAAGAATCTGATAGCCCAGGCACCTTAATCCAGCAAGGTGACTGTCTAGTCGCTGCCACATTCATATATTACACAGTGGCCGGTCTCTACTTAGACCATTTCTGCCTCTACATGAACCTAGCTTCAAATTCTGCTTTTAATCATTAATTCCTTTGTTGTTTCATATTCTTTGTCATTTGTTTAAGTATGCTCTCTAACCAACTCTGATGCATGTACAGTCATGTGAAAAAAACAAGTACACCCCATGGATATATATATATATATTTTTTTTAACACATATTTGGACAAGCAAACATTTGATCCTCTTTGAAACAGTGCCTATTAATAAAGGTGATTTTGTAGTAATTTTAATTTAAATCATCAAAAGACCAGATCGGTCACATGGAAAAATTAAGTAGACCCCTACATTTATCACACCTTCAAATCCATAAAATTTGAATCAGGTGTTCAAGATTGGGTGCCAGTGATTAGAACCTGCTTAGGGAGTGCAGGTGGAACCTGTCTTATTTAAACCCCTCTCATATCTAGTGTCTGATGTTCCCTCTGTTATTGAGGTGTGTGGTATCATCATGCCAAGATCTAAAGAGTTCCATAAGGCCTTCGGAAAAAAGGTGGAGTCTTGCAAGGGATTTAAAAAGATCTCCAAATTATTTGAAATACATCATTCCACTGTAAGTAAAATAATCTGCAAATGGCACAGATTTCAACCCGACTGCCAATTTGTCCAGGACTGGCCTCTCAGCAAATTCAGCCCAAGAGCAGTCTGATGCAGTCTGTTGCAAAAAGAAGTTTCCAAGAACCCCAAAATTTAATCACAGGATCTGCCAGTAAGTCTTGCAACTGTTGGTGTCAAAGTGCATGCTTCTACAATCAGAAAGAGATTGCACAAATTGACCTGCATGGGAGGTGTGCTAGAAAAAAGCCTTTGCAAGACTACAGTTTGCCAATGAGCATATAGGCAAAGACCAGGCCTTTTGGAATAATGTGCTCTGGACAGACGAATCAAAGATAGAGTTGTTTGGCCACAGTAACATTCAGACATGTTTAGTGCTGACCAAAGACAGCTTTTCAGGAGAAGCACCTCATACCAACTGTGAAGCACGGTGGTGGAAATGTTATGGTTTGGGGTTGCTTTACTGCCTCAGGGACTGAACAGCTTGCATTCATTGATTCAACTACGAATTCTGCATCATATCAAAGAGTGCTTGAAGATAATGTGAGGCCATCTGTCCAAAAGTTGAAGCTGAACCGAAAGTGGACCTCTCAACAGGATAATCCTAAGCACACTAACAAATCCACCAAGAAATGACTCAAAAAGAAGAAATGGAGGGTTATGGAACGGCCTAGTCAAAGCCTGGATTTGAATCTCACTGAAATGTTGTGGGGGGATTTGAAACGGGCAGTACATGCAAGAAAACTCTCAAACATCTTGCAACTGAAAGAATATTGCATGGAAGAGTGGTCAAAAATTCCAGCAAGCCGATGTCAGAGACTGTTGGACAATTATGCGAAACGCCTTACAAGGAGTCATTTCTGCTAAAGGGGGCGATACTAGCTTCTGAGGCCAAGGGTGTACTTACTTTTTCCACAGAAGATGATCACATCTAATGATATTTCTGTTGAAAAAAAGCTAATTTTCCTTGTGGTTTTGTTCAAGTATATCAACTTCATTAATAGGCCCCGTTTCAAAGATGATCAAATGTTTGCTTGTCCAAGTACGCCAAAAAAAAAGTCAACAATTTCCATGGGGTGTACTTATTTTTTCACATGACTGTATATTGAGATCATTGAAACTCTGTTGAACTAACTTATGAGTTTCACACTAACAGGGAGTGAATATTTATGCAATCACAACTTTTATGCTTTTAATTACAAATTATACTGATTTATTCCTTCCATTTCGATACTGTGGGCCATTATGGGTAGAGTCTTGATGTATAATCTAGGGCTGAGCAATATGATGATTTTTTTTTAATGCAGCACTACAGTGTTGCTGGCAGTCGGTTTGCAAAACTATGCCTATATATCATGATACACGTACTGTATATTGTTTAAAAAAAGCCTTCACACACCATAAATCATAAAAAGTCTCATTATACAAGATTTCTCCCATATCGCCCACCCATAATGTAATCTCAGTTGTGTGCATTTCAGTTCCAGGTTGTAACAATATAATATGTGGTAAAGTTCAAGAGGAAGGTTGGGTTGAATAAGTTTAGAGCTGGGAAAATGGGGAAAAGTGCAGAGCGATGCTACAATAGGACCAGGATTGAGAAACACTGGTTTACGGTTTGTCAGAAAACAAAACAAAAAACATGGTCATGCTGAGAATTTATGATCATGTGGAAAGCACATATGAATTCCTGGAATGGGGGGGGGGGGGGGAATAAAGCAAATAAAACACACAAAAAAACCCTACATAAATGACCACAGGTGAAAAACGATGAGTTCACATTGGCTGAGACGAGCCATGCAATATGACACACTCGTAGGAAATTCCTCCAGGCGATGTCATCCAGTTACAACATGACACAGTGTCATGTCATTCATTAGGTACTACAAGTGCATGCGAATGAGCTAGATTAACATTTACAGTAAACAATTAGAGAAGTCAAGGAAAGAAAAGCTAGGATGTCGATCGTGTACGAGCATGCCGAGGTGCTTGAGGACGTGGGGGGTGGGGTGGGGTGGGGTGGGGCGGAGACTCACCGGCGTGCGACTGCATGTGCTCCATGAGGTTGCTGTAGAACTGGAACTGAATGCCGCAGGATCCGCACGTGTAGGCCTCTAAAAACACAAGGTCCACCGTGTCGCTCTTAGAACATAATGATGCTAATGCTAACACAGATGTAGGTCACTACCAGGCTGATTTGTGCCAGGATAAAGATGGGTTTCAGCCATGCAATGATTCATCCATGGACAAGAGACGGGATTAATGATGTAATGAGGACGTAATTATCAACATGCTGAAGGAGAACAAAAGAAAATTAAAAATTCCAAAGTGCGTACTTACTCTGCGATGTAGGGAAGGCGCTGGCCACCATCGGGCTCGTAGCTTCTGCGGGGGAAATTTAAATATTTTAAATTTCACTGAATATATACAAGCATTAATGAAAAAGGAGCAGAAACGCCGCAGAGCGACCAAATCAACAGTACTGCTTTTTTTTCCCAAGTGGAAATGATCTTTAACTAAATCTTTAACTCATTGTGTCGTAAATCATCAGAAACACTGACTCGAGTCTTCTTCATGCTGCCTTGGCTGAACTAACGACAGTGAGACTAAAAAAAATTAAAAAAAAAACACAAAAGATTTTCACTATGTGAAAAAAGCCATGCAAAAAAAACAAAAACTGCATTTTCATTTTATTTTGTACTTTTTTTTTTAAGAGAAAAAGTCTGAAAACAAATTTTGATACTCTTGATACGATATGCTTTTTTTATTTTATTGAGGGAAAAAAATCTAGCTCTAATTACAAACTCAAAAAGCAACCAGCGTGATTTTTCAACCTCTCTGGAGAAAATGCCGACTTCAGGTCACTAAAACCCGCTGTGTACGTTTGACGTTCCTTCCAGGGGGAAATGTTTTTTTTGTTTGTTTTTTTTTAATTACATAATCCGAATTCAGAGTAGATCAGTCAGCACTATAGTCGCTTTTTAACAGTCATGTGACGCGAACAGTCTGGAGGGAGATGGATGCTGACTCTGATTCACTAGAACTGACTCAGAGATGGAGTTCTGCTTAGATGGGTGTAAGAAAGAAAAAAAAATAACTAAATAAGACATTTTTGAAATGCTGGTTATGCCACACCAGCATACATTTGTACATTGCTATTGATACAGCAATCAGTGGTAGCTCAGCCATGTCATCACTTTATTTAAATGCATTTTATTTGTGCTATACTTTGATTTACCCATTTCAGTAAAATCACGATAAAAGTATTAAGTACAGGTTATGTGCCAACACTGTTCTGAATTAGGAAAATGATGTAAATACCTTAATAAAGTGCAATTACATGATGACGTCGTCATCTCTCGTACCTGTTTTTTTTTTTTTTTTTAAAACTGCCTTTTATTTGAATATTGTTAGTTTTGTGTTTTTTGTTCTTTTTGACTGTCACAAGCAGGACATAACTTACAAAATTAAGCGGGTTACAGTTTTTAAAAATGTGTGGAATTCATTTTAATTAAAATAATATGTTTAAGGAAATAAAATGGGAAAAGTTGCTTTGACTTCATTTTCCTGAATAATAAAAAAATAAAACGATGCATCAAAAATCTTTAAATATGAAAGTTTGGTTATTTATTTGTAAATTTGTAATGAAAAATAAAGACCAAAAATGAAACTGCATTAAAAATTTAAATATATCAACTGTAGTTATCTGGTTATATGTATATTTTTCCCTTTGTCGTAAAAAGTGCTAATAAAATAAAATAGAACAAAAATAGTGCATTAAAAAAAGAAACACAAATGCAGATGTATGGGTAGATTTCATCATAAAAATTGTAAATAATAATAATAATAATAATAATAATAATAATAATAGCACAAAAATTTAAAAATATGCAAATACAGTAATTTGGTTTAATTTTTTTTACTCTGTAATAGGAAATGCAACAAAAAAAAGAAAAAGGCAAACTATGCATTAAAAATGTAAACATATCTACTGTAGTTAAGTGGTTTAATTTTTTATTTCGTCATAAAAAATGCAAAATGATACTATGATGCTTTAAAAATGGTAAAAATTTTTTTTTTTAAATCTACTGTAGTTATTTGGGTAATTTTTGTTTTGTCAAACAGTGAATTCTTTTTAATATTTGAATGCATTTATGTGGTTTCATTTTTCATTTTGTCATACAAAATAAAATAAAAACATTACAATTTCTTTTAACCTATGCAAATGCAGTTATTTGGTTGCAATTTCATTATTTTGTCAAAAAGAAAGCAAAATAAATATAAAAATATATAAGAAATATCTACTGTTGCTATTACAGTTACAAATTTAAAAAATGCAAAAAAAAAAAAAAAAAAAAACATTTTGTCATAAAAATCATAAATAAAACTAAAACCAAAATATCCAAATGCAGTCATTTGGCTTTATTTTTTTAATTGGATCAGAATCTTGCCACTCGGATATTTAAAAAGGTTGTCAAATATTTTTGACTCCAACACTAAATTTAATCACAATGAGTACACCCGAGTGTTTGCTCACTCCCAGTGTGATTATGATTCCTTCATTTCCAGTCAGTAGTACAGGAAAACAATATATCACAACATGAACTCTGCTCATGTCCTTGAGCATTTCAGGGTTTCAACACAACCAAAATTACGGCGTGTCTGAAATCCCTGATATTCCCGGCATTTCACAACGTGACGCAGAGTGACTTACCGCTCGAGCTCTGGGAGCTGTTGGCGTCTCCGCGGCTCGGCTGCACTGAGGTTTTACTGTCAATTTTCAGACCGAAAGAGCTTTCTGAGAGGAAAAAAAACAAAAAAAAACAACAATAAACCACAGAAAAAAGAGCATGAGGAGAGCATCTGAGATTTTGTCATCAGTGTCAGTTAAACTGGGTCAGTGAGGAGTTCACCTTCAATGCTGTATGAGCAAAGCCTACCCAGGCTGCAATTTGTCTACCCAGAATGCATTGCAATCTGACAAGATCTTTTACAAGACAGCAAACTATGGGAGTGAAGCAGTTCATTCATGTAAAGAACAACAATTAATACGAATTATTTTATCACACGTGCAGTGTTCAAGTTCTTTTTTTAAAACTTCATTCAAGAAAATTGCCCTTTTTTCCCACTCCAGGGAAATTTTGTATTCACAATCGTTGTGACGGCTGCTTATGCAGTTTCAAAATCGCGGATGATCGTTGACACTACATGACTTCAATCACTTCCGATCGGTTGTTTGGTGTTGTACGGGTGTGGACGCTACACAATCTTTTACCTGGAGAGATCCCTGCTGAAGCACGCCTCATCCCCAAATCCCGCTTTCTCACGAAAATACATTCAAGACTTGCCTACCATGTGACTGTCACTGTTTTGTACGCAAACAAGAACTCGTGTAGAACAGCATCGTCAATAGGTCTGTCATTCTTTCTTCTTTTTTTATTTATTTATTTTTTATACTAATTTGTGCCCATGAAATACCCTTAAAATATATTTCAAATATATATATTTCAATCATTCGACATTGCTGTGACATTGACCCTGTCTGGATCAATTCCAAAACCTAATCAGTTCATCTGCTGCTTAAAATGATAATTCAGTGTAAATCCTAAACATTCAACCACTTGTTATTGAGATCGCGTTAACAAGAAACTCTGACGGATACACAGGTGGACAGATGGACTGACAAACCAAAAACCATAAAGAACAGAAAATGTTCAGTAAATATTGGTTGGCATCATATACACAACAACAACATCATGATTTTTACACTGTGTGCAAACAGGAAATCATGTTTTGTCTGTCTTTATGTTTGCTTTTCCTGACAACCATTTGGGTTTGACTTGCCAAATAAGTTCTTATAGAATCATTATTATAACAATAATAATAATAATTATAATAATAATAATAATAATAATAATTATTATTATTATTACTACTATTGTGTACATATTTTTTCATCATGCTCCCACACAAATAGATGGATGATAAACTGGATTCAGGGATCTGCTGCGCGTGACAGGAGATGAATCTGATTTCCTCTCTGGCTCTCGGTAGTGGTCTCTCAACTCTGTAGTTTATACTGATCAAAGAGGGGTTACAACTACGCGATTCATCACCGAGAACATCAACCATGCTTGAAAATATCAGCGCCTTTGTGATCGCTCGCCATGGGAGCACACAGCGAGTAGCTGCCGACTGAATAATCGGGGATGAAAGCCATGTAGCGTACACTTCGCTTTCACGGTGTTACGTTTCTTACATCTATTTTTCGATAAGCGTGTATCAAAATGTACTCAAACTAAGGATGCAGGTCCAGAGGTGGAGAAATTCAATTCATTAACTAGCTGACAATACGAATTGGGGTTTATTTTCTTTCTCTAGATGTTGAACCGGGCAACTGGACACAAAATCTAAGCTACTGATCTGTCCACCCCGAGGAGGTGTGTGTTGTTTTTGCATCAGTTTGCGTGGAGACTCGCATGCAGATCAGGAGGAGAAGAAAAAAAAAAAAAAAAAAAAGATATATCAAGTCTGCATATTTGAGATCCGAGTCAGAGCATCAATCCAATCTCTCTAACCCATTTTTATGAACATGCTGCACTTTAAATAGCTCCCTGTCAAACTCCCTGAACAAATTCTCCACCGGTGGAGCTCGAGAGAGAGAATGGAGGCGACAGAAGAAGGGAAAAAGGAAGACTAATGTGCATTTGGAACTGAAACCACTGAAGCTACGTTCATGCCTCGGAGTATGGAGAGTTTATAAAAAGGGGTAGGCGTGTACTTGCACGTCGATTTAATTCATATTCAAGAGGTGATGTGAAGTGAAACTCCAGGTAAATATCTGAAATTACAGACTCGTACTGAAGTAAAAAAGTAAATCTTACTCATTGGAGTGTGAAGGGCCACATGCTCCTGATAAGGGTTGAAGTATTTATATTGTTTTCCACAGAATTCACAAGTGTAGCTCCCCGTTTCTGTGGAAAGCATCAACACCAAACATTAAGATCCAACAAGACAACAAATAAATCAACATGAAGTTTGAAAATAAATAAATAAATGTGATAAAATTGCACTCGAGAACGAGGCTAATGCAACACACCTAATCTAACTAACGCTGTTGAACACTCGATTCTGATTGGTCAAAAGGTGGCGATTGATTTTCTATAACATGATCCACGTCTAATAATAAATATTCTTTTTTTATTGTTCATATGATTATCAGATGACAAATGCATCACTTTTGTTATTGTGAAGTTTCTTGCAAGACGACGTTTATTTAATGTTTATGGAAGGAGTCTCCAGTGTCAGAGCTTCGTAACAGTCTCACGTAAAGTTGTAAGGTTTTCCGTTTTCCGTTATCTTCGGAAAATTGGCGAAATCGCTATTGCACGAAATTGTTCGGTCTTTCGCAGTGATGTTTGTCGGTAAATGAGACCTTTTAGCTGTACTCATGTTTGATGCATGTGAATCAAAGAGCTTTGGCTGAATGCGCGTTGTGATGTCACATGACACGTCCCGGCCCAAATGTGCAGAAAATCTGTGGAATTTGTGCAAAAATACATTTAAAAAATAATAAATAAATATCTCACTGGAAATTATGATAATTTAAATCACATATAATTTCACCTTTAGGCCACGCCTCCTTCCCAAGTCTGAGCTTTGTGGAGTTTATGCTAAACTATAAGCTATTAGCATGTCCTACTTATTAGCTACATCAGCCTCATACCTCCAGGAGGCACACGTCGCCACAAAAAAAAAAAAAAAAAAAAAAAAACATGCCCTTGGTTCAGTAACACTAGTAGAATTTAGTAAATTTTTACTTGGTCCGATTTTCTGATACGGCTCGATCTCTTCCTTCGGTTCCTCCACAGGAATCACATGATCGTAGGGATCTAGAGATGAAGACAGTGCCGGAAAATTCAGATTAACGCAGGTTACATGTCTTAAGTGTTGTGATGACGGATACAAAGCCAGAAGGCTACGGCTTTCATCAGCCATCGTTAGCTGTCTTCTGTTAGAAATGCGTAATGCAGACGTTAAAATGAAAATTCTTTAAAAAGCTGGAAAATTTTTTTGATGTTTCATTGTAATGAAGGCATGTGATGAAAATCCTGTGATTTGACAAGTTTATGCAGGTTGCAGTATGTTTTCCTCGACAAAAACAAACACTGCTGGTTTTATGGTATATCGTAAAAAAGTATATACATATGTTTCCTCAGTTAAAAAAAAAAAAAAAAAAAAAAAATGTAAAGAGCAGTAAACAATAGTAAATGACAAAGTCAATAATTGGTGTGATAAATTTTTTTTTTTAATAAAAATAGTTTATTTTATTTCTGCGGTACAATATGTGCAGTTTTATAAGGAAATGAGCAAAAAAAAAAGCAAAAAAAAAGTTATCCAACACCTATCAGCAATAGGAAAAACTAATTGCCCCCTTAAAAAAATCTGGTTGTGCCACCTTTAGTAGCAATAACTGCAACTAAACGCTTCCGATAACTGGAGATCAGTCTTTCACTTACTTCTAGGACTAGGACTTACTCCTCTGCTTTGGATCATTGTCTTGCTGCATAATCCAGTTGCGCTTGAGTTTCAACTTACGGACTGAAGGCTGGACATTCTCCTTTAGGATTTTCTGGTAGAGAGCAGAATTCATGTTTCTCTCAATTATTGCAAGTTGCCCAGGCCCTGAAGCAGCAAAGCATCCCCACACCATCACACTTCCACCACCATGCTTGACCGTAGGTATGATATTCTTTTTGTGGAATTCTGTGTTTGGTTTATGCCAGATGTAACAGGACCCTAAACAGTTCCACTTTCGACTCCTCAATCCACAGAATTTTCTCCCAAAAGGTTTGAGAATCATCAAGGTGTGTTTTGGCAAAATTCAGATGAGCCTTAATGTTCTTCTGGGCTAGCAGTGGTTTTCACCTCGCCACTCTTCCATGGATGCCATTTTTGCCCAGTGTCTTTCTGATAGTGGAGTCATGAACAGTGACCTTTATTGATGCAAGAGAGGCCTGTAGGTCCTTTGATGTTGTCCTTGGGTCTTTTGTGACTTGCTGGATGAGTAGTTGCTGTGCTCTTGGAGGAATTTTGGAAGATCGGCCATTTCTGGGAAGGTTCACTACTGTGCCGGGTTTTTCTATTTGGAGATAAAGGCTCTCACTGTGGTTCTTTGGAGTCCCAGAGCCTTTGAAATAGCTTTGTAACCCTTCCCAGAGTGATGTATTTCAATCATCTTCTTCTTCATCATTTCTGGAATTTCTTTCAACTTTGGCATAGTGTGTTACTGGGTAAGACCAACTTCATGCTGTTGAAAAAGTTCTATTTAAGGGTTGATTTGATTGAACAGGGTTTGCAGTAATCAGGCCTGATTGCGTCTAGTCCAGCTGAACCCCATTATGAATGCAGTTTCATAGATTTGGGGAATTAGTAACTATGGGGGCAAATACATTTTCACACAGGCCCAGTTGGTATTGGATAACTTTTTTTGTTTCAATAAATCACATTATCATGTAAAAACTGTATTTTGTGTTTACTCAGGTTGCCTTTATTTTCATTTCTGAAACAATTTAGTAGGAGATATACACAAAAATGGAAGAAATCAGGCAAACACTTTTTCCTTTTTCACAGCACTGTGTGTGTGTGTGTGTGCATATATATATATATATATATATATATATATATATATATATATATATATATATATATATAAACTCTTTCGCTTACTTTGTCAAATATAATAAATATAATAATTTTTAAAAAAAATACAAATACAATAAAATCCTAACTAATTATAGTCATGTCACTTTTTATATAAGCATTTCCAGCTCCATTTTTTTTTCTCCAAAATCCAAGTCCAATCTATTCCACTTGTTACAGGATTGGATTTAATTTGTTCATAAATAAATAAATTCATAAATAAACAACCAAACAATAAATAAAAAAATTTAACAAACTTTTATAAAAAAAAAAAAATATTATTGGTAAGCATAGGTTAAAAAAAAGCCACATTTCTAGCTACAGTTTTTCTAAAAAGTTAAACACTACAATTAAAGAAGTTTTCTGTTTAAACAGAATTTTAAATAAAATGAAAGTTAGTGCCATCTTTAGATAGACATGTTGAGCTGAATTTTATTTTATTTTTTATTTATTTTTTTTTTAAAAAGAGGTGACATGAGGAAGACACAGTCATTCCCAAAATGTAGGGAAATAAAAATGAAATGGAAATGTTTGTAAAAACTAACAGTGTCCCAATATTAATACCAAACTGCTGGGAAAGTTCTGTGGTGTCAATGCACACACACACAAAAATAAATAAATAAATAAATAAATAAATAAAACAACTCACCATCGACTGCATGCAGCTCTCTGTGTTCCTGGAAGCAGCTGTAGTATTTATACTTCTTCCCACAAATGTCACATGTGTAACGGAAAGCATCTGAATTCACACACAGACATCAGGTTAA
This sequence comes from Cranoglanis bouderius, assembly GCA_023630585.1. Lineage (NCBI taxonomy): Eukaryota > Metazoa > Chordata > Actinopteri > Siluriformes > Cranoglanididae > Cranoglanis > Cranoglanis bouderius. The sequence goes on along the minus strand of CM042565.1, from coordinate 15,130,205 downwards.
AGCAGCAGAAGCGCACACACACACGCACACACACACACACAGGATCTCATCACATGAAGGCTACCGAACTTAATATCGTCCTCAAACAAACAAACGGAAATGTGAAAATTCCACTGAAAAGTACTCACTGTTTGGGCCGTGAGGTGCCGCTTCTGTAGGCACGGTGCTCTCCGACTCTGCATGAGAGAAGAAAAAGTCAATTAACTCTATTTCATGGCGTGAAACAGTATCTCTAATGTAAAAGAGGGACATTTGTTTGCGTTTGTGTGCTCAGGATAAGGTTCGGCATGTTTATAAGGGGTCTGGAAATTCTGCCTTTTTATTGAAGGTGGATTTTTGCATGTACAGGTGAGGGATTTTTGGGTAAAAAAAATCTATTTTACTACTACAAGAAAGCAAGCAAAAAAGAAAGGAAAAAATGCTGTAAAACTTAAATAGAAATAAATAGAAATTAATTAAATAGACGAAAAAATAGAAAAAAAAATGAAGTGAAAGTGTTTCATTTCAAGATAAGACAAAAAAATCCATAGCATGTGGCAAAATCAACAGCAAGCTCTATTTTACAATAAATAAATTTAAAAAAAGAATAAATAAATTAATGAATTAATTAAATAAAAAATAAAATAGAATTAAAACATATGTTTTCTAATATACAGTATCTCACAAACGTGAGTACACCCCTCACATTTTTGTAAATATATTATTATATCTTTTCATGGGACAACACTGAAGAAATGACACTTTGCTACAGTGTAAAGTAGTGAGTGTACAGCTTGTATAACAGTGTAAATTTGCTGTCCCCTCAAAATAACTCAACACACAGCCATTAATGTCTAAACTGCTGGCAACAAAAGTGAGTACACCCCTAAGTGAAAATGTCCAAACTGGGCCCAATTAGCTATTTTCCCTCCCCGGTGTCATGTGACTCGTTAGTGTTACAAGGTCTCAGGTGTGAATGGGGAGCAGGTGTGTTAAGTTTGGTGTTATCGCTCTCACACTCTCTCATACTGGTCACTGGAAGTTCAACATGGCACCTCATGGCAAAGAACTCTCTGAGGATCTGAAAAAAAGAATTGTTGCTCTACATAAAGATGGCCTAGGCTATAAGAAGATTGCCAACACCCTGAAACTGAGCTGCAGAACGGTGGCCAAGACCATACAGCGGTTTAACAGGACAGGTTCCACTCAGAACAGGCCTCGCCATGGTCGACCAAAGAAGTTGAGTGCACGTGCTCAGCGTCATATCCAGAGGTTGGCTTTGCAGAATAGACGTATGAGTGCTGCCAGCATTACTGCACAGGGGTGGGGGGTCAGCCTGTCAGTGCTCAGACCATACACCGCACACTGCATCAAATTGGTCTTCATGGCTGTCATCCCAGAAGGAAGCCTCTTCAAAAGATGATGCACAAGAAAACCCACAAACAGTTTGCTGAAGACAAGCAGACTAAGGACATGGATTACTGGAACCATGTCCTGTGGTCTGATGAGACCAAGATAAACTTATTTGGTTCAGATGGTGTCAAGCGTGTGTGGAGGCAACCAGGTGAGGAGTACAAAGACAAGTGTGTCTTGCCTACAGTCAAGCATGGTGGTGGAAGTGTCATGCTCTGGGGCTGCATGAGTGCTGCCAGCACTGGGGAGCTAATGCCAACATGTACTGTGACATACTGAAGCAGAGCATGATCCCCTTCCTTCGGAAACTGGGCCGCAGGGCAGTATTCCAACATGATAACAACCCCAAACACACCTCCAAGACGACCACTGCCTTGCTAAAGAAGCTGAGGGTAAAGGTGATGGACTGGCCAAGCATGTCTCCAGACCTAAACCCTATTGAGCATCTGTGGGGCATCCTCAAACGGAAGGTGGAGGAGCACAAGGTTTCTAACATCCACCAGCTCTGTGATGTCGTCATGGAGGAGTGGAAGAGGACTCAGTTTTGTTGCCAGCGGTTTAGACATTAATGCCTATGTTGAGTTATTTTGAGGAGACAGCAAATTTACACTGTTATACAAGCTGTACACTCACTACTTTACATTGTAGCAAAGTGTCATTTCTTCAGTGTTGTCCCAATGAAAAGATATAATAAAATATTTACAAAATGTGAGGAGTGTACTTACTTTTGTGACATACTGTGTGTATATTTTATATATATATATATATATATATATATATATATATATATATATATATATATATATATATATATATACACACACATATATATGTAGAGAGAGAGAGAGAGATAGAATGAAAGTGTTTCCATGAGCAAGACAATTCGAAATGTGCGGCAAAATCAACAGGAATCCCTATTTTACCATAATAAATAAATAAATAAATAAATCTGAATTCAAATTAAATGTTTACTGTAAAAAAATTAAATGAAATGCAACAAGCCAACAGTCCAGAATATGCGGCAGGGAAGAGGGTGAAAAAAAAAGAAAAGGTTATGTCTCTCTAATCTCTGGAGCTGATCTGGTAGATTTACAATTTAGAACAGGTTTCAAAAATTTTCTAAATACAGTGTATGCCAACCTTATGAGTTATACAGATATGGAGATAAAAACTTATAAATTGACATCATTTAGCTGCACTATTTGAGACTATTTTATTTATTTAAAAAAACAAACAAACAAAAAAAAAAACGCTAAATGTCTTGCTGCTATAATTTAATTCTGTGTTCTTTAAATTGTCCTGGGGTGCACACACTTTTGCACTCAACAGTATCCTTCACAGTCTAAGCGATCTCAAGGACTCCTAGTCCCCCTCCACCCGTTTTTTTATTTTTATAACCTAGCCAGTTGAAACATTCAGCAATATTTATACATAAATGCAGGCGAGACTGCGAATGTTCAACAATGCAAACGTCTCTGTTGTTATAAAACAGAGCATTTTGTGTTCTAGGGAAGCAGACCCTTTCTTGGAATAGCCGTTTCATGGAATAGCACTTATATGTGGAAGTTCACTTTGTACCTCTGTGGGCACGGACGTGTGTCTGAAAGCAGTTGTAATACTTGTACTTCTTCCCACATACTCGGCAGACGTAGGAACCTGTGTGAACATACATCAGAAATTTTTTAAACTTGGAACATAATGTCATATCTAATCGTCAAATAAATAAATAAATAATTTAATTCATTAATTAATTTAAAAAACCACGTCTCATTACTGTGAAAGCGCAATCTCATCTTCATTCAGAAAATACTGGTTGTTGCAAATAACCATTGACAATTCTACTCCGAGAAGACTTTTAAGTAAATAATTAAAATTATCGTAGAAAGTACCATAGATGCTCACCCTGTGTTTGGGAATTGCGAGGATTCCCGATGACCACGCAGATCTCAGCAGGAAGGCTGCCATCGCTCTCTTTCCCGTTGCTGGTTGAGGTGGTGGGCGTGCGACGAGGCTCGGTCTTCACCTGATGGGTCTTGGGCGAGGCGGCGGGTACGGCCTTGGCGGAAAGCGTCTCGGTGGGCGTGTCGCCCTGCTTCAGGTTGGCGTTGGGGACCTCCTGATTGCTCATGGTTCCACTGCGGTTCGGCCACGGCTACACAGGCTGCAGGAGAAAGGAAACACATGGGGAGTTATGGAAAATGCAAAAAATCCTCACTGACACATTGAGACCCAGAGATCAGAAAATGAAACTTGAAAATGAAAAATGAAAGAAAAAAAAACAAGGTCACACTCACACCACACAGCAAGGGAGTGTCCAAAAAAAATAACTTCTAACATTATATCATCCAAACGACTGTGTATTTCCACCTCACTCCCAGTGTTCCCAGGACTCACTCCGCATTCACTGCGACCCTGACTAGGATAAAACCCTTACTGAAGATGAATGCATGAAGAAATTTGGGCTTATATATCATGATGCTATGATATCAATACAGCGATATAATAACACAACGATGCGCTAAATCCGGGTGAGAGAGATGACAAAAAAATATCATATCACATGACACTTGATATGTATCATGATATAAAGGTTGACCAACTGACCAGAAAAGAAAAAAAAACGTTGCATAAATGATACATTATTTAATGTCTACAAAAAGATCAATACATTAAATATATTTAAACACTGAAAAATCATTTATCTGTAAAAGATTAACTAGAAAATTAACCTCAATCACCTGCTTCCAATCAGTGTGTAATTATTTTCAAAAAGTCAAAATAAATCAATAAAGTCACAATATCCAAGATAATGTATCACACTATCATTATACATCAATATCATTGCAAACTCCGCAATATTCGGAGGAGCTTGCAATTTTTCAAAAATAACTGCAGATTTGGGCCGAGACGTGTCATGTGACGTCGTCACAACGCACATTCAGCCAAAGCCCTCTTCGATTCACGTGCGTCGAACACGAGTACAGCTAAGAGGTCTCATTTACCAAGAAACATCACTGTGAAAGACCACGCAAAACAATATCGCGCAGTTGCGATTTCGCCAATTCAAGTAGTTTTCCAGAAAAAGAAAAATCTTGCAATATAAAAAAAAAAAGTTGCATCGCAAATTTTGAAAAAAAGTCGCAGCAAAGTCAAGCATTTTTCGCCGCAACAAATCACACAAAAATGCTGCGAAATCCTGTATGGACTGCCTTACAAAAAATGTAAACATAAAATGTACATATAATACAAAAAAAGTTTCTCGAGTATTTAATTGGTTCCCTATTGTAATGACTTACAGTATTTATTTATTCATTTACTTACTTATTCATTCGGATTTAATCACATGAATGAATTTTGGTGTATAATCTACAACGTCAAAGTAAATAAATAAAATATATACGACAAAATAAATAATAAAATGATAAAGTGCACATCATATCTATTAAGAAAACTGAGGTAAAAAAAGGGAGGGGGGGGGGGGGCTGAGAACTCTCTAATATTTAATTAAAAAAAAAAAAAAAAGAAGCCTAATTCGTCAAATGTTTTACGGTGACTAATTGATGTGTAATGAGTATGGAGTCATGCCAAGTCTGTTAAGTGTAACGGATCTCACAGGAGTTCACAGAAAATAAATAAATCATGAGAAAATAAAAGACGGTCGTTTCATCTGTCGACAGACGGCATCGTCCATCTATTTTTAATCGCACTTAAGAAATGCTAAATAGAGAATTACTGGAGTGAGAAGATGACCTGCTGACGAATGGTCATCTTTGAAGTAAGGAGAGAGACGAGAGCTTTTACTTGAGTGTTTTTTTAAACCGTTCTTCTCGCTGGGCCACCGTCCAACAAGCAAAACGATGAAATCTGAATCTGTTGTGGCCATTTTAGGTTTCAGTCAGTCGGTAGTGAAAAAAAAATAATAAAAACGGGGGGGATAATTACATATAGCACAGAGCAGATTTAAGAATCTGGAGCTAATTGGCTCGTTTATAAATAAACACAAAATGATTGAATTGAAATTAAAAAATTGAGAAAATTAAAAAGACAAAAATTAAACTAGAAGCCAAGAATCACAGTTAAAATAATTATTAAAATAACTTAGAAATACAACATGCTATTATATCCAGTACCTCCAACCGTGTTACCATAGACATTCTATAAAATCATCATTACTCCTGCATGTCATTTGGAAGAAGATTGCCCAAACCTGCTAGCTAGGGTTAATTCTTTATATAGCTACAGTACTCGAATCATTTTTAAACCCTATTTAAAAAGCCCAGGTGTATTTCCATTCAAAGTTTAAAAAAAAAAAAAAAAAAAAAAAAAAAAAAAAACACTGAGCAACTGAACAACACCCGAGTGATGCACAACGCTAACCACGTTTATACTTCAGCATGACTGAATTATTAAATCAGAAGGCACAAATTAATCATTGTCTTAACAAGGAACAAAAAACACTTCAGTTGAACTGCCGTTGAAGAGACCGTCAGTCTGAAGGAAAGAAGTGAAAACAAAGACTAAGGAAGTTAATAACACGGTAATAAAATTCCATAATTTAGGAGTAGGGTGTGAAATTACACTTAAGAGGTTGGACATCCCAGTAAGCATCGTTGGATCAATAGTGAGGAACTGGAAGCTGCATCACACCACCCAAGCATTACCTAGACAAGGCTGTCCCTCAAAACTCGGCACACAAACAAGACAAAGACTGGTGAGGGAAGCCACAGTGAGGCCAACAGTCACTCTGAAGCAGTTACAGAGTACAGTGGCTGAGAGTGGAATGAAGGTGCACCAGACAACCATTTCAAGAGTTCTGTATAACTGAGAACTGTTTGAGAGGCATGGCCATTGCACTACGAAAACAAGAATGACCAAGGTCCCATTCTCACCTACTATTAACAGAGTGATCTGATGACAAGTGGACAGCCGAGATGCATAGCCGTTCACACCTGGCATTAAAACACGTCTCGGGTGACCACTTGCGTTCCGAAAGCGTTCCAAAAGTTTCTGCAAGAGAAAGGGTGTCACGCACTTTTATTACATCAACCTTCCACTGCTTTTTTTTTTTCAGGCAGAAACATCTCGTGAATCCCATTTTAACTACCTTTATGGACGCTTTAATCACATGGACCGCTAACAGAATTTATAAATTACCGAAAAAAAGCTACAAACAGTGAAGATTGGTCACTGTTGGTGTGATGAGACCAAGATATTTGTTTGAGACAAGTTTCAAAACGCTATGTGTGGTGCAAGCTGTCTCTCAATTAACACCGTCCCTACAGTAAAACATGGTGGTGGCAGCATCGTGCTCTATGCACACGTTTCATCCTCAGAACCCGATCTTTTTGATGAAATTGAAGGGAGAATGGATGAAGCAAAATACAGGGGGATATTACAAGAAAACCTGATTTAGTCTGGTGAAACAAACAAACAAACAAACAAATAAATAAATAAAGCTCTGGAGAAAATTCAACTTTCAGCAGGACAACGGTCCCAAACACAAAGCAACATAAAAGTGAATGTTCAGCGGGGGCAAAGTCAAACTCCTGATCTGAATCCCATTAAGAATCTGTGGCACTGTTTGAAAATTGCAGTCAACAGACAACATCCAACCAATTGGAAGAACCTGGAGCAAATCACTCCCAAACAGAGTGCAAAGATGGAAGGCACTTGTGTCAGTTGTTCTGTCAATGTGTCACTCATTAATAAATGAAAATTTGTAATAGTTGGCAAATAGCAGCGGTATAAGAGGAGTAACATACTTCAGATTGCGCGGTTATACAAGATCATCCATGTCGCAGTGGTAACGCATCACGCCAACCCACACGTGGATTATTTTCAAATAACCACACGGCCCTTCATGTCTTATTCCTTACTTAATCCTTTGAATTCTAGGCAGATTTTGTATTTTGTTGTACTGTTTATTCACTTTATCATTCATTTCACACCCAAAAAACACCTCTTTTACATTTTCAGCACAAACCCAGCTAGAAATCTGCTTCATTTCTGTATTATATGAACCGCGTACCCATGAGCAGACACAAATTACATACAAACTAAGACAACAACATATTATACAATAAAATACTTATTTAACAGTATTTAACAGTAACAGTAACATGTAACAACTTGCCATTTCTGGTGAAACTATACAAAAAAAAAAAAAAAAAAAAAAAAACTCATCCTGTTTGACATCAAGCAGAAATAAAATAAATAAGAACTATAAAATATAACACGCGTTAATAAATATTGAACTAAACACCACCCTTCGTTAACATGAGCTGCGTTAGAACTGCATTCGAGCTCACAGATGGAATTTAGCATGCACTTCTCAACAGCTCGGTGAAGGAATTATGCACTGTGAATTTCCACCCTGCTGCTATTTCACATCGAACTCGCTGCAGCCGCCTCGGTGAAAACTGCAGCGCTCTCGCATAAAGAAAAATGGCTGAGATAGTAAATGAGCTGTCAGCCTAAATTTCAGAGGGAGGGAATATTTTCAGTGATTTGACCCATTTTGCAAAATAATTTGCAGCGCACAAGCTTAGCGAGATGGAACTTTTTCTCCCTTACATAACACATTTTTAGGTTCACTTAAGACAAGCTGAGTATTAACTGAAACACGAGCAGGAATCTGGAATTTTAACATGAAAGAGCGAGAGAAAGAGAGAGAGAGAGAGAGAAAGAGAGAGAGAGAGAGTCTGATTTTTTACAGCTAAGGATGGAAATATTAAGTTGAGCTGCTCCATTTTTCTGGCACAAGAAATGTTTTGCGGTCCTGCATTCAATTACTGCAGTCACGTCTCCGGCCTGCAATTTAAAAAAAAAAAAAAAAAGAAAGAAAAAAGAAAAAAAAAAAGCAATAAATGTACAAATATATTGGAGGGAGGAAATTTTTCCCCCACCATTTTTTTCCATTAATCGAGATGGCTGGAGAGAAAAAAAAAAAAAAAAGGAAAAAAAACAAGACCAGAAATGTCAGGTCTTAAAATTCCATCCGAAAGAATGAGCAATGCAACGGAGCCTTCTTTCAATTTATATGCTAATGCTGCCCTGAATTAAAATTTAATAACTAGGCACTATTGAAAAGCAGACTCGAATTAGATGAAAATAAATCCTGAAAGAGCGGTCTAAAATTAGAAATTCGGCCCGGCTTCGTGGCTGCTGCTAAGCTCCTGACGTGCTGACATTTTCTTCCTGATATGAATCAAAGTTGCAACGCGAGTTCGAAGGAGACAAGGAAAATCTCAGGCGCTGTTGTTTATGGAATCATTAAACCGATGCCTTGTGCATACGCCTTAAATGCGGGACTAAATAACAGCTGTAATGCGGTGGCTAGTTTTACTAGAGCAAAATACCCCCCCCCCCCCCCTTTCTTTGTTTCTAACCTCTAACATGCATGGCCATATGGAGATCTAAAAGTAAAAGGTCAAAAATGTCTCCTCACATTTGGAAAGCTTCGATAAAATATCTGCTCAGAGGACAAACCCTGGTCTCTATGGCTCACCACTTGCTAAGAAAATGGTTTGGGGGGGAATGAATTAAAATAATGAGGACCACTAACAGCCAACCAACCAGAACAAGGTGGTGTCCTCAGATGCCTGTCAATACAGAAAGCGCCACCATTTACAACAGCAGGCAGCCTATCTTGTAGAGGTCAACCAATTGATCGGTTTTGCTGATTCATCAGCACCGATTGCTGGGACTATCGGTTATCGGCAGAAATCCACAACGATAGTTTTTCTCCTGTTGCGTCCGTTGCGAGAGAAGGATCCGCCGTCATTATACAGTACAAGAGCGTCCTCTAGAGGCGAAATAAAAACTGTCACTGACAAACTTTGTTGTGTTATTTGAAGTGTTTTTTTTTTTTTTCTTCCCCTCATTCATTTTGGATGTCTCCATTCTTATGTGTTATTTGGAGTGTTACATTTTGGTTCAGTTTGGAACCAAATTTAATTTTAAAACTACTTTCTAAACTGGGATTTATGTAGCCATGTACTCCATGTGATACAAAGTAAGTAATATATTATGCTAGGGTTTAATTAGCATGATAGCTGGTTAGAAAAACAGCAAGGCCAGCAATCTAAATACCAAACCAGCAAAACACTTTTGAATCGTGAGAGGAAGTCCAAAAGAAAAAGGCTGAGTTTCCGTTTTAAGACTTGATATGTAAAAGGTTAGTGATGTTTTGGTTAGGAATGCAGACTAGAAGATTGGAAAAAAAAATAAAAAATCCATTTCAGGAAGTGCTCACAGGAGAAAACTTGTAGATCTGAACACATCACGCTTGAAAAACAAACTGTCATCAGAATGGTTATTACTTTTTTCCTGTTTTCTCAGACCTTTTAATAAGCACTATTTGTTCCTTTCATGAAGACTTAAGCATAATTCTGCAGTCATACACATCCTGAAGATACCTTTATAAAATAAATATTGAAATGCCTTTAACGCCACATGATCAAGATTTCAATATTTTGTCAATAACAGCTTGTCATGTCAGGTTGCTGAATCTCTCCTCCACTCTGGATACGACCTCAAAAACATTCCTGAGCCAAATATCCATAACCTCATGGTGCTTCCCCCACAACCACGTAATTTCTTCCTGCTTCCGCACCTTTGTTTAATTTCAGCAAATCATGAACTCAACACAAACAACAGATTCGGACGTTTCTCAGGGAATTACAGGGTGCAAGTTAAAACAAGTGAGCTGCAAATTACAAGGAAGTTGTCAATGTTTAAAAGAAGAAAAAAAAAAAAAGAAAAAAAAGTCGGCAGTAACTGCGGGACAAATGGTCATGTGATCAATTTTCACCAACACCGATAGTATGTAAAAATTACTGCACTATTTCGTGTGGCAGTATATGACTTGCGATATATCAAGGTAAATCTTTATTACTTATAATAATAAATCTAGACTGGATAGCAAGCGAGGTTAGTTAGATGAGACTAGTTTTGTAAGTAGGGGTGGGCGACATGATACGATTCATGAAGGTATTCCTATGATACACAATTTCACATCTTGAGCAACACAATAATGCTTCCTTTAAAAATATATATAAATAAACTGTTCAGTGATGTATTTAATGTCTACTCCAATGATCGGGCTCATTCAGTAGTCGAAGAACAGAACTGCAATTTGTTTAGGAACACATGGTGCAACGCTACAACACGGTCATTTATAAATTTAATCAAAATGCTTAACAGTAGGATAGCTGTGTGCTGTATATGTTATGTTTAATCACGGTAGGCCTGGTTTTCTTATTATGAGTCGATATATGAAGGCTTTTGCTGTGGTTTTGTGCGTGAATGAAATGATTTGATACAAATTTTATGAGGTATAAATGTTACCATTTCTTTTTTCCCCCCCAAATGTGTGTGTGTGTGTATATATATATAAAATGTGTGTGTATGTATATACACATACATACACACACACACATATATATATATATGTATGTGTGTATATATATATATATATATATATATACACATACATACATATATACACATACATACATATATATATATATATATATATACACATACATACATATATACACATACATACATATATATATATATATATATATATATATATATATACACATACATACATATATACACATACATACATATATATATATATATATATATATATACACACACACACACACACACACACACACATTTGGTGGGAAAAAAGAAAAAGAAATGGTAACATTTGAATTGACAGGCCTGCACATGTTCACCAGTAATTGCAATTGCAAAATCAAGCAAACTCTAAAAGCAAGCAGAAATTCAAAGCAATTTTTCTAAATTACTGGAGATTTTCCGCAAATTTGGGCCAAGATGCATCATATGACGTCATCACAACATGCATTCAGCCAAAACCCTCTTTGATTCACGTGCGTCCAACATGAGTACAGCTAAAAGGTCTGATTTATCATCAAGCGTCTATTTTCTGCAATTTTGTGATTTTCTGTTAGGTGTGATGCGTCCAGCTGCTGGATTTAGTTGAGAGGTAATGTTAGGCAAGACTCTGCAATCTGACAGCCGTTTTGTTGCGTTCTTGTTAAGCCTATAGATTGGCAAAGTTCCTGAAATGGGTGGTTTTTATCCGCTGTGGCAAGGTGTGTGTGTGTGTGCGTGCTACAGTAAACAACTGGCATTTGTGATGACAGTACAATGTGTTGAATCAGGCCACGAGTATGCCATTCAAGTCACTGGTCACATTCTGCAATCGTTTCAGTTCTTTTCAGTGACTGCTTGCACTTTGAGTTTTCTTTTTTCAAACCCTTGCCCACCCTGTTTTACCCAGGCCCACCCACTGCTCAATTTCTCTCCTCGGACTCGGCATTCATCTGTTTCTCCCCCATCCAATTTTCTCCAAAATGGCTTCAATTGTAAACAAGTTTTTTTTTTACCAAAGACACAAAACATGTTGTTTTGACAAACTTAAAAATAGGCAAATGTGACTGTTACTATTTAATGTAAAGGAACTGCTAATCTAAAACCATTTGCATTTACTTTGCTAAGTCGCACTTTTTTTTTTTAATTTTATTTTATTTTTTAAATCCCTTTAGGAAAAAAAATATTAATTGAATGACAAAATAAAATCATATTCTTTATCATGCTTGCAATAAAAATAAATAAAATTTCAACATGAGCACTACTGGAGCATGTTAATACTTGTTAATAGTATTGCATTTTGAAAAAAGTAAAAAGAACTACTTAAAAAAATAAGAATTTTATTCATATTTTTTTTTTTATTGTTATTATTTTTATTTATTTATTTATTTTTACAAAAGACTACAACTAAAATTAAATTCAAATTAGCTGTTAAAATGACGCTTCTATGATTCCCCAAAGTGACACACATACATATATATATATATATATATTATATTATATATATATATATCATATTATATAAAATTATATCAATAAATTTTTAGATCTTTGTGTTTGACCTGCTTCAGATTATCGGATCATAGAAGAGTATTACAAGATAAACAAAAACTGTTAAATTCGAACTAAAACCGTGTTTGCGTTTTGATGATAATCATTTGCTTCTTTTCGCTCCCCCCCTCAGCACAAAGGGTCAGTGAGGTGACGTGACAATTTATTAGCAGTACGACAATACTCCTGCACCCACACACTCACAACAACCAGGAAAGCCTGCTAAAAGCAATTTATAAGACGTGCTTTGAATAGCTCTGAATGCATAATAACCCATGAACATTCATAAGCAGTGAGAGTGTGTGTGCGTGTGTGTACCTCGTGTAGTCCAGAGCTTTGAGCTCGCTTCACACCCGTCCCCTTTTCCTCTCCCTCCCGCTTCCTCTCTCTTTTTCCCCCGTTCGCGCCGGCTAAGAGTGAGACCTGAAAACAAAGAGGTTAAAAATTAGCCGTGGGTTTTCACTCCTGACATTCGAACGCCGCGGAAAATTACAGGCCAGCTCAGGAAATTTCACACGGAAAATTACAGAATTTATTTTTGAAAACGTACGGCGGTGTGGAGCCAGACTGGTGGGAGGAAACGTTTTGAATATTTCTATGAAAAATTCTATTCTTAGGTCAGCGACAACAGGCAGGAAAACAGCACAGAAATTCAAAACAGAAAAAAATGGAAGTGCAGAGGTGGAAAAAAAACAAAAAACAAAAACAACATACAGTGCTGGTGTACTCAGCAAACCAGTGAATTTCTGAAGAATTAAATAACGATATGGTGTAAAGAGTGTGGTCATAATTTCAGATACAGCACTTCCACACGAACACGAGTAAATTAAAAAAAATTTTTAAAAAAGTATCCTTTCTTAACCACTTTGCCTTTCCAGCTACACTAAAGCTAAAAATGTTCTCAACCACCGAAAGCACTTTTATTTTCTCTTTTTGTTGGTCAGTCCAAATCTCCAGAACACACCACATTTCCGCAGGTCCGTCCTTTCGGTTCATTTTAGCTACAGAAAAATGTCGCCCACAAAATCAAAAACACTGCATGTTTGGCTCACTTTGTGTATTTGGGTCGATTCAGGATCGGATCACTTTCTCACAGCAATCGAACCGCACTAGAGTTCAGTTGGAAAGCGTACGCCGGGATGGTCTCGGACCGGTTATTTTGGTCCGCACCCGAGTGCAAACGCTGTGTTCTCACCTCCACGAATGAATCGCGTTAAAGACGAAATCGCATCAGGGTGTGATTCAAACGGACTAAAAACAGCATATTTGAAAGCACCATTACACCGCCAGAATTTATCACATGGTCGTTATAAGCTGAAACCGAGAGCAGATGTGAGGAAAGACCAAAAAAAACCCCACCAAAAACCTAAAATCTAACTATCTCTTAGGAAAAATTTGTTATGATCAGCGACCATAACATCATGTGACGTGTTTACAACAGTAATGGATTAAACAAAGGGTTTTCAGTACAGTCACACCCCTGCACCCATTGCTGTAGTGCGATTTAGGGCGAGGAGGGGGTTGTGAAATTTTTATTTCCACAGCCACAGCCAGACACAAAAGCTATGAGAACCACTGGAGTAAGGAATCTGATTGGGTAAAGAAAAAAAAAATGCAGCAGGTAGATGGCAACTGACAAGAATGCATTGTTAATCTGTGTTTTGAAAATGCCAATTGTGAGGTAAATGTCCGATTATGCAGTGACCAACCGTAATAACCAGTTACGAGCCACACCCACACAAACACAGCTACACTGAAAAATATCTCTTTTCTTATTCATTTTGCCTTTCCATCCACACTAAAGTGCCTTTTTTTTGACTCTACTTTCCAAAGTGGACAAAAACATGTCATGTTGTAGTGTGGATGACAGATAATGGCCTTTATATATGTAATTTGTTTTTTTAAAAAAATTTATATATATATATATATATATATGACTGTCATTCAATCCCAACAATTCCAAAATGGCAGAACACTGGACCGCTTTGTATAGTGTTGCAAGAAAGTGTGCTCATGTTCTGGTCATGTTATCAAAAGATATTGACAGATTAATATAAATGTCAAGTGCACATTCCCAGCATGCCTTCTCTCTTTTTTTTTTGCTTTTTTTTCACATTTCATTGTGATAAAGTTTTTGAAAAACTGACTAAAAATGCTAATGTTCCAATGCACAATGTTTGAAATCAAAGTTATTTGAGTAATACTAACTTGAGAAAACGATACCCTGCGGGATGATCATTGAAAATGTTAAAAAAAGAAAAAAGAAAAAAGAAAAAGTAGCAAGGACGGAAAAAACAAACAAACTTTAAAACAATATTCCTGCGCTGCCGCGTCACCATGGCAACCCGGTCATAAAAACTGCAATGATGTGAACTCTGTCGTCAGACCGAGCCTTGAACAATAACGTGCTACAACGAACCAAAAATATATGCAGTGATATTTCATGCTTTTAAACTCAGTCACATATCAGGTTTAGGATTTCAGCTCTACACGGAATAAACAATGTCCATTTCCCAAAACGTCCTTGGTATTTAAAAACAACTTTAAATACAGGTTCTGGTGTCATGAAAGCACTGAAGCAGAGAGGTCAGCGCAATGATGTATTATCATGTGGGTCTGATTTTATCCGACACAAACGTGTAAATGCACAGCGTTGCTCTTGGAAAAGCAAGCTTGGATTAACTGACTCGACAGTTTCCATCACAGCTACAAGTAAAAAAATACATAAATAAATAAATAATTAGGTCAGATCACCATTTTTGCTTAACACTTAAGCAGTGTGTTGTAAAGTGCATAAGTTTTCATCAACTTTTATCAATATTTCCCTATGAACAAAATGTATGGTGTGAGGAAACGACTGTTTGTAGCTTCTATATCATATATCATATATATCTATATCAGTGTGAAGAGAAACCAACATGTGCGTGTTCCACAACATTAAACCTCACGATAAATGGATAAATAGTATGACATGTTCTTTAGTGATTTATTTATTTATTTTTTTAAGTAATAGTTGGCAATTGGTTGCTGTGGTACAGGAGGAATAAAACACTTGGGGACATGCTGCTATTGGAAAATAAACAACTCTGGAGTAACATTAACTCTGCCTCCGTATCGATTATTTTCCTATAACACTTACTTAGGATACGTAAATCTGCTATCATTTGGGGAAATGGCCACTTTAGCAAAAATAACATTGCAGTATGAAGGTTTTTCATTAAAGAGCTTTAAAAAAAAAAAAGTTAAACAATTAAGTATTTATATTTTATATTTATTTTTAAAGTATTTATTCAATTCAAGCAAATGGTGTCTAACTGAAATGACTGATACTAAAATAAATAATTTAAACACCTGATTAGTTGTTTATACTCAAAAAGACACATGAAATCTAGTTTAAATACATCACCACTGTACCCATAGCATAGCTAAAGAGATTTTTTTTTTTTTTTAAGCAATTGTTCGACCCAAAAATGGTGTCCACACACAGGTAATAAATTCGTACTGTTCTATAATTTCCTCAACCTTTGAACAGTCATTAAACTGGAGCTCTGCTTTATATCTGCACTGTATTTACAACAGATTTTTATGGAATATTACTGTACATGTTTATAGTCCCATGCATTACTTCACTACTAGTTTCTCAGGTGCTATTGTATATAATTTGTACAAAGTATTTTATTGCTTTTTGTCCAATATGTGGTTACACAAACTTTTATTAAATTCATTGTGGGAATAAAAGAAATCCCTCATGTAACACTGCTAAGCCCAATCTCACTATTGTTTTTACCCTCAAAACTTAATTCATTTGCCACAGATTTGCCACAGATACCTTCCCCTTTAGCTTCATATTTGTTTTGCCTTAAACATACAGTAACGATAACTTTATTTAAACGTCTTTTTCGAGGTTGAAAGTCAAAGGGTCGATGGTATTTATCCTGCAGCTATAGAGCACAAGGGCAACATAAAAAAGGACCAAAAAAAAGGCAACAGATGAACACAAAGTTGTGTCAACAATTTGGAATCGCCTGCAGGGTCGTGACTGAAGGTCAGCGAGGCAAAATAAACAGCAACGAGTCACAATGAACTGTAGATTCACTAACAAACATCAGTTACAAAATATATCATGTTATACCGCAGCGCTGTTGAATGCTTGATTCTGATTGGTCAGAAGATGTTGATACATTTTCTATAACTTTTGTTTTATTAATGCGCTCAATCGGTCTTAAAATGTGTGTAATCATTGATATGGTGAAGTTTTCTGTAAGGAGATGCCTATTTAACATTTATTTCAGGAGTCTCCAGTGTCTGTGCTTCGTAACAAACAGAGAGATGAAGCTGTAACTGAGATTTCTGACGTCTTAACAGTCCCTCCACCCAGATAGCAAATGACATCTGGCCCACATACCGTATGGAATGACGGCAATGACTCAACCTGAGTGTGGCTGGCTTCAGGGCCAGATGTGGGCCCATACAAAACAAGCCTAAAACCGGCTTGTTGTGTGAGGGCCAGATATGGCCCATATGACCTTTGCCATTGCCAGAACTGAGCCATATGTATCATAGTTGGCCCAGATGAGGCCCAGAAATGTATGCTATCTGGGCAGGATTTCCCGATTTTGCGATCGCAGAAATGAACGCAAATTCAAGCAAAGCCCACAATATTCGGAGGAGCTTGCAATTTTTCAAAATCACCGCAGATTTTCTGCAGATTTGGGCCGAGACGCGTCATGTGACATCATCACTAAGCGCATTCAGGCAAAGCCCTCTTCGATTCACGTGCGTCGAACATGACGCATACAGCTAAAAGGTCTCATTTACCGACAAACATCACTGCGAAAGGCCGTGCAAAACAATTTCCTGCACAATAACAATCTCAAAAAAAATTCTCTGAAATCCTGTACAGACTCACAATTTACAAATTTACACTCACAATATTGTAATTGTGAACAGATCAAGATCCAGTGGTCAGAAACGTTTATTAAACAAATTTAATAATCGGTACATGTCCACCATACCACTTTCCATCGAATTTCCTAAAAATCTCTATAGGTGTTCACGTACAGCTCCAGTTTCAGTTCAGACTAAATTCCGGACACAAAAGCAGAAGGGGAAGTGTAAACCTAAAAGTCAAATCTGAACCAGCAAAAAAATGTCCACACTATCAACTTTTCCAGACTTCATGCACAAAAAACGAGCAATAAAATGAAAATGAGCAGCGAGAATGTTAACGTTTGCATTAAAAAAAAAGATGTTCTGTGCTAAAAACGCAGTAATAACACTACTTCCTACGGCAGTCTGATGTTGCATACATTTTGCTCCGTGTTCGACACGTTTCCGTAACGACGTTCATATATTTCGCAAACTTCCTGCCCTTTTGTTCTTTCCTAACCAGCCAATGCGGGTGACCAAAACATAGACGCAATCTATACTCTGGATCTGCATTCTATTTTACACCTCACCGAATCTCCACGGTGAACATCATCAACAAGATGAAGGTGACCGCAAAATAAATTTTTTAAAAAATGGCAGTTTTAACGTAACGTGGTGCGATTTCCCGTTAAATAAAGGTCACGTTATTTTCTAGAATTAAACCAAGAAAGATTTCCTTCCCCTAATCCAGCTGCTGCTCTGCTGACGTGTGCAAAACTCCCTCTTCTCATGTGGCCACGAAAAACGTATGCGTCGTTGAATTACTTTTTACCGTTAGAAATGCTTCCACTACAGTTTCATCAACATATACATTCCCTTAGATAAAAGATCACATAAATTTCACACGTGAGAAGCACTGTGAAGATAAATTTCAACACGTTACACTCGGAAATGAACTCGATGTGAATTCGAGTAAACGTCATGCGAATAGCATGTGATGAATCAGCATGTGAAAATAACTGAAGTGTGAGAGGGGAAAACATAAAGCACTATACAGTATGACAAAACACCATGTGCACTACAGTACACCTGTGGAAAAATAACGTGTAAATTCACACGTGTAGGTTCTGTAAAGGGGTATTACAGTGGATGAATGCGGTTTTAACTGCTTACATCATCAAACATTTCAAACCGCTAAAACATATACTGTTAGTGGTTAGCACGGTTCGAATCCCGCCTCCGCCCTGTGTGCATGGAGCTTGCATGTTCTGATCCCCTGGGATAGGCTCCAGGCTCCATGTGTAGGATAAGCAGTATGGAAAATGGATGGCTGGTTTATGTAAACTGTTTTTTTATGAAAAAAACAAAACAAAAAACATTTCACTGCACATTGTACTGTGCACGACATGGTCGTGTACGTGTCCAATAAAAATGTGAATTTTGGGATAGAAACCGGCATCAAGACATGGTTTTTTGAAAGAAGAAGAAAAAATTAGTTGGCCAAAGCAGGAGACATCTGTGCGCTCACTTGAATGATCATTCGGTAGGAAGAAAACATGCATATATGCCTACTGTTTTCATCTTATGATTTTTTATTTATTTATTTGTTTTTCCACCGTTTGAAGGCAAAATCATTTCCCATCATTTGAAAAGCAAGTGCCTCAGGACACGAAAGGAGATATTTTCATAAGTCAGGAGACACACTAATCCAACATGAGTATTCTGAGCACAACTCAGCGATCACATCGTTAATTATTGTATGAAATGTAAAATTATGAATAAATTAATTGTAAAATGGCTTCCATCTCTCAACACCGAGCTTCATGTTTTCAACCCTGTATTTCTGAAGTTTTGTCAAAAAGTGAAACATCCGATGGGTGAAATATACAGCTGCCTTAAAAATGATTCAGAGCAAAGAGTCAGTGCAAATTTAAGGAAATATCTTTGATATCAGTTATCTGCATGGAAGTGCATGATGCATGCTGTAGTGTTACATTAAAAGCTAATCAACGTAACACAATATGGATTATTTAGAACAGTAAAATCTCCGATCTACATGGGATGCTTCAGGGAGAGAAACCTACTTGAATAATCAAATTTGGTCCTTTTTTTTTTTCCCCACTCCAAGTTTTTTTTTTTTTTTTTTTTAGATTTAACCTGTAAACTTGTGAAATGCTGCACAGCTCATTGCATGCATGAAATGCGTGCACTTTCATTCTTGTGGAAAAGATGAAAATGCATGCGTTTCATAATACGTGCATGACACAAAACTCACTTCGAGTGCACGTGCATGACATTCATTTACAACATGCTGACAAGTCCGATTGATTTTTATAATATGCGCAGGCAAGAGGGGGAAAATATAATAAATCAATGCAACCCTGCACAGAAAGAGAGGAAGCAGAAACAGTGCAGCACGAGCAGCGCGTTAGATTATATTAGGAGACAAAATGATATAAAATGCTTTTGCATGAGGTCGGGTTTAAAAAGTGCACGAAATGAGGAATGAGCAGGAGGAAATGCATAATAAATCGGAAAAAGGACGCTGGAGCTGCGCACTGCTCTTTCCCTAAGGGGAAATTAATCACAATGTACTTAAACAGTGTCGCTAGAAAAATGATCAAAAAGAGCGCGAGAGCAAATTAAAAAAAAAAAAAATAAAAAAAAAATCCTGATGCGAAATGCAATCAGAATTATTCGTAATTTCTTTAATTTCTCAAGAATTTGACCACAGGGGGCGCTAATTTTGCAACGAAAACGACATTCAAGACTGTTAAAAAAAAACAAGAGGAATCCGCAAATAAAAACCCTGCGTTTCACCTCGCGAGGCATCCAGCATGCGTTAAAACAGAGGCGCGTGCAGGAAATCAGGTTAATCGATTACTGATCCGACGGCACGCGCGCTCATTTAATCGCCGAATAAAAGCACAATTCACTGGGAAAAGAAAATTCGCCAAATATGGCCGCTGCTGCTCTTTAGGGGGTTTTCGGTTTCCCCCTACCATCAGGGCTTTTTTTTTTTTTTTTCCTTTTCCTTTTTTTGCATTCCCTAAAATAAATTTCGCCAACTTATAATCGTCGATTATAGGCGCGAGGTTAAAAAAAAATCGTTACATTGCATCAAGAGAGAATTCCTAAGAAAGTTAATTTTAGGGAGGAAAATTAGAAAGAAAAAAAAAGAAGAAGAAGAAGAAGAAACGCTTCCTTGCTCGCTTTAAAAATTGCCACAACACAGCAGCACATTGAGCACTGGATTGAGAAAATAAGTTGAGCTTACCCAGGAAAGCATCAGTTTCCCCAAATCCGGATGCGCAAATTAGAGGTGAGTAAAGCGCGCGCACGGTCTGCGCAGGGAAAAAAAAATTCTAAAGCGATTTCTAATTTGGAAAAGGAGGGGAAAAAGAGCCAAGCGGCACACGCCGCCTTCGTTACCTCCCAAAAAACCGATGCGGGTCAAACAGAATATTTCCCCCCCTTTCCAGGGCAGTGCAGAGCAGAAGGATCCTCCCTCCCACCCAGGATGACGGAAGCGCAATTTTTTTTTTTTTTTTTTTTTCCCAATGCGAGAAATTTTTCAAAATGAATCGACCGTTTTTTTCCTCTCCCTCCTCCCTCCTTTTTGCGCTTTGCTTTCTTTTTACCGGAATGCGCATGCGCAAAAAGAAAAAAAAAAAAAACAAGAACAACCGGGCTCTACCGTCGGTTCTGGGAGGAGGAGGAGGAGCAGGAGGAGCAGGAGGCGGAGAGCACGCGCTTTTACACGTCCGCCATCATGCAGGCGGTGGGGGGGAAAGACCGGAAAAAAAAAAAAAAAAAAATCTGCAAATGCAACTTATGCGTTTTTAATTGCACGCGCAAATGTATCGCACAATAATAAGTAGGAAATGAGACACGCGCGTGCGCCCGCACACAAACATACATGCGATAATAAAATATCCCTATTCCTGCATTGGTCATTAATAAAATATCCACTGGCTGTTTCTCAGACACTGATGCACAAGTATTTGCAATTTTACAAATAAATAAATAAATAAAACAGCGCATATGTGATGCAGCAGATCCACAGTCATGTCACTGATTATTTTTCTTTCTTTCTTTCTTTCTTTTTTCTTTTCTTTTCTTTTTTTTTTTTTTTTCCCGAGGACTTTTTCTTCAGAATGGGTTTTGCTTTTTTTTTTTTTCTGTGTTTGTTTGTTTGTTGGAAGGATTGGACATAAACGGTGCTGTGGCTCACCCTAGAGGTGCATTTGCAAAATTAAAATTTGTGAAATTAAAAAAAGAAAATGCATGTTTGTGGAAAAATACACTTGTAATGAATTAAAAAGAGAAGAATTTCATCTGTTTTGTACGGTCATGAAAGACATTTTTTCTTAAAAAAATATATTAAAATATACTATGCTATATTTTATATTATAAAAACATGAGAAATAAAAATGAGTGTTTGTATTATAAAAATAAAATCCAAATAATGAAAAGTATAAAAAAAAAATATTTCATGCTATATTTTGAAAAAAAAAAAAAAACAAGAAATATATATATATATATATATGGGTCTGGTGTCTCTCATCTTCCTCTTGACAAAATTCAGGTCAGGAGAGTCGGCTGGCCGATCGAGCACAGTAATACCACGGTCACAAACCAGTTACTAATAGTTTTGGCTCTGTGGGCAGGTGCCAAGTCCTGCTGGAAAAGGAAATCAGCATCTCCATAAAGCTCGTCAGCAGATGGAAGCATGAAGTGCTCTAAAATCTCCTGGTAGATGCTGCATCGACTCTCGACTTGAGAAAACACAGTGGACCAACACCAGCGGATGACATGGCACCCCAAATCATCACTGACTGTGGAAACTACACACTGGACTTCACGCAACTTGGATTCTGTGCCTCTCCACTCTTCCTCCAGACTCTGGGACCTTGATTTCCAAATGAAAATTTACTTTCATCTGAAAAGAGGACTTTGGACCACTGAGCAACGGTGTTTTGAGTAAAAAGGTGTTTTGAGTTAATTAGCTGATTAGAGTCTTCTCAGGTCCACATTGCTGTATTATGAATTCTGGATTGTAATATTTTTGAGATACTGGATTTTTCCAGTATCTCATTTTCATGAGCTGTAAGCTGTAATCATCAACATTTAAAAAAAAACATATTTCACTTTATGTGTAATGAATCTAGAATATATGAAAGTTCCACTTTTTGAATTAATTTACGGGAAAAAATGAACTTTTCCACGATATTAAAATTTTTTGAGCTGCACCTGTGCGCGCGCACACACACACACACACACACACACACATTATTTATTATTTTTCGTACAACAGCAAAGTGTTTTATTCCTCTTATAAGACAGTGATTTGCCAGAATTACCATTTTTTAATTTATTAATTAATCTATCTATAGACTCATCAGGCCTTTTAACAGTTTATAGTTTACATTTAATGTTGTTGGTTCCTGTTACTGCTAACGTTATAGCAGCTATAAACAGTCTTTCCCTCACTACCATTTCTTTTTTCTCTCTCTTGAATTTAATGAGAACAAATACGCAGCTTGTCATGTTACAGAGAAACCGGAAAGCATAAACTCCTCTGTCCTGAACACTTTCCTGTGCTGGGAAACTTTACAGCGCTGACACTGGAGACTCCTTCTATAACTGTTACATAAACGTCTCCTAACAGAAATACTTCACCACATCTATAATGATGTTTTTTTCTTTGTTGAACAACAACACATTGGGTTTTTTTTTTTTTTTAAACGCTGTTCATCATTAGGCTTAGATTATGTGGAGCATCCGTGATACGAGTCCTCGTGAATGAGCTGTTGCTATAGTAACGATAACACATTAGAACGAGTGCATTAATATGATCTAGAGATGGCACCGATTTGAAACTCAGTATCTGTAGAAAAATACATATACATCTGCAAAAAATAATGCATCGGTTATTGGAGAAAACATTGGATGTCGGATCCTGTAACAAATTTAAAGTATATTTATTCTTTATTACACAGTATATAATATATTTACAATTAAAGTGATTTTTGTGTGAAAGAGTTTAACTGTGAAGTGCTTCACATAAAAAAAATAAAAATAAATAAATAAAAACATGTTAAAGCTTAGTAGTTTTTACAGAAAACACTGAATGGGTATTGGTACCGGCTGATATTTAAGGTTTGGTATCGGTATCAGAAAAGAAAAAGTTGTATTGTTCCATCTGTAATATAAAACTGTTCTTCATTTACAGCCAGTGTGGTTGTAAAAAATAAATTAAATAAATAAATAAATAATAATACTACTACTACTACTACTACTACTAATAATAATAATAATAATAATAATAATAATGCACAATTTCTGACCAGTCAGAGTCAAGAATTCAACAACGCTATTGCATAATATATATTTCATATTCTCTAAAAACAAAAACAAATCATTTTGTGTTGTAAGTAGAAACAAAACCTTCTAATTGACCACTAGGTGGCAGTATTTACATTAGCCAGGAATACAGTGCAGCATCTGAGGACCCTTTTTCACCGAAAAGAGACTCAAGGCACTTTTTTTTTTTTTTTTTGCTCCATCACAGCTCTAGAGACATTTAGGGCTAAGCAATGCAACATTAAATATTCAGTTTAGCACACTGGAAGATCAGACAGAGCAAAAATACTGAGGATTGAATAAGGAGATGTCGTTTTTGTTTTTAACGATTCATGTATATATTTCGGGCTTGGGAACTTATTGTGAGTTCATTGAGCACCGGTGAGGTTTTAGTAACATATGGAATGATATTCAGTGGCTGAAATGTCATCCTGATATAACTTTTACATCACAGAGCAGCTTCCTTCACAGGGGATAGGGTTTTACAGGGTATTAAATCATAAAGGTTTAACTTACAGAAGTAAATATTACAGTCCTATCACATTTTAGTGATTAGATTTTAGTACAAAGACCACAGTGCTGCTGAATTCTCAAATCTGATTGGTCTAAAGGTTTCTATTAATGTGCATGTTCTAAGAAGATATGGTTTCTATAGTATCAACTTACACAGGGGTTTGTATTGCACACAAACATTTATGGAAGGAGTCTCCAGTGTCAGCGCTTGTAACTGTCAGCGGTAAAGCTGTAGCTGTAACAGAGGAGATTACGCTTCGTGGTTTCTCAGTAACAGCTGCAGGGTTTTATTTATCTTATTAACTTCTAGACAGAGAGAGAAAAGAGAGGCAGGTGAGGGAACGACTATTTATAACTGCTATAACATAACTGATAACAAGAACTAACTGGTTTCAGCGACATTCCATGACATTAAATGTAACCATAAATTGCTGTGGTGTAAGAGGAATAAAACACTTCGGGTCACGCTGTTATAGGAAAATAATCCACTTCACATTCACATATTTATTTATCATTTAATAAAAGCATGCTGCAGAGGAACGATACTTAGTGTAACACTGTGTGTAATTGAAACCAGACTGCTCTGACCATCACTGCCAGCAGAGTTCACTAAAGCACCACACACACACACACACACACACACACACACACACACACACACACATAGAGAGAGAAAGAGAGAGAGAGAGAGAGAGAGAGAGAGAGAGAGAGAGAGAGAGAGAGAAAGAGAAAGAGAGAGAGAGAGTATGTCATAACATGGGGCTCAACATACAGTATTGCCCCCAGTAGTGCCCCCTGTGGTGTATGGGGAAAAAAAGTAACAAAAGTACTCTATATATTCATCTTTAGAGAGAGAGAGAGAGAGAGAGAGAGAGAGAGAGAGAGAGAGAGAGAGATAGATAGATAGATAGATAGATAGATAGATAGATAGATAGATAGATAAATAGATGTTTGCGGGGGGATGGGGGGATGTGTGTGTGTGTGTGTGTGTGTGTGTGTGTTGAGCATGAAATCATGTAGTGGCTGGAATTGCAGTTCATTTCACTGAGTCGATTCATTTGGTGCAGCTCAGCAATGAGTCAATTAGTAATGTATACCAGACATGCACTGACATATACAGTATGCATTGCTGCATTAATGCCATTGTGCTGCTGTGTCTGATTAATTACAAAGATTCATTTGCATTTATTCTTATAACTAATAACTGGTTCTGTTAATACACCTGATTATATTCAGTACATCTGAAAGAAGCAGCAGTGCAGAGAAACCTCTCACTATTCACATTAACAAACAGCTCAGATATTGAAAAGCTGCATTGGTAACAGCACTGCATGCATCTACAAAATGTCAACTCTCAACATTCATTTAAAAGAGTCGGTTGAAAGAGTCGACTCATTCACGAATGACACATCACTAAATTCCTGACCCATCCAAAGAACCTAAGACAAAAAAACACAGCCAAAAAAAAAAAAAAAAAAAAAAAAGCTATAAAAAATTTTTTTTTTGTCGTTTCCTGTAAAGGTTTTGAATCTGTCGTGGTGTTATCTGGGAAGATGGCGTAAACAGTGAATGATGTCATGAGATCTGACATTTGGGTGGTTGATGAAATTCCATCATGAAGGTGCCATATGCTCCTAATTAACATTTAACCAAGAGAATCCTGCTGAGTTCAGCTTAAGAAAGAAAAAAAAAAATCTCACTGTCTGTGAATTTATGACAAACTCCAGGCATGAACTGGAAAGCAGGGGGGAGAAAATGAGATGCTTAAACTGTGCACAAACTTTATGGGAAATTTGAATTCAATAAATGTATTTTAAACACAAACAGCAGTTTGATATGAAGGTTCAATTCAGCTCTAGTAGGATACACATAACAAAACTGAGAGAAAACCTTCAAGTTCATACATAAAATTCAGTGCTGTTGAATTCTCAAATCTGATTGGTCAGAAGGTGTTTATTTATTTTTCAATCACAAATTGTAAGTTTATATTCATGCACTCCTTCTAATACGTCATCGTTTCTGTAGTAACAGTTCATTCAGAGGGACTTGTACGGCGCACTCTTCATATCTATACCCACTCTCTTGGCAAAGTCATCTCCTCACATGGGTTCTCTTACCATTGCTATGCTGATGATACTCAACTGATCTTTTCCTTCCCTCCTTCAGACACCACTGCTTCTGCCCGGATCATGTCACAGCATGTCTGACGGACATTTCATCGTGGATGGCAGCTCATCAGCTGAAACTCAACCCCAGCAAAACTGAACTGCTCTTCATCCGAGGAGATTCGTCCCCATGCCAGGATCTCATCATCTCCTTGGACAACTCCATGATCTCTCCTTCAACTACTGCTCGTAACCTTGGGGTAATCGTGGACAATCGACTGTCCTTTTCATCACATATTACTAATCTAACACGGTCCTGTCGGGTTATCCTTTACAACATTAGAAGAATTCGTCCATATCTAACAACACAGGCCACTCTGTTGCTTGTGCAGTCTCTTGTCATTTCCAGACTAGACTACTGCAACTCGCTCCTGGCAGGTCTACCTTTGAGTGCCACCCGTCCTCTAAAGATGATCCAGAATGCAGCTGCACGACTTGTTTTCAACCTCCCTAAATTCTCTCACACCACCCCGTCGCTGTGCTCCCTTCACTGGCTTCCAGTAGCTGCACGCATCAGATTCAAAACATTGATGCTTGCCTACAAAGCCAAAAGTGGAACAGCACCCTCTTATCTTAGAGCTCTCATCACCCCACGCAAAGCACCACGCTCCCTCAGGTCAACAAGCACTGCTCGACTGGTCCCACCCTGTCTCAGGATGCACGGTAGATCTGCCTCACGACTTTTCTCTGTTCTGGCACCAAGGTGGTGGAATGAACTTCCCATCAATGCCAGAACAGCTGAGTCGCTGGCTATCTTCAAGAAACGCCTAAAGACATACCTCTTTCTTAAATACTTACCCCTTGATAATTAGTGTTTTCTTCTTCAAAAAAACAAAAACACAAAACAAAAAAACCTCCTAACAGTTGCTCTCTTTTCAACGGGTTTGTGTTCAGTGCACTTCGTTGTAATCGTACGAACCAGAAATGAAGTCTTCATTGATGGAGAATTTAAAGCACTCTTGCACGTCGCTCTGGATAAGGGCGTCTGCTAAGTGCTATAAATGTAAATGTAAGTGTAAATATGAAAGGTTTTTAACATTTGTGTAAACGTTGATATGGTGACGTTTTGTCTGTTTATTTAGATTATTTACAGAAGGAGTCTCCAGTGTCAGCTTTTTTTTTTTTTTCCAACACAGGAACATCTCCAGATTACAGTTTCTCGGTCTTATTAACAAAAAAAAAAAAGGTAACAGAGGCTGCTGAGGGAATGACTGTTTATAGCTGATATAACAAGTAAGAACAAGAACTAATTTGCTTCATGAACATTCTACAATATTAAATGTTAGTATAAGTGGATAAAATGTACAATGTGTTGTTCTTTAGTTAATAAATAACAAAACTGTGAATCAAATCTCTGGCTAATTGCTGTGGTATAAGAGGAATAAAACACTGTGAGACTTTGAGGTGGTAACAGTAACTCCATCCACCACACTGTTGATTACTTTCCTCTTATTATTAGCCTTAGTTTAGGATAAAATACGTAGTGGTCAAATTGATATTTAAGTCAAATCTGTAGAAATATTTGGAAAAAATCTGGTTCGTGTCTATATTATAAACTGTAAACTACATCTGTAGCAAAGTATATTTACTGGTGATTAAATGACTACTTTGGAAATATTTTTAGATTTGTAACATCACAGTATGCACTGTAAAAAAAAGGTCTTTACACTGCTATTCCTGACAAAATTGTACAATATTGTTTGTGATTTCTATTAGGTTAGTGATTTTTCCAGGTCATGAACAGAGTAAAGCACCGATGAACAACGTTAGTCCTGTTTCTAAGGAATACAACACTTGTAGGGTGTGTTAGTATAGGAAAATAATCAACGACGGGTTGGTGTGATGAAGTGGAGTCACTGTTACCAGTCCTGACACATGCATAGGCCACGCCTCCTTCACTGGAACTGCAGGCACAGAGGACACACCACTGGGACTGCTGTGGTTTTATTTCTCTTATACCACAGCAATTTGCCAGTGACTGCTTTTTTTTTTTTTAATTAACAATCAACACATTGTACTTTTTTAAATTTTTTATTTTTTTTTTTTTATCAATTTAGAGTTACATTTAATGTCATAGAACCTTGTCAAGATAAGTTAGTTAGTTCCTGTTACCATTTACATTATAGCAGGTACAAACAGTCATTCCCTCACCAGCCTCTCTTTTTTTCTCTTTTGAAGTTAATATGGCAAAATAAATAAATAAATAAACAAACAAATAAATAAAAACGCAGCAAGGAACAAAAGTCTACCGTGGCCAAAAAGTTACAGCTTTACCTCTGAAATGTGAAAAGTGCTGAAACTGGAGACTCCTTCCATCAACGCACCGTAAACATCTCCTTACAGAAAACTTCCCTATAACAAGGATTATGTTTTCTTTGCTAAATAAGAGCATATGTTTTAATATGTTATTATTATTATTATTATTATTATTATTATTATTATTAGTCTTAGATTTGTGCTGTGAAATGGCGTAGCTGCCATACAAGTCCCTGTGACTGAGTTGTTACTATACAAACAATAATGTTTCTGTTCCAGAAAATGATTCAACACCTTCTGACCAATCAGATTTGAGAATGCAACAGCGCCATTGTATAAAAATGTTTAATAAAATTGTTACGTTGATTTTAAAAACTGCTCTTATGCATTATGAACAGATGCCATGTGCTTTACAGAAAGTGTGTCCTGAAACACGTTAACTCGGGAAGCGTAGTCGAGTGTTAGCTTTTCTGCCGCAGTGTTAGCCATGTAGATGTACAGTACATGATGACTGGGTTTGCGGACTTCATTCCATTTTCTTTTTTCTTTTTCTTCCCAGAAGTTACTGGAAGACATCTAGCAGAGGAGTCACTTCTAGCATCCCACAGATGTTTGTAATAATGAGAAAAGCCTTTCCAGAAAGGGAGTGTGTGTGTGTGTGTGTGTGTGTGTGTGTGTGTGTGTGTGTGTGTGTGTGTGTGTGTGTGTGTGTAGAGGCTTAAGAATATTGACTGCAGCAAGGGAGTTAAGACCCTGAGTGTATGATTAAGCAGTGCCTCTCTCTGCTTCTGTCACTTTTGAACTTACATTAAACTCTCGCTGTGAGGAGAAGTGATGTCATCACGGCTCAACCCTCGTTTCAGTTGAAAAGCAGGAAGTGATGCGATGCTGCGAAGGTTTTTTGAACAAGTAGATAAGACAGACATTACTATTATTATATTATGACTATGGGGTAGGGGGGCACGGTGGCTTAGTGATTAGCACGGTTGCCTAGCACCTCGGAGGTTGGGTGTCTCGAATCCCTCCACCGCCCTGTGTTCTCCCAGTGCTTCAGGGGTTCCTCCGGGCACTCTGCTTTCCTCCCCAGTTCAGAAACATGCGTTGTAGGCTGATTGGCATTTCCAAATTGTCCATAGTGTGTGAATGTGTGTGTGATTGTGCCATGCAATGGGTTGGCACCCCGTCCAGGGTGTCCCCCGCCTTGTGCCCTAGTTCCCTGGGATAGGTTCCAGACTCCCCGCGACCCTGTGTAGGATAAGCGGTACAGAAAATGGATGGAATGGATGGATGGTAGCAATGGTCCTGCAGTTAACATAGCATCTGTACTTGTAGTGAAGGAGGTGTGGCCTCTGTGCATGCAGTTCCACTGAAGGAGGCGTGACCTTTCTGCATGTCAGTCCTAGCAAAGGAGGTCTGGCCTTTCTACATGTTAGTCCCAGTGAAGGAGGCCTGCAGTTCCAATAGAGGAGGTGTGGCCTCTGTGTTTACAGTCCTACTAAAGGTGGTGTGGCCTTTTAGGTCAATTCCAGTGAATCAGGCGTGGCCTCTGTACCCGTCACTCTAAGTAAAGGAGGTGTGGCCTCCAAAAACTGTGACTATCTTTCCATTTTCAAACAGAATAATTTGGAAGAAAAGACTTCAACCCTGCCCCTCACCCTTACTTTAACCTGTGTTGAAGGTTAAAGGTTAAGTATCAGACCGTGTTGACCTATACGACGGGTGAATGAATTAATATAAAGGTTATTAGGAATAATCAATTATGTCAAAATAAATTGTTAGCATGTTATTAAAATTAAACTGATATTTAATAATTATAAAGCTGTTATTTATCAGCACTGCTGAATGAAATCCCATGATAACGGCCTTCTTTTGCTTTTCAGCTGAGTTTACACCACCAGAAAACATGCACCAGAGGATTACAAATCAAAAACAGCCAGACGGTTGAATCACTCGCTCTCACCTGATAAAACTGAATGTGAAATTATGAAGAAATTCACCAACACCTCCTGTTAGTCATTATCAGCTATCACCAACTGGGTAATGATGTAAATTCCACACTGAGGTAAAATCAGCTGACAGTCATTCGCTAACTTCCCACCAAATTAAAAAAAAAACAAACAAATAAACTCTTAACTGATTGTCTTTTGCCTGCCACCATGTAGTTGGACTTCTTTCATGCCTAAAGGTTAGTCATGCTGATATTTGAGAATTTCATTTTTAGCTGAAATATCCTATAAATTGTAGCTTTAAAGACCACAGTTGCAAGGCTGAGCAAGAGAAATGATGTACGTTTGACAGTGTGTTTAAAAAGGTGCTTTCTGATGAGAACATTTTGCATCATTCATTGTATCCTCACCCTCCCAAATGTTTCAGTGTTTATTCTCTCGAGAGCACTTCCTGTGCTTTACAGATGACTGCAATTTGGTGCCATCGTCAGCTGTGTGTAACTGCAACAAAGCTGAAGTCCTCATGAAGGAACAATAATCAAAAGGCTGTTGGTCAAAAATTATAATCCCTCACAAGCCATCATCAGACTGCAATAAGCGCTAGATGATTGGATTTATTTTTGAAACTGAACATCAAATATATGTCATAACATAATTAAGAGACTGATGAATGGATGCTGTGTATTAACTGCAAATGCGAGATGAAAACAGCACTGCTGTAAGTACACCCTGTCTCTCTTTTTCTCTGAAAACACATGCGGCTCGATTCTTGGAGAAGGTTTGTACATTCAGAAGGCTTTCCTTTTTCAATCCCTACATTCACAGGGTCAATATTTGCTTCTCCCTCCATGCCCACTGCTCATTTCCATTCTGCTCTTCTCCTCCTTTATACCTTCCACCAACAAGGCAAAAATGGAAACTGGACCAAACGTGACACCATGCTGAAGATCTGCAAGTATTTCAGTGGTTAAGCTTCTGTGGTAGTGGCCAGTCAGGTTTAATTCCAAATGCAAATAACAAAGAGCCATTTTTGCCCCCTTGAGCAAGGGCAGTTAACCCTCAGTGCTCTATTTGGATGACAGACTTGACTCTGGGGTCAATATTTACAATACAGCCTCCCTGGCTAGTCCCAATAAAGGAGGAGTGGTCTCTTTGCCAGCCGTCCTAGTCCCAGTGAAGGATGTGTGGCCTTTGTGCATGTCAGTCCCAGTGAAGGAGGTGTAGCCTCTCTACATGTCCATCTCAATGCATGCCTCTGTGCCTGCGGTTCCAGTAAAGAAGGTGTGGCCTCTGTAAACATCAGTCCTAGTAAAGGAGGTGTGGCCTCTGTATACATCAGTCCTAGTGAAGAAGGTGTGGCTTCTGTGCCTGCAGTTCCAGTGAAAGATTTGTGGCCTCTGTGCATGTCAGTCCCAGTGAAGGAGGCGTTGCCTATGTACATGTCAATTCCAGTGAAGGAGGTGTGTCCTCTGTGCCTGCAGTTCCAGTGAAGGAGGCGTGGCCTATGTAAATGTCATTTCCAGTGAAGGAGGCGTGGACTAGGTACATGTCCGTGCTATTTAAATGAGAGTGGCCTCCGTGCCTGTAGTTCCAATAAAGGGGGTGTGGCCTTTGCGTTTAGGTATATTTAATTGGAGCAAAGCATTTCTGCCTGTGCGTTAGAGTGCTTTCATTGAAAATAATATTAAAATGCAAAAAACCTATTTGTTAGTACAAGAAACGCCTTCTTGTGAATTACACTTGAGTTTCAGAAGGACGTTTCACATCATTCATCCTATCCATGATGTTCAGTATTTGTTCTCTCGAAAGCACTCCCTGTGCTTAACAGATGACTGCAATGTGGTGCGTAATCAGCTGGGTTTAACTGAAAAAAAGTAATAGTCCTTGCGAAGAAATAATAAGAGGATATAAAAAGAAACTATAAAAATAATTGTAAGTCTTCACATCACACACAGAGCTCCTCAAACACGCTCAGCTCTGGCCTCGGAGAGGTTTTTTTATGTGGAAAAACGTTCCCTGGATCAATATTTGCTTCTCCTCTTATGCCTGATGCTTGGTTCCTGTTTTCGTTTTTTTTTTTTTTTTTTTTTTAACCTTTTTTACACCTTGCACCAACAAACAAAAGGCAAAAATGGAAACTTGACCAGACGTGCAAAATGCGCTAATGTGGAATTTCTTTACAGATCATTTATCTACTTGCATCATAAACATCCCTGATGACTAATCAACACGATTCATTAACTAGCAAGTGTGAAGTTTCCAAATTCAACTGACACTGGCATGAAACTTATTCCATTCTAGGCTTATCCTTCTCATTGCAAAAACTGATTTCTGATGTTTTTTACAGCTGACGAGAAAAAAAAAAAAAAAAAGCAGCCGCCATCCGTTTTACAGAAACAGTAGCTAGTCAACACCTTCACTTGCCAGAGAGTTAAATCCGCTTTAAACTTCAGCCGAGTGTGAGAGCAGATTTTCACAGGTCGGGATCTCACACACACACACACACACACACACACACACACACACACACACACATACACACAATTTAAATCCAAGCACCATAATCCCGAACAGACTACTTTAGCTGGCTTTTGAAAGTAAATCTCTATTTAACTCTTATATACAGTATATTAGATGAGATGGATTCAGCTATAGTCAAGATATTTTCTCTTGAGATCATTACTCTTGAGACATAAGGATCATAAGAAACCGGGCGATGCCCAGACAATACAAACAGTCTGTGGTTTATGACCATCACACACTCATTACTGTAAAGCTGATGCATGCTCTTCCTCTCCTTAGTTACTTCTGATCCTGATCATTGTCAGTCATGACGTGCCGGTCCACTCACATCCTGCATGTGTTGCGTCATTATCAGCTTACTTCCTCGTTAATTTGATTAGGTTTTGGAAACAAAGGCTAAAAATGAGGCTATGGGCTTCAAAGAACTTCCCTGCTTAGTTCATTAACAAGCACAGAAAAAAAAAAAAAAAAAAAAAAAAAAACCTGCACTACAAAAAATATCAATGGAAAAATATGTTCAATTTCGAACATTTCTGATGATTAAGCCTATTTCTAGGCAGAATTCCTTCTGTTTTATGGTTATCTTTGGTAATGTTGACTTCCAAGACTAAGCTGATGACACACCCTAATACCCTAACCGAAACCAGCGTGACTCCTACATCATTCAGTCTGTTACCCAGAAATAAAATCCAAATCCACCACTTTAAGGATGCATTAATTCTTTAAAAGTGTTTAGAGGAATAAAAAGAAAGGAGGCTTCTAGATCAACGAGACACACCGTATGAGGCTGAACTGTAAATTCCCCATCATTTCAATAAATGATTCACTAATTAGAACCACAAAGGTGTCAGGAACGTGAATCGAATCAAATTGAATCAAACTGTCAGGTTGTTTATGAATCTTTCATGAATTATGAATTAGTCAGAGTCAAGTGACATATTTGTTTTATGTCATTCATTTAGATTACATAAGTAATGTACTGTATGTAATATAAATAAACACCATATTTAATATAAACAAGCAACAGCCCTAATATCAATAATAATATATAAATAGGAAATAGAGTCCCCTCCAAAACTATTGGAATGGCAAGGCCAATTCATTTGTTTGTGCTGTACACCAAATACATTTGGGTTTGAGATCAAAAGATGGATATGAGAAGAGAGGTTAGGATTTCAGCATTTATTTCCTGGTATTTACATCTAGACGTGTTAAACCACATAAAACATAGAACCTTTTGTATCAGACCAAAGGTATAGGAACGGATAAGCCTTGAAGTAAATTAAAATAATTAACACTTAATATTTGGTTGCATATCCCTTGCTTTCAATAACTGCATCAAGCCTGCGACTCAGTGACATCACCAAACTGTTGTTTTCTTCTTTTGTGATGCTTTTCCAGGCTTTTACCGCAGCCTCTTTCAGTTGTTGTTTGTTTCGTGGGGTTTCTCCCTTCAGTCTCCTCTTCAAGAGGTGAAATGCTGCCCAACTGGGTTAAGGTCTGGTGATTGATTTGGCCAGTCTAAAACCTTCCACTTTTCCCCCTTGATGAAGCCCTTTGTGGAGTTGGCAGTGTGTTTGGAATCATTGCTGCATGATAAAGTTCCTCTCGATTAATTTGGACTCATTTCTCTGTAAATTGGCAGACAAAATGTTCCTGTAAACTTCTGAATTCATTCTGCTGCTACCATCATGAGTTCATCATCAATAAAGATTAGTGAGTCTGTTCCAGAAGCAGCCATGTAAGCCCAAGCCATGACACTACCTCCACCATGTTTCACAGATGAGCTTGTATGTTTCTTAATTATGTTTCTTTCTCCACACTTTGGCCTTTCCACCACTTTAGTAGAGGTTAATCTTGGTTCCAGAGCTTTTGTGGCTCATCTCTGTATTTCTTTACAAGTTCCATCAGGCTTTCTGATTCTTACAGCTGATGAGTGGTTTGTATCTTGTGGTATGGCCTCTATATTTCCGCTCTCGAAGTCTTCTTCGAACGGTGGATTGTGATACCCCTTCACCCCTGCCCTGTGGAGGTTGTTGGTGATGTCACTGACTGTTGTTTTTGTTTTTTTCTTTACAGCTCCCACAATGTTTCTGTCATCAGCTGTTGTTGTTGTTTTCTTTGGCTGACCCAGTACACCAGTGATTTCTTTCTTTTTCAGGACATTCCAAGTTGTTGTATTGGCTATGCCTAATGTTTGTGCAATGCCTCTGAATTATTTCCCCTCTTTTCTCAGCTTCAAAATGGCTTGCTTTTCTCCCTTAGACAGCTCTCTGATCTTTATGTTGGCTTATCCTTTTTAACAACAAATGCAATCTTTACATTTGAAACTTAAGGCTAAAACCAAGAGTAGATGTTCAGAGCTATTTATTGTTTAAGCAGTCAATCTAACAGGACACACCTGGGTAACAAGCAACACCTATCAGTCACATGTTCCAATATTTTTGTTGCAAATTGGGTGGTCTGATATAAAATGTGCTATGTTCTATGTTGTTTAACACATCTACATATAAATACCAGAAAATAAAAGCTGAAATTCTAAACTCTCTTCTCATATTCATCTTTTTCCAAACCCAAAGGTCAGCAAAAAAAAAGCTACAGCAAAAAAAAGAAAGAAAAAAAGAAAAAAAAAAAAAAAAAAGAATCGGCCTTGCTGTTCCCATAGTTTCAGAGGGACTGTATAATATAACAAGCAACAAATAAAATTTTATATAAATAAATTATGCATATATTATAAATAAACAATGTACTGTCTATAACATAACACTAACAAGCAACGGATATAATATAAGTAAGCAACAATTATATTATTATATGTTATTTTTAATGACCCAAGCAACTGTTACATCACTTATAGCTAGAAATTACCCTGGCATAAGTGTAAGATTAAATGGTGAGGTTCTAATCGCACAAATTTTGATTCACTTAAACAAAACATTAAAAAAAAACCCAAATTGAATTACTGAATTGACTCATGGAATTGGCCGTTGTTACCGAGCTTAATTTGGAAACTAGCTTAGCGATGTCTTCACTTAAAATCCCAAACAGGAGAAACTGACACAGCTGGAATGGAAACAGGCTAATGAAAGACCTCTGGCTGCTTCAAAAACGCCAAAAAAAGAGTCTGGAACGAATTTGGAGAGGAAGCGAAGAGCTTTCAGGAGTTGAAAAGTGAGCGTATCCGTGTAAAGAGCAACCGGTATTTATAGATCTCGTAACTGGTACACGAAATCTAAGTATCCTAGATACGACTAGTATATGTATTATTGAATGACTAAATGTCAGGTCAGCTAAACAGGAGCTTAGCATGGTTTTAATTCGTGGCCAGGCAGGCAGATGAGGCTATTATCACAAAATGTCAGACCAATCTGGTGCAATCACATGCGAGTCAGCTGAACCCAGTGGCCCCGGGAGCAGGACATATTCGTGTTCACCTTTGTTTTTTTTAGCACGACACCAAAAATAGATTGCCTACAAAGCATGTCTCAGAGAAGGCAGTAAAGACAGTTTGGGCTCATTTGCGGTGTGGGTTATAGAGAGACAGGGTGAGATGAATGGCGGTTGAAGCTAAGCAAAGTCTGGGTTGATTTAGGTCATAGCGTGAGCTTGCTAGTGGCTTGCTTTTTATAGCCAGTCCATTATAAGACACAGGGTTGTGGTGATTACTGACCACGGCTACAACCTATAATTTGCAGGTTCTACAGGAAACAAAATGGAAGGAGGTGGCTAGCAACAAATTTCCATGCTGGAACGATGAGACAGTTTGTACCTTAAATGAAACAGTAACTTCACTGCACTGGAAAAAAGCTAGACTAGGTAGAGAATGAGGAATTAGAATCTTCCTGCGTTTGCATTTTCTAGAATTAGCACCTGGGACCAAGTAAACATACCAACCTCTTGCTAAAACTCGCCAACTAGTGTGTGTGTGGGTGTGTTATTAAATAAGGGGCGAGGGGGAAAAAATGCACAACTCACCTTATCTGAAACTATGAAGGCTTCTTTAAGCTCCGCCCATTTCACAATCACATCATGCCATATATACAGTACATACATACATACAGTGCCCTCCACTAATATTGGCACCCTTGGTAAATATGAGCAAAGGAGGCTGTAAAAAATCATCTTAATTGTTTAACCTTTTGATCTTTTGTTAAAAAAAAAAATTCACAAAAATACTCTGCTCTCATGGCTAACAAACAATTGCAAACAAAACACAGGTTTATCAAAAAAAATTCTTTCTTAAATATAGGTAAATAAAGATTTTAAAAATCTTTGTTACATATAGGTGTGCAACAATTATTGGCACTCATTTAGTCAACACTTTGTGCTACCTCCTTTTGCCAAGATATCAGCTCTGAGACTTCTTCTATAATGCCTCATGAGGTTGGAGAATACATGGCATGGGATCTGAGACCATTCCTTCATACAGAATCTCTCCAGATCCTTCAACTTTCGAGGTCCATGCTGGTGGACTCTCCTTTTCAGTTCACCCCACAGGTTTTCTATGGGTTTCAGGTCAGGGGACTTGGATGGCCAGGTCAGGACCTTGATTTTGTGGTCAGTAAACCATTTTTGTGTTGATTTTGGTGTATGTTTTGGATCATTGTCCTGCTGAAAGATCTGACCACGGCCCATTTGAAGCTTTCTGGCAGAGGCAGTCAGGTTTTCATTTAATATCTGTTGATATTTGATTGAGTCCATGATGCCATGTATCCTAACAAAATGTCCTCTGGCAGAAAAACAGCCCCAAAACATTAAAGAGCACCACCATATTTAACCGTGGGCATGAGGTACTTTTCCATATGTCTACCTCTCTGTGTGCACCAAAACCACCTCTGGTGTTTATTGCCAAAAAGCTCTATTTTGGTTTCATCTGACCATAGAACCCGATCCCGTTTGAAGTTCCAGTAGTGTCTGGCAAACTGAAGATGCTCGAGTTTATTTTTGGATGAGAGTAGAGGCTTTTTTCTTGAAACCCTTCCAAACAACTTGTGGTGATGTAGGTGACTTTGGACTTGTAGTTTTGGAGACTTTCTGACCCCAAGACACAACTAACTTCTGCAATTCTCCAGCTGTGATCCTTGTAGATTTTTTGGCCACTCGAACCATCCTCTTCACAGTGCGTTTAGACGATATAGACACGCGTCCAATTCCAGGTTGATTCATAACATTTCCAGTTGACTGGAACTTCTTCATTATTGCCCTGATGGTGGAAATGGGCATTTTCAATGCTTGTGCCATTTCCTTATAGCCACTTCCCATTTTGTGAAGCTCAACAACCTTTTGCCACACGTCACAGCTATATTCCTTGGTCTTACCCATTGTTATGAATGACTAAGGGAATTTGGCCTATGTGTTACCTCATATTTATACCCCTGTGAAACAGTAAGTCATGGTTGAACAATTTCCTGTTCCTGTTTCATATCAATCATTTTGAATAATGACCCTTATTCACCTGCTTTAAATGTAACTATAAACAAATAACAATTTTGATGTGTCACATTTGAATACATTTTGAAAAAGTGTAATTGTTGTCAACAAATCTCCAGCTGGAATGGTGAGACGGTTTGTATTTTCAATTAAACTGGAGCTTTATCACACTGCAAGTGCAAGACTAAGACAAGAATGAGGAATTAACATCTTGTTGAAATTTACCATCCTCTTGCTAAAACTGGCCACCTGGAGTGTGTAAATATGTAATAAATGGGTTGTGTGTGTGTGTGTGTGTGTGTGTGTGTGTGTGTGTGTGTGTGTGTGTGTGTGTGTGTGTGTGTGTGTAGGTGTGTTGCAGACAGAGCCTTGTATTCCACCAGAGCTGGTGTCCACACAGTGCACACACAGACGGAGTGGGAGGAGATGTCTTACACCGCTGCTACTTCCCTCACAAGGGGATGTGAAGAGGCCGGGGGCTCAGGGATGGCTTCTGTGCCAACGTTGCTTTGCATGGAAGCTTTATGGACCAAGGAAGGGTCAAAGGTCAAAACAGTGTAACCCTGTGATTAGGAAAATGGCCCAAGCAGGATTGTTAAACAGTAATAAGCTATAATCTGTATGACGGATTAACAGATCAGGTCAGTACTCTAGATTGCTATTGGATTGGATTTTCCAATCTGATGTATTTTATGACGTGAACATGTGTGGCACATTGTACACCATTACACCACAAAACACTGTACACCACTTGGCTTAAAGGGGAAAAAACCACCCTAATCGACATATCAATCTTTAATGATGTCTGAGGTATATTTTCTAGCTTAAACTTCTTTCAACATGTTGGTCAGTTTGGTTTGGGTAACACTTTCCTATACATTAGCCACAATGCCGTGCTGATAGTAGTGCCTATGAGATATACCCCTCGCTTCATATCTACCTAAAGAGTGTGATGCAGCGGCGCTTTAGTCATTTAGTCTGTCCAGCTCTCTCACCTCCTCATCTGTACACCCTGCTCAAACAGTTTAGCTTCCAAAGCTTCAACTTTCACATAAATACCATTGTCAAGGCCATCGTCATCTTGTAGGTTGCTAACTAACCTAGCAGAGTGGTATAGCTGCATTGTATTCTGGGACCTTGAGTCCAACATTTGCCCCAAGGTCTCGACTGCTTCTACATTGCATTTCTTATTCATACGACATTAAATGTCACTGGAAAATGGTCAGAAAATAAGCTTTTGTTTTTACGAGTTAAGATCGAAACTTGACCGCTATCACTAATGTTAGAGTTTGTTGAAATGTTTTCTCCTGCTGTAATTGCACTAGGAAGACCCGCTAACTTCTTACAGGAATAATGAAAATACATCACTAACCAACCACCGGAAACACTGAAAACTTCACCTATATTCAAATATAAACATATTTAATGTGCTTCAGGGTGACCGTTTCCTTCAAAGAATAACCCAGTGACAGAAGTTTTGCAGAGAGATGACTCAGTTACCATGGTTACCATAAAGATTTCAGTATCAGATCAGTACCAGAACTTTGACAAAATGAACTATCATCGCTTGACTCTTTCAACAGCGGGTGAATCGTTCTTTTCATGAATGGACCTTCTGGCATGGTACTTCGCTGTGTCCTTTGACATTTACACGTGAAAGAGGCGGTGAAAGAGAAAAGTGTCTCTCAGTCTGGCAGTCAGTTAGCTGGCATGGCTAGGCACCAGCTCTCAGCGTGGGCAGGACTGGCACGCTCAGCCTCCGAGGACAGATGGACGTTGAATAACGGGTCTGATTTCAGTTTCTCT
The DNA here is from genome assembly GCA_023630585.1 of Cranoglanis bouderius. Taxonomy (NCBI): domain Eukaryota; kingdom Metazoa; phylum Chordata; class Actinopteri; order Siluriformes; family Cranoglanididae; genus Cranoglanis; species Cranoglanis bouderius. The sequence goes on along the minus strand of CM042565.1, from coordinate 15,089,980 downwards.
GTATTTGCAGGGAGAGACAGTCCATAACAAGCCCTAAAGAGAATGCTAATCCACACCCATGACTCATAGGATTAGCATATGCTAATCGTTCTCTGCTTCATCCGGACTGGTTTTCCCAGGCATGCTAAATCAAGAGTGTCAAATAAGATATGGCATGTGAGCCGAGACCACCAAATGAATGAATCCAGCCCACCAAATGAATGTTCTGAATTAAAATGGTCTTGTGGACTGTAATAGAAATTTTTTAAAAAAAATTAAAAAGCGTGTCTCTTTTTCCACTTGGGGGCAAAATAGAGTGATAAACTCAGCTAACCTCACAAAATGTGCTAATGATGTAATTCTTTATTAGCAAGCCAACACTTTGGCATATAATCCCAATTAGGTCCATTTCAAATCCAGGTTTTAACACTTCAAAATGTGGAAAAGTTCAGTGGTGGGGGAGGGGGGTACTTATGCAAAGCACTGTAAAGTAAAACCATAGTTTGGAAAATTTGGAGATTTTTGGTAATGGTGTGCAGTCTGATCATTTGTTTTGTAGGAAATATACTGTATGCTCAATTCACTTGTGCATAAATTAACACACTGTTAATGTTAATACTGGTTAATGTGCTACTGGTCTCTAAACTGATATTTTTTCCCCCACACCCACTTAACATTGTAAGTGCAATGCGGAAAGTTACCTTAAATGAGTTTGATAGCCCTGATCTAAAGGTTTAATGGTCTCAGCACCATGTGGTACTCAGATTTGATCACTAGGTGGAATGATATCACACTAAAACTGGATAGATTTTCATCCTTCACCCACTCACATCACAAGCGACTGTGTTTCACATTGTGTATTAAAGGAATGCATTTGCACAGTGGCACTATCCTAAGATACTGCACTATCCTAAGTGAAGTAGAGCTGCACAAGCTCCTGATGCATAATATAAATCTCCCAGTGGGTGAGCATACACTCCCCCAAGACGGCCGCATTCCCAAAGCTGCAGATGGTGTTTGCTGAACACACAGTGTACGTCGTTGCGAGATATTTCCAGCGCTGGAGGGTCAGCCAAGGTTTTTTGGAGGGGAGCACTGGGACGGCACCAAACCACAACAATCATGGACTGTGTAATCCCACTAAAGTGAACCAAATGGGAACTGAAATGTAGGAAAACTGAGGGAAGAGAGATCCAAAAACTTAATTCATCCAAGACGCTTATTTTATACGGGTGTATTCATACCATTGATACACATTGGAGATTGTGTAGCGTGGGGATAGATTTGGACCTTTTTGGACAAAGTGAAGCTCTTCTAGAAATCTTTAGGTCAGGAGGTGAAGGATGAATGAGACATGATGAAGCCTACTGTGGGAAAAATAAACAAATTAGCCTGACTGAAGTGCTTTTTGTACATTCATGTGATTAGCCAATCATCCAATCAAGTGGCAGATTCAGGTCAAAATCATTCAGATACAGGTCAAGAGCTTCAGTTAAAGTATCAAGCATCAGAATGGGGAACAAATGTGATCTCGGTGACTTTGACTGGGGCCAGACAGGATAGTTTGAAATCTCCTGGAATTTTTACGTACAACATTCACAAGAGTTAACAAAGAATGGTGCGAAAAACAAAAAACATCCAGTTGAGCAAATTGTTGGAAATTCCTTGATGATGAGAGCGGTCAGAGGATAAAGGGCAGACTTATTCGAGCTGACAAGAAAGCTTTAGTACTGTAATAGCAACTCTTTACAAGTGTGGTGATCAGAAAAGCATCTCAGAACACACAACATGTTGAACACTGAGGTGGAAAGGATACGACAGCAGAAGACCACATCGTGTTCCACTCCTGTCACCCAAAAACAGGAATCTGAGTGGACACAGGTTCACAGAGATGCTTTTCTGTTAACCACGGTTGTAAAGAGTAGCTATTTGACTTACTGTAACCTTCCTGTCAGCTCGAACCTGTCTGGCCATTATCGTCTCATCAACAAGGTGTTTTGACTTGCAGAATTGCGTCTCACTGGATGTTTATGGCAGGTGGGAGGAAACCGGAGAACCTGGTGGAGACCCACACAGACCTGGAAAGTACATGGACAGTAATCCAAGCTCGGGATCGAACCCTGGACCCTGGAGCATTTTTTAGAGCAAATGTTTTTTAGAACATTGCAGGAACGTTACATAAACAACATAACCTTCTTATAACCTGCTGAATACTTACTAACCATTCTAATAACATTTTCAGCAAGCTTGGATATTAAACACTGTTCAGTTCCAGTAAAATGACTACATTCAGTTATATTTACAGTCCATCCAAGTTGCAGTTGACCTATTTCTGACACCTATGACATCACATTTTAATCAACCTCTTCCAAATAGTTTTTATAACAGGCTAATTTGAAGCCGTATTATTAATTTCCTGAAACTTACAGTATGTAACAGTTATTTCTTCTGCTCTTGCGTTAGGTTTCTAGGTCAAAAGGAACGCTGTGACAGAAAAGCTCAATCACTCGGCTGACTGAAAGGAGGTAAGGTAAGATAAGCAATAAAATAAGAAATTAAAGCCATCCATCAGGAATTCGTTCCTTCGAGGCCTGGCCAGGAAATGGAACCTGAGTGGTGACATTTTCCAAATGATGTGCCTATAATTGGAATCTTATTAGCCGAGCGTTCAAAGATTCTCTTCCCTCAAGAGCTCGGCACTGTGGTTTAGTTGAGAGGACGTGTGACTGTGATGTAACGCTCGCACACGTAATGCTACTTACAAGCGTGTCAGCCCACAAAAACCACAAAAAAAGCATGACGGTTTCCATTACATGCCACACATGTGATCGACAGATTTCAGAGTTGGTACCAGTCTACTTTACATGAAGGCTTCACCAGGACTCCCAAAATGAACCTTCTTTTAAACACCTCTTATTACTCCATCCATCCATCTAATTTTCTGTACCTCTTATCCTACACAGGGTCATGGGGGAGCCTGGAGCCTATCCAGGGAACTCAGGGCACAAGGCAGGGGGACACCCTGGACGGGTTGCCAACCCACTGCAGGGCAGAATGCCAGTCAGCCTACAATGCATGTCTTTGGACTGGGGGAGGAAACTGGAGTTCCCGGAGGAAACCCCCAAAGCACGGGGAGAACGTGAATTCCACAAACACAGGGCGGCGGTGGGATTTGAAACCCCAGCCCCAGAGGTGTGAGGCAAATGTTCTGACCACTAAACATAAAACAATGGGGGAAAAGACCATTTAGTCATCTTTTCTTAAAGAAAAGTTTGGTGTAATGTATTTTTCTTGCTGTTCCATTGGCATCTCATATTTTCTTGTCTTGGTTTCTTTTTTCTCATATAATGTCGTTTATTTCTTTACATTCTTTTTTCAGTCTCATTTCTCACAAAATCCATAAGAAAATGTAATAAACAACTGTGATTTCATTGGAATTCATACAATTTATCTGTTAGAAATTTTTTTAAAACATTTTTTATAAAGCTAAAAAATAAAAAGATAAATAAATGAGTTTGGCTTAACAGTCCTTAACCTCCCAGCTTGTTATTCATTAACCACTATGAATTATTCAGTAAGTTTAAACAAATAAATAAATAGCCAGGGAAAGCATGTACTTCTGGGAGTGAGGAATTACGTCTGGACCTGCCAACGGGTCTTTTTTCTGTAAAATACCAAAAGCTTCAAGTTCACCCAAGCATTCCTCTCCAGTTTAAGAGCAAATGCCACACATATTTCTTGCCAGGCCCTCCCTACTCTTTTGACCTCACTTATGAAATCTGTGGCATTATGCCTTTATTCCAAATCCAGTGACCTCCAGGAGAAACCCCACTGGACCACACGCTGCATAGAGCGACTGAAAATCTCCACAGGAAGGTTCTGATAGTCCATCTGAGAACAAATGAAAGCACCGGCGATTCATTTTACCCCCTGCAAGCCTAAAAAATTTCCCCCCAAAATCAAAGTTATCTAACACATGACACATACTGTGAGGATACAAATGTGCAATCTAAAAGGGCATAAAAAGGGGTGATGGGGGAAGAAAGGCTCGCCAAAGCCAACAGTGAAAAGTTGGCTGTGTTTGTAATATTTCATCCAGTTTCCACATACCTTCTCCTCACAGTCCTGAAAATAACACCTCTTAAACTTTTAAAGCTCATTATACTGACATACAATCCTTCAAGTGTTGTTTTCTCTGTTCCTGAGCAAGCATGAAGAATTCATCACATGCATCATCTTTATTCCCAGTCCATGATATATTCCTTTTGGTTAGGCCTTGCTGAAATCTCCATCTGTTTCCTCAGAAATTGAGTATGTGCAGTTTTACCTCAGAGCTGTTAAATTCTGGATCCTGATTGGTCAGAAGGTGTTGATTAAATCACCCCACATAAACTTTTCCATGTTTTGTATTACAATCTGGAATTGGAATGGACTTTTTACAATGTGATTTATACAATATGACTAACATTTGATGGTGTGAAATTATTTTTTATTGTGACACAAAATCTAATCAAACAAAAAGCAGACATTTGTTGCTTTACCTCTTGTAGAATCATCTTTGGCTAAAATTACCGCTGCAATAATTCTGGTATATTTCTCTGTCAGACTTACACATTTGGATCTTGATATTTTTGCCCATTTTTCTTGGCAAAACTGCTCACACTCTGTTAGTGACCTTTGATCAAGTCTTGTCACAGGTTCTTAATCAGATTAAGGTCTGGGCTTTGCCTGGGCCATTCTAACGCATTCAGATTCTTGGTTTTGATCCACTCCAGTGTAGTTTTTGGAGTATGTGTAGAGTTGTTTTCCTGCTGGAAGGTGAAGCTCTGCCCCAGTCTCAAGTTTCTTGCAGACTAGAACAGGATTTCTTCTAGCATTGCTCTGTATTTGGCTCCATCCTATGCTATGACCTTAACTATGACCAGTTTCCCAGTTTTAACTGATGAAAAGTGTCTCAAAACCATGACGCTACCACCACCATGCCACCATTATGCCATGGACAAAAAGCTCAATTTTGGGCCCATCAGCTCAAAGAACCTTATTCTACATGTTTGCTAAGTCTCCAGTATGCCTTTTGGCAAACTCATACAGCTTGATTTTGCTATTTTCATCACTCTTCTATAAAATCCAGCTTTGTGGAGTGTCTGGACTATAGTTGTCCTCTGAACAGTTTCTCCCATTTTTGTGTAGATTTGTGACATATAATCCCAATTAGGCCCATTTCAGTACCAGGTTGTAACACTACAAAATGTGGAAAAGTTGAATACTTATGGAAGACAAGGCATAAAAAGACACTTGGAGAGTTAATTACATTGTTCTGGAAAATTCATTTAATTTGAAATAGAATTTCATCCTCTGTCATGAGTAAACGGGAAGCCAACTAGACCTTCAGTCATAAGTTATACATTACCAGTTTGAATATAGTGTACTGAAAGACCTACAAGCCAATCAGAATTGACCTGGCAAAGATCTTATGTAAAGCAACATAAAAGTAAAGGTACACTAATGACGTTCTACTGTCAGCTCATAACCCCTCGTGTGTACTCTACAAACACTGTGCAACTTCCTTCCTTTCATAATGCTGTTTCTTCACAGGTTTTTTAAAATTTTTTATTATAGAGTAAATATTTACATGTACGTAAACACCCCTCCTGTATGATCCGCCCTAATAAGGGTGGCGGCTCATGAATATTCATCCACAGTGTGTAATCCTTCACTAGGATTGCGTCAGAGCAGGTAATGGAAACGAGCTAAAAATAATCCTGACCTCTCTAAAATCCAATGAAGAGCTCACTGACTGTGGAAATCAATAGCCTGCTCTGAGATAAGTAATGAGCATATCCTTTGTCTCGGGCAGTGTGAAGAACATTAGTAAGAGATGATTCATTCTGCAGACTCCAAGCATCTGAATTGCACCCATAATACCAATTCTCCAGAACAGAAATGATCTATTGAACTGATAGCGCCAATTAGATGAGCAGCAGCGTCCTCCCAATTACAGCAAAGGTGGAAGGTGGCAGCTCAGTTAGCGGCGAACTATCCGCATTTATTATCCACTTCCCTGCTTCCTTGCTATAGAAGCCTTGAGTCGGTATGATCATTACATAATTCTGTCAATTTAAATGTTAGGAGTCAAAATCTTGACCATACTGGAACAGAAAATAAAAAGATTATAATGCAAAATGAAAAGTTTAATGAATAATGATTTATTAAATTGAAGCAAAGTACATAATATCTTAAGATAATGAGATAGTATGTCGGAATAATGAGATAATAACAATATAATAGCAAGATAGTAATAATGAGATAATAATAATGACATAAATAACCACCAAATTGATTAAAAAAATAATAATAATAATAGACAAAGTTGCTAAAATATATAAATAATGGATAATGCTCCCAATAATGGAAGCATTTCACACATTTCTAAGCAAAATATGAGCGTACAACAATCAACTCTCTATAACATACCGTATGAAATACGGTCTGCTTTTACAGCCTCACCTTGCGTGACCTGTCTGCTGTTCCGTCATGTTGCATAACGTGTTAAAGTTAAAGCATGGGTGCTAATAATGCTAACAATTATTGAACCATATGAGATCAGATAGCATGACATTTGTTTTCATCTTGCATTTTGAGGAAAGTATTCCTGGCTTCGCTAGTTTCAATGCCAGGATATGAAAGTGCCTGGTAATTAAAGAAATAAAAAGAATGAAAAAAAAAAAAAAAAGAATAAAAACGACAGTTTGCATGTACACTGTAATTATATTACTGTTCTCTCTGTTTTCTTTCTTCTGACTCACGTCGGTGAAAGACATCAAGAGAAACAGCACACGCTGTCCTAAATTTTCTTGATTGACTCGTCAGTGCTTTGCCCTTGAGCGCTCTATTGCGCGAACATGCATATAAAGCTGTGGTTACGAAACCCAGCAGCACAAAATATTCATGGGGCCAGTTTGCTTTTCAGCATTGAATTCAGCATAATAACTTGGCACCAGTAGACAAATCCGTGATACTGTATATACAAAATAGTATGAATGGATTTTTCAAAGGCCAAACCAACATTTACACCAGATTTACAAAAAAAATGTCTGATTTTTTTTTCTTACTCATGTGTATATTGATACCAATAAATACCAATAGTATGTCACATCGACATTATAGTCACACCGACAAATCTCCATAAAGTTCAAAGCTCACAGAGAGCTGAATCTCTTTAAATCTTTGAGTAAATTATTAACGTTTCCTCCTGTTGTAGGGTGCCATTACTTTAATCCGAATGGCTGAAATAAATAAGTGATGTAAACTTGACAGTGCTGTCCATATATATAAAACCGCAGTAACTCATTGATAAGTAAGTGATTTGAAACTGACTGGTTTATAAGTATACGTAAATTCACACAAAAAGGGGGGAAATGTTTTTCTGAACTAACTACTGTATATTTTCCTGAACACCACATTTCTTTAATTTGTATCCAGTTTGATAAATGAGGCCTGATGGTTTATTTCTGATCAGATCAGGCTACAGATTGGACACTAATTCATGAAAAAAAATGTCAATATCACTATCATCAGATCTATCATCTCTGTGTGAGCGGTCTCTTGTAAGCGGAGTTAAAATTTAACCCATTACTTGTGCATGAATCACGAGGTCCACAAAGTGTACTTTGTTTCAGAGGGGGAAAAACACAGTATAAGGAAAATAAAACGTCAAAATACTGTGCAAAGTGACGGCAATGCTGATTTACATGCTCAGTGGGGTTCCAAAAAAAGATTCTCTGTCACACACACACACACCCACCCACACACACACACACACACACACACACACACACACATAGTGACATGTGACAGCACATTTTTTGCCGTTACGCCTCGAGCCTCATGCAGAGACGGTTCACTTACTGTGGCATGGACTTTAAACAGCTGGGATGTATTCAGACCTGATCCATATATAGCTTAACTACAAGTTGTCAAATATCAGGACTATGTTAAATTTCATTACACCACAGTATTGTTGAATTCTCGATTTTGATTGGTCAGAAAGTGTTGATGATTTTTCCAGTAACAGCTGCAAATCACAGGTTTGCACTCATTAATGCACTCAATCCGATTCGTTATCACTTCTATAACAACGACTAATTCAAAGGAACGGATTTTTAAAAAATGGTTAATATGGTGTCGTTTTCTGTAAGGAGATGTTTATTGAACATTTATGGAAGGAGACTCCAGTGTCAGCACTTAAAGGTAAAGTTTTGAGAGGCTGGTGAGGGAACATCTGTTTATAGCTGCTATAGTGTAAGTAAGAACAGGAACTAACATGTTTCGTGGATGGTCCACAACATGTAACTATAAACGGATAAAAGGTATGACAAAAGATTGGCAACTGCTGGCAATTTTCTGTGATATAAGAGGAATAAAACACTTCAGGATGTCCTGTTATTGGAAAATAATCAACTTCGGGGTGGTACACTCTTAAAAATAAAGGTTCTTCAATGGTTATTTACAGCACCATACAACAGGTCCTGCAAATAACCTTCTTCTTGTCGAGAAACATTTTTCATAGTATAGGGTTCTTGAGTTGAGCTATATGGTTCTTTGGAGATTAAAGAAGTTCTTTATGTTTCATTAAAGGTTCTTCAGAGCAGTGTACTGGTTCTTCATGGTATCATCCCGTAACAGGTTAAAATGAACATTATAAGGTTCTTTGTGGGACTGGAAAAGGTTCTCCTGTCATCACTCTGAAGAATCTTACTTTTTTGTTGTTGTTTTTTTAGAGAACTTGAACCGTGATAAGATGGTTCCTTGTGGCACTGCTTTTTTGGTTCTCTTTGGTTCTTGGAACCTTTATTTTTAAGAGTGTAACAGTAACTCCACTTCAGCATAACACCCCATCACTGATTGTTTTCCCATAATCATTCATGACTGTTATATGATAATGCTGTACGTGTTTACTCATGCCCTCACACATTTCTGGCTGTCAGTAATCACCGTGAACAAGTTGCTTATGCAATGCTTCTGGGCCACTACTGTGAAATTATGAAACCTATGGGCTTGAGGACAGGACAATGGTCACTTAGATCACTCTCTTAGATCTGAGTCCTTAAAGCTGTGTGATGAAGTGCTGACCACTGCTCAAAGGTCTTTTCTGCCCCCCTTCTGCATTTTAGCAACAAGAAGAGAAAAAAAAGCTTTATGCTGTATGCGTCTGAACAACACCATCTTTATTTGGGTCAGTATTCAGAATGGGCAACTTGTGCTCCATTCATGACAACTGGGAACATCCTACTTCCTATATTAGAGCGAAGTCGGAAACAAATCTGGAAATGAACCCTTTCACTGGAATGAAAGGGTTTTTGGTTAGTGCTTAATTTATTTTTAAAGTGGATGTGATCATTAACTGTTACTAGCACCAAAAATTAGACGAAAGAACAGTTTGATCAAATATCTTGTAGACAGTGAATTAACATTTCAGTGGTCAAAGTAGGGGGCATGGTGGCTTAGTGGTTAGCACGTTTGCCTCACACCTCCAGGGTTGGGGGTTCGAATTTGCATATTTTCCTCGTGCTACGGGGGCTTCCTCCAGGTACTCTGGTTTCCTTCCCCAGTCCAAAGACATGCATGTAGGCTGATTGGCATTTCCAAATTGTCTGAAGTGTCTGAAGTATGTGAATGTGTGTGCGACCAACCCATGCCCTGCGATGGGTTGGTACTTGTGCCCCAAGTTTCCTGGGATAGGCTCCAGGCTTCCCCATGACCCTGTGTAGGATAGGCGGTATGGAAAATGGATGGATGGATGGATGATCAAAGTATCACCCAGTGTTTAGTGATTTCATATACAAACAGAAACTCAAAAAACGGCTTAAAAACCTTAAATCATGCTGTTATTTCTTGTTCTCACTTTTCACTATGAGCTCCGTCAGTGACGTCATAGAATAGCAACTCGGAGAAGTCGGAGTTCTAGAAAAGCTTTCCGAGTAGGGGCTGGAGAGCCGTTCAAGCGGGTCTTTCCTACTGGGAAGTTGGAAAATTCCCAGTTCCGACTTGGTCATGAACGCAGTAATAGGCCAATGATTACATGGGGAAGTATTATGAGTATTCAGAATCGGGTTGCGCACATGCTTAAGGTGACTTTCTGGGAAATCTATTCAGATTAATCAAATCAACCGGGTGTAGTTCACATCTGTGAAGTTACCATATATAGAGTAGAAGTGTCTAATACAGGATTTAATCTTCACTATGTATGTGTAACTCAGCTCTGAATATGGTCCTCTGTGATCAGTGATAATGAGTTCATATAATATTCTGGAGGCAGCGCTAGAATACAATAGAACATGAAATCATTGCACAATAGCCACATCATCATACATTTCTACAGATATACTGAATTTCATATAAAATCTTTCATTTGGCTTATTACATTAAATCTTAATATTGCTCCTAGATAATTGTGATACTACAGTATATTCAAGCCCACCACAACAAGATGAGAGAAATGTTAAGATGGCTCTAAAATGGGACTCTAAAATGTAACTTGGACAATGGATGTGTCATATCCTGTGTGCTTTAGATGAGGACAGCAGAGGTTGTAGTCTCTCACCGTGCAAGGTCACTCATCCTGTCTGACCTCTGACCTTTACATAGCATTAACATTAGCACTGGGTAGAACGGAGGTCTAAATGGGATAAAATAACACAGTGAAGCACTTTTTTCCCCACAACTGAACAACATTAGTGTACTTAAAGACCAAGGTCAAACCTATTTTTGCTTTAAATGCTTTAAAAACAGCAAGTTCATTTGCCACTCAATAAAATGTGCAAAGCTACAATACTCGGCAATGAAGCAGGGAGGTTTTCGTTGGTAAATAATGGCAAATGTGACTTATTATGAAATAAATGTGACTCAATGGATATAGAAATACTGTATGTAGACATGAAAGAGGGCCAGAGATCAGTGTTGTGGCTGAATTGCTATCAAAGACGAGTCAATACGAGTGTGTGAGTGAGTAAATCAGAATTTGTAGAGATGGAAGAGAGAAACATTGGAGCCACCAGATTGGAAAAAGGTGCAATGGAAAATGCGTTCTCAGAGCCTTTTCTGACTTTCCCTTCATCCCAGAGCTGCTACTGACGCAACTTTAAGCCGTGAAGTTGTGAAATTAAAAGATTTCAATAAAACATTTAAGACCCACAGAGGAGCGAAGGAAGAAACACGCGAGAACATGAACAACTCACAAAGTTATACAACAATCAGGGGTTAGTACTTTAAGCATAGCGGATATCAGGACTCTGTGTCTCAATTCGTTACCTAATTACCATTTATACTACTGTTAAATTCTTGATTCTGACCGGTCAGAAGGTTTATACTAATGCACTCATTTTAATATATCATCATTTCTATAGTATCGGCTCATTGACACGATGGATTCTCCGCATAAATGGATTAAAGACATGCATAATCATAATCAAGTTTTCCATAAGGACACGTTTATGTAACATTTATGGAAGGAGTCTCCAGTGTCAGTGCTTTGTATCTGTTTTCTGACATGGAAACATTATCAGGACAGAGGAGTTTACCTTTTGGTAACATCACAAGAAACACTTCAAGAAAACAAAAAAAAGGGTGGTGAGGGAATGACTGTTTATAGCTGCTATATCTGATTGCTATATGACTGCTTGGGAGTGTTGCCAAGATGGCCACCGAGTGGACAGACTTTACCTGAAGGACTTTGATAGCTTTAGCTAACGTTATTAGAACGTTCACTAAGCATTCAGCTGGTTCTAGGAAGGTTATTTTGTCACATTTCGAAAGTAATATAATAAGATGTTCAGATGGTTTGCTCAATGCTGAACAAACAGTTTTTACTCAATATTTCCAATTAGACAAAAATTAACATCATGAAAACCTTATTGTTAATGTCCTAAATGTAACTAAAATGTAAATACAATGTTTTAGCAACAGTCTTCATCTGGAGCCGTATTCAGAGTCAGCGACTTAAGCACAAAAGTAAATATTTATGCAGGGGAAGTTACGTGTATTCAGAGTCAGGTTACGCACATGCACATGTCGTATTTCTAGGCGCCACATTCAGATTATTAAAACCGCCTGCATGTAGTTCACGTCGCAGAGGTTGTCTCTGAGTAGAAGGATCTGACCAGGGGTTTTCAACAGCATCTAGACCTCCACCTTTAAACACACTTACTTTAAACAAGGATAGAAAATGCAAACTAAAGATGTAAATACTGTTTTTTCTTTGCTGTAAAATGTAATAGTATGCAAAATAAAATTTTAAAATAAATGTTTTTTGTTTTTTTGTTTTTTTGGTAAATATGTTGCAGCAATGTTGTAGGAAAATTTATGGTACATAAAAAAATTTGTTGCCTATAACACTGAGGAACCTGACAGGTTAAAAATGTAATGTAATAGTGTAATATTCCAAAAATGTTCTGCTAACCTGATATATATATATATATATATATATATATATATATATATATTTATTTATCTAGGTCAGTGTTTGTCTAGAAAAATAAGTCGCAGACGTTGAGTGGCCTTCTGTTGAGGTCAAATATAAAATTCCGCAGCTGTGCAGCTTCAAGGAATTCCTGTATTCATGACCAAATAACCAATGACAAATTCCTCTCCTAACTGCATGTATGACTAAATTCATTTCCGTTTGATATAACCCTGCAACTGAAGAGGTCTTACCCCAGAAATACACACATTATAATAATTCCAGAAGAATGCAGACCATGTGTGACATGAACTGATTCAATATTTGATAGCGTTTTCATAGCATTACAATAACATTCCACTGTTCTTATAGAGAAATGTGTTCTTCCCAGCTGCAGCAACCCGGGCACTGTTCTCATAATGGACGCCGGTTTGAAGTATCTTTAGTAAGTACTCGCATCTGAAACACGGTGTTCCTGTCAGAACAGAAAATTGGCAGAGTGGAGACATGGAGCTATGTTTAGTAAATCAATTGGAGACAAAACAATAGAAATGTTTTTGTTTTCCCACAATCCCTAGCTCCCTAGTTGGCCATCTGGATTAAGGATTTATTATTAAATTATTTATTATTATCTATTTATTAAGGATCAATCCAAAAGAAAAAATTGGATTTCATAGTGTACTCACATTGTTTTTACAATACAGAGAGAGAGAGAGAGAGAGAGAGAGAGAGAGAGAGAGAGAGAGAGAGAGAAAGTACAGAAGGTAGAGTTTTTTTTTTTCCAGTAGATAACAGAAGCATTTACATAGCTCATAAATCCAAAACATACCACAGAGAACAATAATAATATTATTATGAACAAATAGTCCTACTTGGGGTACAAACTTTTGATTTATCACACACCATTCCTGTTTCCAAAACAATAGCGCAGGCATATGTAGACACTCCTAATAATCATGACATGACATGACATCGAAACTAACATGACATGACATGACATCGAAACTAGACTGAAACTTTTTTTCCTTTTTTTTTTTTTTTTTTTAAAGCGGGCCTTGGGTTCGAGTTAAGTGCACGAGTGCTTACTGAAGCATCTTGCAGAGTTAATCTTTGTCTCCTGGGGAAAAACAGCCAGCTCTTAAATCGCGTGACCAACGACCCAAAAGGTAACTCTGTTATATCACTGTTGGTTTAAAGCAAGCGGAGCTGCTTTTAGCTCCCGGACAGAACGCCATTAAGGGAAAAACACCAGTTCTCCAGTTCTATAATTATCCTGCATCAGTCTGTATTGGTTTTAATGGTCATGGGTGATCAGATGCCAAAAGCAGCTTTTTTTCCCCCTCATTACAGCAGCTACAAACACAACACCACTGAAATGATTAATAATACCTTAAAAAAAAAAACGCTCAATGTACAGATGTACAGATAAAGCCTGTGTAATATTTATTCAGCTGTGTGATGTTGTATAATGTGGTATCATGAAGGAGGAAAAGAATGAGGCTGCATTCTCATTTATTTATTTATTTATCTATTTATTTATTTTGTTAAGAGATGTGGACTTCAGTGAAGCCTCGCAGGTCACCAAACACACACGATCATATTGTTTACTGTATGCTTATAAATTATCGTTAGCTACTGGTTACTGGTGAACGATTTATAATTACTAAACACATAACATAATATCATATTACTCGAAACTGATTAGTCAGAATGTGCTGATTAACTTTGTGTAACAGCAGATGTGAGAGCAGTGCCAGCTGTACTTCAAATGATAAGTTGATATAGAAGGAGTCTCCAGTGTCAGGGCTTTCTAACAGTCAGAGGTAAAGCTGCAACATTAAGTTTTCCGACACAGTTTACGTTTTTCACGATTTCTCATTAAACATATCAGTAACAGTAACTCTTTGCATCATGGATTATTTTCCTACAATAGCTTTTCTTACACATACCTTGATTCCATATCTTTGACTGCTTTATTCACACTATTCATGTAATTAGGAAAAAATATCTGACCATTTCGGTAAAACCAAACACACCAAACGTGCTATTTATACAAATTCTATTTCTTTGTCTACTTTATTTTGGTTTAAGGGTGTGTAAACTTTTGCACTCCCATTTGCCACCAAACGTATGTAGACTGTAAATTCGACCCGTAACATCAATCTCTCTTGAGATCAAGTTTAGTTTATATTATATATCATAACAAATCTCTCCATTGTACGGTTGTACAAGTTCCCTCAGGGTTAGGAGGAGGTTAGAACCCATTTCTAGGTTCTAGATTTAACTTTCCGCACTACAGAAATGTGTCCTACCACCGAGATTCAGGTTCAAATCAGCTGTGCAATATACCACACTTGACCAAACGGACTCTTGCTAACTGTGTTTGCATTATCTTTCACCTACTTTCCACAGATCTAGCTATAAGTATGAGCGTCATGATACAACTGAAATATTTTTCTTTACCTCTTTAAGAATCTTGTAATATGTGTCCCAGATGAATCAGACCGAAAATAAAGATGACTCTCTGGGTTGTAAAAGATGAATCAGTAAAACCTTTGTAGGCATTTCAGCAGAAAGGCAATGGATGAGTGGTGTACCCTGTTTTTTTCGTTGTTGTTGCTTTATCTCGTCCAGTGGTTGGTTGTGTTTGAAATCGAGATGAAGTAATTAGAGGAGAGAAACTCAGAAAAGGCAATGAGAAACTCAGAGGCATACAGTAACCAGCCAATGAATCCTGCTGAGCTAAGGTTAGGATTTGGCAATTCTGTCGCAACACATAACTTTTAAAACTAAAAGGTTTTTTTCAGGTCTGAAATAAGCCAAACTGGAGAAGCTGCAATCTTTTCCTGCGAAACGCTAAATGAAGACTGCAGTGATAACTTGTTACTGTAACTCTGTGAAGTCATGTTGCTGGAGAATGTCTGTAATGATTATGATCGATTCGCCCTGTTTAAATCACAGAAATGGGCGTGTCTTTACAATAACTTCATGCTCATCACACTATAACATTTTCTTGACATGGAGGCATAGGGTGTGTCTCAACCAGCTACCTAGTTCAGTAGTCTGCCATTTTAAGTGCATTCTCAATTGCAAAACATTTCCAATGCATTGGAACTTTCACTCCTTAAAAAAATCCCATAATGCATCACAAAACCCAGCGGACATCGATGCTCACTATGTTCCCTCACTGGAATTGACGTCATGTTTTCTGAGGCCTCTCAGCTCGGAAAAAAAAATTTCTAGCCAACTTCGTCTACAAATGTACCGTAAGTAGCTTGTTGTAGGATCGTTGTTGTAGCTCTCAAATGATTACTTACGTTAGCGATTTTTAACTTTATTTGACGTTCTATATATACGGTTTGTTTGAGTTGAATGACTTTTAAGTGTTTAATTTATTGCTTTTTTAAAAAATCCACTAGCCTATAATCCTGCTTGACATATTATGACAGAAATATGTGTGATTAAGCTAACAAATTTATATGACATATAAAAATTAAATATTTTTAAATTTAAAATTTTTGGTGAGGTTTTACAATGTAAATTCAGTTATCAGTATCCCAATGTGTAGTGAGCCAGGGTCATCACCAGAGCCCGAACTCGTGTAGAACATATACTGATTCACTACCTACTGAACTAGGGAGCTCTTTGACACATACCCTTGATCATTAGTAGGTCACATGACCAGAACATGTAACTTCTCTGACACATCCTCTTAATTTTTATATTTTGTTGTTTTGTGTCTACTGCATGAATTGGGGGTGGGGGTAGTTGGTAAATTGTTGCCATATGGCAACAATGTGCAATAGTGGAAAGTATCATATAGTCACATGGTGGAAAGTATCATATAACACAAAATGTATGAGATTACAATTCCAATTACTGCATTTTCCAGACTATAAGTTGCAGAGTTTATTTTGCCACCTAGTAAACATGTAAAAGTTATATCTTCTAGAAAGGAATTACAGTTTATGTGGATGAATTTACTCACATAAAATACATACAAAAATTAGTATATTTTTTATTATTTCTCTTGAATTCTTAATTCTTTCTCTTGAAACATAACATTTAGAAAATAAGGTGCAAATGCAAATGGTTTTGCTATGTAGGCCTGTTTCAATTCATGAATGCACATACCACAGTTCCATTATCGCATGTTGTTGCCATATGGCAACAATTGCATTTTACCATTTAACAGAATACTAAAAATATATACTTGTTTAAATTACAAAAAAATAAATGTTATCTCAGATAGTGTTTCATTTTTTTTCCTTTAAGCAGTTTTGCCTAAATATTGACGATCAAATTTTGAGAGCCCTCCAATGATAACCTTCACCATGCTATGTGACTGCAGAAAAGGAAGTGCAAACAGCACTTCCTGGTCATGTGTCTTGGCATTTTTTGTTACGTCAAAGTTAAAGGCCCCTGTTTCCAGTTACATATGAAAATAGTAGCTTTGTGTTATTGCCTATCAAAAAAATGGAGATAAATTCATGCAGTAAAGGATTAAACTCTGGTTTATGGGAGATGATGGAAAAGAGCGAGCACTTCCTGGAGTGGCTTGAAACCTTTTTTTTTTTCAACAGGATTTAACAGGAACTTTAATGACATGTCACTTTGGACAGGATATTCTCTTGGTCATTTAATAGAAGGTAAAATATGGTGTAATATTTCAAGTGTTCCAGAGATAGAAAGAAATCCCTGGGCTAGAAAAAAAAAATCAGCCCCAGCCTCTCTTCTTCATACCGTTCTTTGCTGGGAAGTGGGAAGTCTGAACTGGACATTCCAAAAATGGACTTTCCAAAAATGGCAAACTGTATGGTCAATCTTATAGATTTAACCAATGAATGTGTTTGTGTTGATTGATCTAAAGTAAACACTATTACATAAACTCCTTTAAGATAGAGAAGTGATGTTTTATTTCACAGTGTGAGCAGCCGTGTTGATTGGACGTCATGCTAGGGGTTGAGGACGCCTTTATGACGAGGAGGAGGCGTTTTCTTTGGTTTCTCTTGCTTTGGTCAGCTTTAGTGGGACGCAGCATTATCCCTGCTAGCCAATTTCTACTAGCGAGATATGGAAGTTGAATCACTCTGAATTCTCCATCTGGGCAAAAGTATATAAATTATAGGCCTGTACATGACTGACTAGTGCAGAGTAATGAAAGGGTAATGAGAGGCCACAAAAGAACCCTGATGATTACAGAGTCACTAATTAATCTGTTCACTCAGCCAGGAACTAATGCAATGTATCCGAGAAGAACATCACTGGGTTTCATCATGTGGTGCCTTCTTATGTAGGCCAAGTTGTTTATTCCCTGAAAGTGACCTGCGCTAGATTTTCCACTGCAGATCACTCCTTCCATTACTGCATGACTCCGAAACAAAGATGGCATTCGCTCTGAAAATCAGTTGCTGGAAATAGAACATCATGTGAAACCCATCCCCAAGATCTGATTATGACATTTAATATGAAATTATAAGCACGAACGAGCTTAGCCAAGACTCCCTTGCCCATAGCTGCCCATCTTTTCTTCCGCAGAATAATAAGAGCTCCTTTCTGACGTTGTTCAGCGTCACCTATTCGCTCCAGTACTTTTCCTTCCCCATTCTCTCTGATGTGGCTAGCTGCTTTCACACCACAAGCCCAAAATAGAAACACGGGGTAGGAGGGGGTAAAGAGAGGAGATGAAGACCGAGACAATCCATTTATTCCCAGAAAGCTTTGTTTTGACTCCATTTTAAAAGGATTAGGTGGGAAAACGTTACCCGGAGCGCCGTCCAATGGCAGAGATTACCTGCTTGAGACTCTTGGACCGTATTGTTTTTATCAACATTTTTTACGTCCCAGTCATATCATCATATCATCATATCATGGGGGATTTCAGCTTTGAAATAGTTTCCATTTCCAAAGACTTAATTTGTGGATGGTTTAAACAGCAAAAATACAGCAAAGCTTATTTAAAATATCATGTTTTGCTCAGTAAATGCGCTATCGTGAAGTTTATAACAGGTCAACGGAGTCATCATTATGTCAAAATGAATGCGCCCCTTAGTTTGTTTAATCACATTTTATTGGCTACCAGCTGCTATGGTGAGAAACAGGATTAACCAATCAGAATCATGCATTTTTTTGTGTGGGTATTTCCGTTTGAAAGCCAGCTAGCTTCACTCTGAGATCCGGGATATCGTAATGACAGCCAGTGAAGTACTGTCCAGCTTAATAAAGGGAAAACTCTTGCTTCGGCAAAGAACACTTCCACAGCGTCCACTGTAAAGTCTTCTGTGGCTACCTCCACCAGTACATGTAATTTGACTGCAGATAAAAAGGCTGGAAATATTTGTAGAACTATGGTTTGTAGCAGAAGGAAAAATAAAGTGCAGATCTGGTTTTATAAGATAAAATGCAACTTCCTGCTTTTACTAGCATCTTATTTTCAGTGTAACTGTTATAACGGTATTTTATGGAAACATTATTAATATGGCGAGATTGTTTGATGGTACATTGTACCTTAAATTACAAAATAACAAATTTATACCACTTATTCTACTGTCTGCCATCCATGCAAAATATAACTGTACAGATCACATGGTGATTTTATTTATTATATTTACTCATCTCGTGCTGAAATAAATTCCTGGCTACGCCACTGATTTGAAGTTTTTCAGAAGTGTACTTCTGATGACGTGGTCTTGCTTCAAAGTCCTACATAGAATGCAGGTATGTCATGTCCTTGTACAAAACCTTACATAAGGGGCGAGCAATGCCACGCCGTACCCATGCAAAGAAATATTAAGCAATCAAATTTTATACAAAATGGACAGACCAGACTGGTATGAAAGTCATGAATACCAGCCTTGCTCTTGTTCTGGCCCTGAATGCTTGGCTTTCATACCATGCCTTTTTTTTCAGCATTCGTGCAAAATATTTTACCATGGGATCATATATTTGTGCCTGTGGTAGTCAGTAATTATTTTCCCCAGACTGCAATGCTGGTTCTCTTTTGTAAACAAGATCCTGTTATGTAATTTTCAGTAATGGCTGGTCATGATATTAAATGAGGAAATATTATGAAACCATTATGGATGAACCTTATAGCGCAGGGTCTCAACACACTGATTGAAAGACAAACCATCCATGATTGCTATTTTTTAATGTAAGTCTGTCATCATGCCATGTCTCTACTGGTAAACACAAACACTGCTCTTGCTGTTGGTCAGCTCACATGAAATTCAGAGTTCTGTCATTCATGTAATTGGTACTTTGATTGGACGATGTTTGCTTAGTGTGTTATTTTGAAAAATCAGTGATCGAGGATGTGATCCACCTTGTTCATGTTTATTACATCAGCTATTATATTACAGTGCGCCTTCTCAGTCGCATGTGTTACGGATGTGTCAGAGATCCAGACTTTAATAAATTACAAAATTAAGAGAAGTCTGTGTTTTAGTCTGTGTAGTCACCTGACACGACTGTGTGAATCTACAGTCTGGGCTAGAAAGAAACAATGCTGTTGGAAATACTGTAACTACGAGGTGAGCGCAATTGAACACCATCACATTTGATGATGCAAAAAAGCAAATACCATTTTTTTCCCCCTAACAAAACCACTTGAACACACCACATCGCAATCATGAACTTATAAGCACAAACTTCCGAGGAGGACTTGAAGGCAGCATCAGCCGTCGCTTCTTCATACCATTATGTCTGATTTTCTTACATCTGTTACTGATTTTTTTTGGAACCCAGAACAAAGTTTTTAAAAATCCACTTTAACGCATAAACAACAACTTACATAATTTAGATGCCAATAATTCAGCCTTATTAGAATGTTTTTTTCATCATTCTGGTGAACAATAAAGAAATAAATTGAATAGTAATAGAAATATATATATAGCGCTATTCACTTCTTGCCCCTAGTGGTGACATTCTCTCTACAATATATAATCCATCTAATCTGTTTATGACTCCAACACCAATCTAACACTACACATCAGTCCAACACACTGTAAAGCTAAAATAAGCAGAGCTCTCTCCATATGTATTGTTTTTCACACGATAGTATGATGCAGTACTTGCCAAGGAGGCTCTGTGCGTCAGACGTGGACTTGTATGTCAGCTTCAGCTCATAAACGAACTCAGGCATGTGGCCATGTGCTCCATAAAAGTGTTAATAAAGTACAGAAAAAGTGGGGAATTTGGGGCAGACAGTTGATTTTTCAGTCCTGTGTTAACAGCGCTTAAGCTTTTAGCTTCATCCAAAGATCGTCTCATGGCAGGCAATTTAACTTAAAATTGGTACAAATTCATATGATCAAGCCGTCTCTTTAGGAGCATGTACAAAATGTTACAATATCAACCTCAAGGGTTAATTTCTCATAGATCATGGTGCAGTAATGCTGGTGCTGGTTTGACCTGTCTTTTAATCAAACCCTGGCTGGTAAATCTCGTCAACTTGCCTAGTCTTGTTAGCAGAACCAGAGTGCATTATACTAGTCATATTTGTTGTTATTTCAGTGTCAGACTAGAACAATGTTAAGCGATGTCAATTCACACAAAAATAACTTGTATAAGTGTTCCGGTCATTTATATAAGTTCATGCTCCTAGAAAAAAGATTCTGTGTTTTTTTCGTTAGTGTTCTTTGGTTTGTTCCTGTTATCAAACCACTGAAGAACCATTGAGGCCCATTTTAGACAATATTTGTAGGAATGTCGAATAGGAATCATACTACCTTCAGTGTATCATTTATTAGCAAAAACATTCCTTCATTCATCTTCAGTTTGCATATCTGTGGTGAAAGCGCAAGCACCGGACTGTCTGGGTCCACGAAAATTCGGACTCGCAGGCAGCATGGTGGATCACAGATGACGTGCGCTCTACCGTATTCACTCCCATTAGTAGTCGCTGCACCAAGTTGCTCCAAATTTCTCAACTATGTTGCGTTGCTGGACACGCCCATATCTAGTCGCTAACAGTCGCTGTCACTCATGTCACTGGAAGTCACCAGCTCTCGTTGAAAATGAATGGTCTCTGGTCGCTTTGTTGCTGTATGTGTGAATGTACCTGAACACCTTTGCATAGCCAAGCTACTTACAGGCATGTGAGAGAAAACCAGAAAACCTGGAGGAAACCCTATGGAGAACAGTGAAACTCGACCTGGGGACTCTGAAGTGTTGACGCACCAATACTACCTGCTGCTAAAGGGTGGGTGAAAAACAAGTTCCTCAAGGGCTTTGTCAGATCTAGCATTCTGAAAACTTGGAATGTTTTCTGAAAGGTGTAGGGTTTGACCTGCAAAAAAACCCAAAAAACAAGTTTTTTACTTGCTTGCTTACAGCCTACTTTGTTTAGATTCTTCCAAAGATCACTGTAGTCCATCACTGGAGTCTGAACATACAGTATGCCAGGTTCAACCCAGAATGGTGGAACCCAGGAACAAAGGAACTAGAAGGAGTCTAAGGAGGAACCACGGATTACGTTGCAGTAGCAGTGTGTCACAACAATCCAGGCAAGCAGAGGATATACTGTATACACCGACAAATGAGTCCTAATAAGACTAATTACAGTCTAAGTAGAAAAAAGTCACTAAACTAATCGGTTTAAACAGTGAACGGTTTAAACAGAAATGTGCTTGTAGGATGTTTTTACATATGTGTATTCATTTGAAGAACACTTTTGTACACTGAACCTTTAAGGGAACCACTAGAAAGACAACTGAAGTACTCATAAGGGTTTTAGATACAAATTCGAATTGATGAACAGACCATACTGCATATGCATATGCATGCTTGTACGCCGATGACCGTATTTCATTTCGGTCTTTATCTGCTTACAAGGAGTTCGACTCGACGTTTTTAGTTCGGATTCTGTAATGAAAGTCTCTGATTCCAAATGCGGTTTGAATACATCTTCTCTTTTCTAACTTCGAACCTTCATCAACAGCCTCTTTCCACGTTGCAAATGGTCTGGCACATCTGCTGTGGTGTCTTTCGAAGATCTCAGGCTGTCCTACTTCCATCAAAATACAGGCCAGTGCAGATATTTTTAGGCACCGCTGGTGGGCCACACTTAGCAGAGGATTAGAGGACAAGGTGAAAAAGAGATCAGGGGCGCAGACAAAGACGGCGCTCTCTTTCCACAGCGGTTTGTGGGTTTTCATTCGGGCCATGTGATGCATCTGTTTCGTCAATTAGAAAGGAGAAACAAGGTGAATCATACTGAGGCGTGAAAGATGTTTCGGGCCTTTAACACACTCGGACACAACAATAGACCCTAGTGAGACGGGGTTTAAGAGGTTGTTATTTGCCTGGTACATGACACACATAAAAAGGAAAAAAACAAGCATGATATTGGAAGAGCATTAACGCATTATGGATGTAACTGAATGAACAGATAATGTCTTCAGGGGAAAAAGCACCATGAGCAGGAGGTTTTTTCTTTCTATCAAGCGGTCAGATATGAAGCTTCTGGGACAAACAAAGACGGAGTTTATTAACAATTTACAGCATTCATTCATTTATCCACCCTTAATATCTGTCTGGTCAGGGTCATGGTGGTTTAAATTAGGCTACTATTTTTGTTTATATTTAAGGAAATATCACCAATGAATTCATTAAACACTTCTGATTTAGGCCACGCCCACTGTTGCGTTAAATCCGAAAACAGATATGGATATTTGGAGCACTAAACAGATACCGATCGCATCACAATCTAGTTACACACCTATAATTCATACAAAGTTATGATTAGTGTCAGTGGACATTTTATACCACTATGAGTTGAAAATAAATGATATGGAAAAGAAATTCTATTTCTAGTTAAATTATGCACTCGTGTTCTAAAGTCAGAAATCCATCAAGCTTTAAATGCAAGAATAAATCCTAAAGTGACTCCATGCTCTCGCTGTGGAGCAATTATCATCGAACTCACTTTTATATATGCGTTCATGAGTCATGATTTTTCTACCTCGGCTTCACGTTCACTTTAAACGATATAGCATAGTGCAGTTCCTTTTTGTCTATATATAGAACCTCAATAACAGCCAAACAGAACAAATCCCTCGGTAGGAAGGCACGGATATAAAAAAAATGAGGAATTATAAATGCCTTCCTTATTGCTCCATGGATTATAAAGGTATCAAGACAATCCAAACCAAGGTGAGATAAGGCTGTGGAGGGGATTATGTGCCAAGTTGCCGATGTGTTGCCTGACTTATCGACCATAATAATTTAGTGATTCTGATGCATAAATGTGTGTAAATTGAGATTGTAATCGAAATCTGCTTAAAAGGAAACAGCTGCAGTGTTGTCACAATTGAAGGTCACTTTAGATGTGGATTTGAAACATGTATACTTTTATAATTTGGGTTACGTTTAGCTTTTTTGTCAAATTACACGCAAAATGACCAGTTCTGCTACTGTTGGTGCAAGAGTCCACATACAGAGATCGAAACCTTGGCTTAATAGATGATGTTCTTTGAACCGACAGATAAAACATCCAGCAAGTTCTACCACACCAAAATGGATTATTTTTCCATAACAGCACATCACAAAGTGTTTTATTCAATTTATACGACAGCAATTTGTCAACAGAACAACAGATCATCACTTTACCTCCGTTTCTAGTTACGTTTAATGTTGGGCCCTGTTTTCTCACTTACATCGCAGCCTCTATAAACAGTCGTTCCCTCTTGAACGAGTGTTGAAGTTAATAAAAAGACGCAGCTTGTCATGTTACAGAGGAACCACCGAGCGTAAACTGTCCTGAAGACTTTCCAGTTGTGGAAAACGTACAGCTTTACAAAGTAACAAAGCCCTGACACCGGAGACTCCTTCCTTATCTCCTTACTCTTAAATATCTCCTTACAGTAAACTTCACTAGATCAGCGATTATACATGCTTTCTAATCCATTTAAGTGCCATCATTCACAAGGAAACATTAACGTATTAGGACAAAATGTATTAATATAAATCTGTGAAATCTGTCAGAGATGCTGCTATAGAAAATTAATCAACACCTTCTGACAAATCAGAATCAAGAATCGTGATATAAGCGTGCATAACACCTCACGAGAAAGCTTATAAATAGGTATTTTCTCTCACACCACTTTTATTCTACATTACACAACTATAGCAGGATGTCAAACCATTCCTCAATCCCGGAGGGCTATTCTTAGTAGCGTAGAAGCTTTTCCGTGACTGATTTCTGCAGAATGCGGTCTCTGTCTCTCTCTCTCTCTCTCTCTCTCTCTCTCTCTCTCTCTCTCCCTCTCTCTCCCTCTCTCTCTCTCTCTCTCTCTCTCTCTCTCTCTACTCTGTCACATATGAGCAATATAGAGAGGCCGGGATGACTCATCCAGCTGCAGCATGCCGATCCTGACTATCAATCAACCGCAGCCTGGGGGGCGCCACTATGTATGCTGGGAGAAGAAGAAAAACGAAGTGACGATGTCAAATCCAAGCCTCAGTGTGTCTATCACAGGTACTGACATACAGGAAGATTGGTTACATCATGGTTTGGTGTGGTTTACAAGGTTGAAGCAGGGGTATGCGTAAAATATTTGGATGTTCCCCCTTTCGGGCCTCTGTGTTGTGGTCTCTGGGGAAAGAAGCAGATTAAACCTCTAATCTGCAAAAATGTGCCTACGTAGCCGCAGCTAATCCACACAGGGGCTGGGAAAATGCAGTGGATTTAAAACGATGGTCTGAATCAAGCCAGGATGAGATCTGAACTCGAGAAACAATGCAGACTCAGCTTTGCTGGTAATACTGAAAAACATGACGGGATATTTGATGAATAATGCAAACACAACTAGTGTAAATGCATGCGGAAAAACAAAAAAAAAGTATTACAAAATGCAGTCGAAGAATCCATATCATATGTCACGATAAATATTAAATATCACCAACACATCTGAAAGATAAATTACGATCATTAGGGTAATGTCCCAACATTCGTTTTGTGTCTGCATGGGATGAAACCAAATCCCTCACATGCACCATGCATGAATCATGCGTATAAATAAATCTTAATTATCATCTGGCCTGGACTATTATATCCTTCATATAAAAGCCGAATTAACGTAATTAGTGAGCTCATAAATAACACCAAGGTCTTGTGATCTTCAGCAGCCTGGCATCCAAGGCGCAAAAAAAAATAAAATAAAATAAAAAATAGAAAAACAAAGAAGGGAAAGGGGGTTGGGGGATTGCAAATGAGCTTAATGGAATCTAATTAGCATGGTCGGCTTGTTATATTTTTCAAGCATTCATGCTTAGTATTTTTACCACAGTGAACTCCACAAGGTCACAGAATGAGGACGAGCTTCTTTCCCTCGTGTTTCCGAAAGGAAATTTGTCTTATAATCCCTGGAAATGGTTAACTAATTAAAGCTGTCACTAACCCTGTCAGTGGGATGAGATATCTCATGGCGACATCTGACATCGCGTCTTCATCCTACCGCTTCTTCGGCCATCCAGTTCCTCAGTGAACTGTTCTTTTTTTTAGGTCCTGGATCCATGTTTGTGCCCTAAAAACAGACAAAACAAATGAAGCAACACAAATTTGAGACAAAACGACAGACTTAAAAAAAAACAAACAAAAAAACAAAACTAATGCTGACCAAAGTGTTGTATGAAACCTCAAATAAAATCACTGCAAGTTAATAAAGTTGATAAAAAAAAAAATGAGTAAATGAAACAAATTCATAAAAAAGGTACGGAAATAGGAAAAAAAGGAGAAAATAAAATAAAAGACAGATAAAATACAAATTTACAAAAGGTAAAATATTAATGAAAAAAAAACATCATGGCCAAAACATCATGTATGGTTTTCAGTTAGACTTCTTCTTCTTCTTCTTCTTCTTCTTCTTATTATTATTATTATTATTATCATTATTATTACTATTATTAATACTAGTAGTAGTAGTAGTATTTATGTTTTTTATTTAGTGACCGAGGTTCCACAAAAAAAGTATCGAGGAATAAATCTGACATTACTTACAGGCTGTTCCGAATAAAGAAACTTCTTTGGAACACAAAGATTTGCACAATTTAACTGTAACCTTCATTTAAACTTTCTTTCTTGTATAAATACAAATCACACCACAACGTCAAACATGAATGAAAATCGAGATAGAGATCGAATTTCCAAGAAACAGACGATTTTTCCAAAACATTTTCTCACAGAATGTTACCCAGGGGTTCATTAGAACATCGCCAGCTCTCTAAATGCATTTTCGGAGTTATAAATGATGCCAGGAAAAAGTATGCTGGATGAAATGTTGTTAAGCCTTCACTGACTGACTTGACACTAATTTAGCCAGTTAGCAAGCAATGACTTTTTACCATAAGCTAGCTAGTTAAACGTCAAAACAATGACTTTTTACCGTAAGCTGGACAGTAAGACATTAAAGCAATGACTTAAGCTGGCTAGTTAGATGCTACAGCAATGACTTTATTGTAAGCTACCTAGTTAGACATTATAGCAATGACTTTTACCGTAAGCTAACTAGTGAGATGTTACAGCAATGACTTTTTACCATAAGCTAGCTAGTTAGAAGTTACAGCAATAATTAGACGTTATAGCTAGTTAAACGTTATAGAAATAACTTTTACCATAAGCTAGCTAGTAAGACATTATAGCAATGACCTTTTTCATAAGCTAGCTAGTTAAATGTCAAAACAATGACTTTTTTTCCATAAGCTAGCTAGTTAGATATTAAAACAATTACTTTTTACTATAAGCTAGCTAGATGTTATAGAAATGACTTTTTATTGTAGGCTAGCTAATTAAACATTATAGCAATGATTTTTTTATCATAAGCTAGCTAATTAGATGTTATAGCAATGACTTTTTTATTGTAAGCTAGATGGTTAGACATTATAACAATGACTTTTTACCGTAAAATAGCCAGTTAGAGGTTATTTCTACACGACCTGTATACCAAATTATGATATACCTTCATTTACACTTTCTTTATAAAGAAAATTACACGACAGTGTGGATGAAATTTCCGTGAACCAGTCCGTTTTTCCATAACATTTTTTCTCTCAGTGGATGTTGCTCAAGGTTTATTCATGCGGCAAGCAAAGTTAAAAACAGAGCGGGCGTTTAAACCGCAATCAGAGAGGAAAATCAGCACCATGAGGGAGTGAGATAAAGAAAGAAATAAACCAGCACCGACTCATACACGAAGTGCTAGATAAGAAGTATGAGTAATTGACTTCCACAGCAGATAAAAATATACACGCTGTGATCTTTATAAGAGCTGGCTTCCGACGGTTTTGCAGTTTCAGTTTCAAATTTAGATGTTGACTTGTACTTTTTGAGCTGTACCATAAAAAGCAGGCAATGATTTTACATTTAAACTGTGTGTAAAGCTGTTTAGCTGTGTCAGTATTTGAAGATACCTTTGAATCTGGTACGATACGATACAATATGATACAATACGATGTGATAGTATAAGATATGTGACTCATTTTGTTCAGAATCTGGGGTACTGTTCATCTGCAATTGATGATGTACAGAATGATTCTTTAAAAATAATCACCTTGCTAACCTATTAAGTGATTTACACATCAGTTTTAAAATGTGATTTATTTATTTTTTACACACCAGTTGTTTGTCCCTTTTATTTCACGACTGTGGCATCGATTCGTTTCAATCTCCGCCTTTTAAATCAATGTATTGATCCAAATAATTTAATCGTTACACCAATAGTATAAAGCTATTCAACGGTGTCTGGTGTTTGTTATTCAGCTGATTTACTGAATCTTAAACTAAGTGTTTTAGTGCACTTTCATGGGACGTGTTTACGGATGGAAACGTCCTCGTAAAACAGTAATAAAAATAATAAAAAATGCGTGTAGAAATAAAAATACAGTATATCACCCAAACACAGAGAACATGGAGTCAGAGTTATATAAATGACTACATAATTATATTAATAATGAATTGAAAACATTTTCTCTATCACATCCAGCCTTTATTTTCTCTTTTTGATCATTGGACCAAATCTCAATTATATTCAATAACTGTATTCAAAGCTAAATGTCCTAATGCTAACATGTTTAACCATCTGTAATGCTTACTAATGAATGCCTAGGAAGCTAACTGCTTGAAAACTAACTGCTCTAAAATGAATTGCTCATATTTCTCTTACACATGCTAGTATATTACTATCTTAAATAACGATGTGTTGTTGTATTACTATCTTTGGAAAACATGCAATATTTCCTGAACCTGACCTCATAAGAAATAAAATCATAGGAATTCAAACAAGTGAGAATTGAAAGAAAATACATTCATCTGGCAAGTGAATCCATTAAATGATTCATTAAACGAATCAGTAACTCAGTCAAAAAATTTAAATACTATTACTACTACTACTACTACTACTACTACTACTACTAATAATAATAATAATAATAATAATAATAATAATAATAGGTATAATTAATTGAATTCATTAACTGATTTCAACTTATTTACATTCATCTTGCAAGTGAATCCATTAAATGATTCATTAAACGAATCAGTAACTCAGTCAAAAAATTTAAATACTATTACTACTACTACTACTACTACTACTACTAATAATAATAATAATAATAATAATAATAATAATAATAATAATAATAATAATAGGTATAATTAATTGAATTCATTAACTGATTTCAACTTATTTACATTCATCTTGCAAGTGAATCCATTAATTGATTCATTAAACGAATCAGTAACTCAGTCAAAAAAGTTAAATACTATTACTACTACTACTACTACTACTACTACTACTAATAATAATAATAATAATAATAATAATAATAATAATAATAATAATCGGTATCATTCATTGAATTCATTAATTGATTTAAACTTATTTACATTCATCTGGCAAGTGAATCCATTAAATGATTCATTAAATGATTTGCTAAATGATTCTGTAAATTGCACTCCATTAGTATGCTGCTTTATTTATACATCCATTTGGTTTATAAGGTTTCATATAAACATTAAGAGAGTTTCATTGCCTATTCTGCCACAGTTATTTAATGAATATGAATGTAAAATGGTGGCATTTAAACTGTGATGTGGTTCTAGCTGGTTCATTGATTAACTCCTGTCTCCAGGTTGAAAAAAGGGCCGCTTTTATGAATGAAAAGATTAGCCTGGAGTCAATACCAGCTATAATGGAGCCTTTCTCCCCTCAGGACCAGTCTGCTGTCGTCACACTGCTGACAAACGTTGGGTGGGAAGCAGTCGAGACAGGCGGCTGGCTAATTTTAGCCGTGATGTTTTCGGTGCCTTGTTCTCATGATGACCTTGCCACCCACCGAGCAGCCCGAGACAAAGCTGATGAAGCCTCTGGAGGACGAGGAGGTCACGGTGAACGAGAGTAGATGGAAAAAGAGGTATTTTCAATCAAAGAACGGAGACATCTTTAAGGCTTATCTTGTCGGTAGGTTGGAAAAAAGAATAAGTCAGCAGGGTCAGGCTGAGATAGAGTTTTGGACAAGAAAGTAGTTTTAAGGTTTTAGAACCTGATGGAGTCTTCACTGTTTTACAAGTCAGGAACTGTTTCAGAAATATCACTCAGAACGATGATGAACAAGACTTTCCATATATAGTTTTGAAAAAACACATAAATGTTTAACGTCGCACTCCCTACACTTAAAGTTATTTCTTCTTATGACTTATGTTGCTTAAAGTTATGTTTTATTTTCTTTATTTCATTCCATGTTTTGTGTGCGTCTGCGAGCGAGCATACTGACGTCATCAGTGTCACGGTTTTGGCAAAAACATTTGGAAAAAATGTCCGGTTTGGTCATTTACCTCTAAAAATAAACATCACTTTATTTTCACTAACCCTTTTTGGTCCAGCGATTCTAAATATACTCTGGTTCGAAAGTTGGCAGGAGTCAATGATTATGATGATGATGATAGTGATGACGAAGAGCACTAGCTCGACTAGCTTTATAGGGCGTAAAGATGCAGGATGGAGACGCAGAACGCTCGGACAAGACAGAAGTAG
Source organism: Cranoglanis bouderius (assembly GCA_023630585.1). NCBI lineage: Eukaryota > Metazoa > Chordata > Actinopteri > Siluriformes > Cranoglanididae > Cranoglanis > Cranoglanis bouderius. Next base: position 15,059,515 of record CM042565.1, on the reverse strand, counting down.
AACAAAAAGCCCAGGGTGCAGTATCACACCTAACAGAGGAAGTGAACTAAATAATACTCAGTTTTTACTGAAGCAGCTGATACTAAAATCCAATAATGAAATAATCGAAAACCCTTTAGATATGCACTAATAAATGCATTGATAAAAATGGTTTAAAAATTATTTAGGATTTACATGTTGAATAAGGACATATCGTTATAGCCTAGGTGGAAAAAAAAAAAGAAAAATTAATAAAGTAATTCATTAAGTCTTCAAATTATTTAATTTGAGCTCAGCTGCAATTTTAGAAACAATAAAGTATGTGAAAAACTGTCAAAAATTGGGTTATTATATATTATGATGTTATAAAATTAGGTCATTATATTATATTCTAGTGTTATTAAATAGATATTTATATCAAATAGAAATTATGTTTAGCCTCTTTGATGTATTAGGGATTTTCTCAGAATTTGTTCTTAAAATTAGTATACTAGCACACTTTTTGGCAAATATAACATAACTTTGATAATAACCCTGTCCATTTTCTAAAAAAACAAACAAAAAAACAAACAAAAAGGTTTCACAACTAAAAGTGTTTTGCATTAATTAATCTGTCAGTTAATGACTTTCTTTTAAATAAACATGATCCAAGATCACTTCTCCAAAAACAGCCATGTTTAAAAAAAAATAAATAAAAAAATAAAAAAATTGAGATGACTAAATCCCCAACATCTGCTGCCTAATAAATCTGGTCTCTTCGGTATTGGACACATGAGACTTCCACCTCTTCTCTCTTTTTTTTTTTTTTTTTTTTTTTTTTTTTGTTAATGAAAGCTTGTCTCCTGGGGTTTTTCGTGGCTAACCCACTTACTGATTATGCAAACGTTTACTCTTATGCAAAAGTGACATCCAGATGACCCTTAATTTAGTCATTCGGTCTCCAAAGCCGGAGGAGCGCTGGGACTACACTTCTAGAACATCCCAATTGCACAGCAAATGATATAATTAGTTCGGAAATAACCTGGAAATCAGCTAATTGGTTGAATCCCTTCTGACCGTTGGCTTTATAATTTGCTCAATCATTCACACACACTGAGTTCTTCATAAGGACTCATCATCCTCAAAGCAGTGTATAGACAATGCAGAGTCTTCCGGCACACTAAACGCGTCCATTTAGTGTATCGTAAAAGCTAGTGTAGCAAACACAGCTGGAAACAATTCTAGGAAAATGTTTTTTTTTTTGGATTGTGTATGTAGACACAATCACAAAAAAAAGAGAATATCATAAATTTGCGCTATCCTCATCGCTGGCTAGCTAACTGCCTGCTTGCTATTTGGCAGGTTAGCGGTTTGTTCAAGCCTGAACATCAAAAGATCACAGAGATACTCAACAAATATGATCTGACCTCTTGCACTGTCTCATCTCTGTCACATTTCATATTTAATATTTTCTCATGTTTTACTACCTGTACCACTGAAGTGGGAATTGTGGATCATATCTAGTAGGTCCATCAGCAATGATTTTGCAACCAGATTATGAAAGTTTACTCAGTCACTTTTAGTGGTTAACTGTTTTTAACTCTCGTTCATGAAATTGCCATTGTATTATGGCTTTTGAGGATTTTCCGTCATGTAGGCCTAATAATAATGGTAGTATGTATTTGATATAAAGATAACATACGGTACTGTGCAAAAGTTTTAGCCACATGCAAAGAAATGCTGTAGAGCAAAGACGCCTTCAAAACAATGAAATTAAATGTTCAAACGTTTTTTTTAAAAATACCGTAAAGAGCAGTAAACAGTAGTAAATGAAACAAAGTCAATATTTGGTGTGACAAAAAAAAATAAAAATAAAAATAGTAGTCTCCGGTACAATCTGTGCAGTTTTATAAGGAAATGAGCTGGTAAGTTTTATTGAGCATCTTGCAGAACCAGACACAGTTCTTCTGGACACTTTGACTTTCGCACTCGCTTCTTATTTTTGCACCAAAACCCAGCAGCCTTCATTGTGTTTTTTTGTCTGGAAAATGGTCTCTATTACGTAATACGCTGCTTTCTTTAATGACATGCAAACATTTTTCTGTAACATTTAATTTTGTGCTAGAAAACTAATGTTTGGGAATCTAAAATGTTTTTGTACTGACTTGATAATGTAGACGTCATAAAATAAAAAATCTATAACAAAGTTTGTACTAAAAAAAAAAAAACAGGGTGCCTAAAACTTTTGCACAGTACTTTACATAACAAAGGTACAAAAGACGTATTCCGAAAATGTACCACCGTGTGACATGCAATGGTACATGTTATTCCTTTTTTCATGAGAGTGTATGTCAAACAGGAATACATTTCAGACTCAGCCGAGAATGGAGTGTGCAATCACACTGATTTTAGCAAGTGGAAGAAGAGCCCTGTGACTCCTTGATCCCAGATATATAACGTGATCAGGCATTCATTCAATCCCCAGTATAGTCCTCATTCTAATGCAGAAGAGGAAGGCTAATAACAAAACCCTCTTGGTGCCCAAGAGAAGCCTTTGGGTGTCCTTCTGAATGGAAAAGAACATCTCTTCAATCAGGCATGCACTATTTTTACACTCACGCAATGACTATATATGCACCCTGTGATGAGTTGTGACTTACTAATCACAAGACTCACATTTCAGACTTGCTTGGTTTTTCTCCAAGCATGGTGGGTTTTACAGATCAGCATAATTGCTGATGACTTTCTTCCAGTAGATGCTTTGTTTGCAAATGGATCCTGTCAGATTTCTGAAAGGAGATAATGAGAACATAAAACATTAGGGTTTCATTATAGCCTTGTTCTTTGTTCAGTAGAGTCCAAATTAATTTAAGTGAAATTAACACAATAATGGAAAATGTGCTATTACACAATTATAGCCTTGTACAGCTTTTTTTTGTCATGTGTTTCTTATTATAGTGACCTGGAGCAGCAATGGACTCCTTGCATTCAGTGTTACAACACATTTTCATTTCGAAATAGTACAGAACATCGAGACAGGAACTTCCAGTTTCTCTAACGCCACATCACAATGAATGTCTGACTTTTAGTAGGAATTTTAGTGGGGCAGCGAGACATTATGAGCATAACAGCAGAGTCTCTCATTTTTGTTTGACGCTATTGCACTTGATGTATGCTATAATCTACCCATCTAGTGAATTTTTTGCTCCAATGTGCCTCCATTAGCGCTTGTTTCAATTCCCATTTTTGACCACTAGGTGCAATGATAACTCGAAACACTCAAAAGGCGAGCAAAGTGATGGAACATCGGCTTAAAGCTGTCAACTTTTTGTTTGTTTTTTTATTTGGAGTTGTAAATGAGGACTTTATAAAGATTAACAATTGATTTTGGCTAATATAAATAGTGATGCCACATCTGTCCGTATGGACGAACCACCACTGTGTATGATGAAGCATACAGTTTGAATCTTTTCTCCAGCTAGTGGCAGTTCTGCGGAGAGAAACACCTTGTTGATGAGAGAGGTCAACGGAGAATGGCTAGACTCGTTGGAGCTGAAGGCTCCAGTAACTCAGTTAGCCACTCTGTACAATTGTGGTGAGCATAAAAGCATCTCAGAATGCACAACACGTCAAACCTTGAGGAGGATGGGCTACAACAGCAGAAGACCACGTCAGGTTCCACTTCTGTCAGCCAAGAACAGAAAGCTCAGGCTGCAGTGGGCAAAGGCTCACCAAAACTGGACAGTTGAAGACTGGAAAAACGTAGCCTGGTCTGATAAATCTCGATTTCTGCTGAGGCGCACAGATGGTAGGGTCAGAATTTGGCGCCAGCATGAGTCCATGGACCCAACCTGCCTTGTGTCAACAATCCAGGCTGGTGGAGGTGGTGTAATGGTGTGGAGATGTTTTCTTGATACAGTCTTGGCCTGTTAATTCCAATCAATCATCACTTGAATGCCACAGCTTATTTGAGTATTGTTGCCACAATTTACTCATCTTCTAATGGCTACTTCCAGCATGATAATGCACCATGTCACAAAGAAAAAGTCATCTCAAACTGGTTTTGAGTTCAATGTTCTTCAGTGGCCTTCCCACTCACTGGATCTGAATCCAATAGAACACCTCTGGGATGTGGTAGAACGGGAGATTCGCAGCATGAAAATGCACCTGATAAATCAGCAGGAATTGTGTCAACATGGACCACAACCTCAAAGGAATTTTTCCAACATCTTGTGGATACCATGTCCATACCATGAAGAATGAAGAATTGAGGCTCAATGAGTGTATTTATTGTTCATTACCGCAACTAGTAATAGAATTATTGGACATTTTTCGGTTAACGTATATATTATGTAATTTTGTATAATTTAGAATATTATGAAAAAAGCTTAGTGTATAAGCCAGATATAAAGTGTTTCTAAACTGGACTTTGCCAAAGAAAGAACAAGACCATAATTATTCCTTATGTATTCCTTAAAATAAAGGATTAATATTTGTAAAGTTTCCTCAACACCTTACAAAATACAGCAGATTACACACATATCATTTATCACTGAGTCAAAGAATAACTTCTTGGAGATGTGTTAGTGTGGGTGTTGGTACAGTTACATCAAGTGCTTCTTCTTTTCTTTATTCCCTCCAGGGATGGTTAAGTTCTTACATAAGTGCTTAGTGAAGAGGTGGGTCTAAAGGCTTCGTTTGAAGAAGCCAGTACTTCAGGGAAAGTTCATTCCACAACCTCGGTGCTTAATGTCTTGAGGGAATCGCTCCAAGCATGTGGTACAGTGTTTGATAAGGGTCTTCAGGATGGAGGGGGGTGATGTGTTTCTGCCTTTAACAGTAGCAGTTCATTCAAATACTGTTGACAAATTTGCTCAGCTCCCAGCTCCCAAAACACTCCAAGTTGAACATTTTTGCTCGATGTGATATTATTTTCCAGCGTCCTTATTTCTTAGTACTAGATTTTCTAATTGCCTTACTGTTGTACTATATCAGAAGAACAACTTGTCTAGGGTGTTGCATTAGTAGTGATAATTTAGAAACATATTTTCTTAAACACAGAGTGAACATTTTGATCAGGAATAGCCGTGACCTCTGATGTCTGATCATCCCCTGAGCAACACACTCCGCTATCAGCTATGTTATGTCTTATTCAAGCAGATGCATCTTATTTTGTCTCAGAATGCACCGAACCAGACATAATTATATGAGTCAGACACCACAATGAATATAAATATAAATACAAATCACCATTTTGAATATTCACTTAAAGCAGTGCTATATTTGAGCTCATCTGGATTTTGCTTGTTGATTTATGAAAAAAAAAAGTTGTTTTCATTTGACTCACGCTTATATATGGTCAAGTTTTACATGCAATATTTTATCCTGAATTTATCTTTTCCAGTGGAGCTCCAGAAGCCCATATACATGTATACCATACCCTGATGGGAGTGTGTTATATGACTTCCTCCCAGATTTCCTGCTGTACTATAAGTGGGCATTTTGGGAGATGGGAAATGGCTAAAATTGTAGGTAAAATCAAGGGTGTAAATTGTGTTCATGGGAATAATATAACAGCAACAAAGAAGCGACAAAGCGAGGAAAATTAAATGTTCTTTCTAAAGCATCCGCTTGGAGATTGGAGAAGAGCTGGGCATCAGATGCGCTTGTTCTTTTTGTGTTTGCCGCAGATGGGAACGATGTTACACAACACACAGTCACACTGTTTAGAGGTTCAGATTCACATCCGGCTTAGCATCTGGCTCAAACATGTCAGCGCATGCTTAACAGATGAAAGGCCGTCCGGCTGTAAATAACGCCTCGGAAGCCTCAAATCTCTCACTTTCTTTTCTTTTTTCTGACTTGTGCTGTGTTTGTAATTGTATTGTGCATTACAATGATAATAAACTCTGCTAAAACTAATACACAGAATGTAAACAACATAATTGTTTCCAGATACCCGGATGACATACTATTCAGGTTGTGGATGAAGTTGTCTTTGTGGTGTACAGCATCCCATAATGCAACATGGTTACAATCTTTCATAAGCATAACTTATACAAAAATTGTTTTAAAAAATAATAATGATAATTGTACCACTGCCGGTCTAACCATATGTTTACACTTTTTCTAGGTGATATTAGAAAAAACATTTACTGGCTGAGCTTGGTAGATAAACAAAGTGCTCGAGATGGGTTATACTGTTGCCGAAGTTCAGTAAGATACACCAGAGCTAAACCATATGGAGCTTTATACGTCATTAGGAACATTTGTAGTCAGTAAGAAACTTCATTGGCAGCCAATGTATGTAAATTGAATCAATCTGGAGTTATGAGCAAGAGTTAAGAATAATTAGTAAATGTTCTGGCAGTGATACAGAGAGAACGAATGCTACAGGAAGCAATAAGCCGATTTTAAAAAAGCCGTGTGAACCAAAACAGCCAGAAGTGATTAAGAGCAATGCATTTCCCGTGTTAATTGACTCAGTATTGCATGAAGGACCAAAGAAGATCTCGTAGTTAACAATTTCCAAGTTTGTAGCAACACTATTTTTTTTTTATAGCTAAGACCATAATTTGGTTTCTATTTTTGACCAGAACCAGAACCAAAACCAACACACTGGCTGTTAGACAGGATGTAACTCAGGCCAGAAAAATTACAAGAGCCTGTTTTCTCATGAAGCAATGCAAAAATCCAGTCTCTGTCCAGAAGAATGTATCCTGGAAGCAGAAAAGGAGGTTTTTCAGAATGGTTTCCTGATGTGGGAGGTGTAGTTTCGTCCTCTTCAGACAAATAAAATGATTTCAGGCCACTATCGTATGAGCCGGGAGTGACATCATCTGCGAAGAAGTTGGAGGGAAATAAAAAAAGATTGCACTAGTGCACTTGCACTAGTGGCCTATTTAAAGGGGGGAAAAAAACCCAAATGGTGAGTTCGGCATCATCATCACACACGGCAGCACAAAAGGACGACCTAATAGCCACGTTGACCTCAAACTTATACCCACAGCAGGCTTGTTCTCCATCATCCTAAAATAAACACTATTTCCCCTGATAAAAGCAAAGGTACATCATGCTTTTGTGTCTCAGATTGGATATGCACGATATCTCATGGTTGGCTGCGACAAAAACAAGATGTTGAACGAGGTGCCATGGCTACTGACCTGAATCGAGTTATGTCTGAGTGGTTATTTTAGCTTGTCTCAACTTTTTTTCCTCCTTTAAACATGGCCTACTTCTCTCCAGGGTGTGCAGAGATTAAGGGAACATGACAGAAGCAGTAGCTTTCTAAATAATAATAATAATAATAAATGAATAATCTAATGCCTTGGCTTTGAACTCTCTACTTCACAGAGTTGCAGTACTACAGATCTGTAATACAGATCAAATACTATCTGTATCTGTATCTGTATCTGCACTGCAAAAACATTATACAGTATCTTAGCAAATAAAAATATCTAGTATTTCATGATAATACAACAATAAACCAAATACAAGATGATTAAACCTGTTCAAGACATAAATAAACACAAATAAATGCTTCAAATTAGCAAAATTGTCTGCCAAAGTCTAGAAATAGGTTTAATATTTATGTAATTGGTTTATTGGAATCTAATAATAGGAAATACAGTACTATGTGACTATATTCAAGATATTTTCACTTGCTAAGACGTCATTTTTGTCACATGTCCATATATTAATATTTATACATGTACTGGAAGTGGGCGTGGCCTAAACTGGAAGGGTTTTTGCTGTAGGATTTTTTTTTTTTTAGCTGTAAACTTGTCAAATAATGTCTAATAAATTACATTATGTGTACACCCTGTATCTAGTCAAGGGGTGCCAATAATTTCTGTGTAGAGGTCGCAGATGGATGTCAGTCACGAATTATACATTTAAGAAACTGGCTACTTCACTAAAAGGCCATCTTGTCCGATATTGCCGATTTAAACACCAATTTAGTAATTTGGTGTATTAACCAGATACAAAGGCACTGGTGCTATCTGTATTGTGTTAAGTATGGAATAAAACAATTGTTGTAGTTCTGTTATAGGAAAATAATCAATGATGGGGTCATGTGAGCATGCGGATTCACTGTTACCACCCTGAAGTTGATTATTTTCCTATAAGAGCACTTCCTGAAATGCTTTATTCCCTTTATACCACAATATTACCATTTTTAATCCGTTTATAGTTACTTTTAATGTTGTGGAATGACCATTATTATCTACATAAACACACCATTCTCTCACCAGCCTTTCTTTTTTTTCTGTTTTGTAGTTAATAAGACAAAAAAAACCCACGGCTTGTCATGTTACTGAGAAACCACAAGAAGTTTCCTCTGTCGGAAAACGTGTGGCTATAGCTTTAACTCTGACCGTTATAAAGCGCTGACACCGGAACCCATTCAGAAAGGGTTCTGAGTGGAACCCATTTAAGACACTTTCGAGAAACCCCTATTTTCTTAGAGTGTGCAGTTATTTTTTTTCCCAGTCCCTTTTTTAACTAAATAAGCATCACAGGCCATTTTGGTGCTGTTTCCACTCAAGCAGTGAGCAGACGCTATATTTTACGAGCTCCACATAAAGATTCAAGACAAGAGGCGCAAAGCTGATAAAATTCAAGCTGTTTCAAATCAACCATAGTACTCGTTGACCTGCTGTGTGATTTTCTATATTTAACTTGCCTGACTTGGCACTAAAGGAAGCCAGGAAAGATGTCCACAAACAACAACAAAAATATGTGTGGGTCTTGGGTTACATGGTGCCAGATGTGATTATCCTCACTATGATTTGTTGGGTTTTTTTGCCCCCCTCCCTTTACCTGGATACGATCTGAGATGTCAGTTTGAGGCTTATCTTCCAAAAGCAGCCTCTGAGCCAGGAAATATGAAGTGGGAAAGCAGCGCTCGCGGCCAAAATCCAAAGCAAAATATTTTTGCCAAACACCTGAAGCCTGTTGAACCCCCACCCCCCCACCTCCGCCTTCAGTGCATATTATTATCCTATTATCCCAGAACATATATTAGTTTAGACAATGATTGAATTGCAAGATGTTCAGAGGTTCAGCTAAAAATAACACAGAGTGATGAAAATAGACACGACAACAACGGCTAAAGAGCAGGAATGGTTTAGAATCTGAACCATATTTTCCAGACTGTTACAGCAACCTGCCATGTGTTTGACTTTTTTCTGTCGTCTATTGTTAAGTTTCAAGCATCAAATCTAAACAAAACCATACAACTTCAGCCATTACCAAGCTCACAAACAACTCTTGATTCATAAAGGGAAGCAGAATAGACACATTTTGGAAAGATTTACTTTTTTTTTTTTATTTAATACTCTCTTATGAACATGGGTTCTTAAAGAATCCTTTAGATGGTTAAAGGTTTGTAGCTTCCTAAATAGGTTCTGCTCGGACCCCACTCTGAAGCAGAAAGCCTTAGCTGTAAGGTTAGATGCTTTAGGGCTCTAGATATACTGTTTTTTTGTAAGAGTGCTTTTGTTCATATGAAACAGTTGCAGCCCTGAGGCTAAGTTTATTTACTACTGTCTTAGAAACATGGGTTCCTCAAGTGTTCTTTATATGGTTAAGGGTTTTTAGCTTTCTAAATGCGTTTAATTGTTTGTTGTAGGGTTCTATGTAGTACTTTTAAGAGTTTGTACAGGGGGATAAAGCAAAGAAAGTCTTATTAGTCTTATTAAGTATTGTTTATTTATATAAGGCACTAACAGCCCATTGATTAAATTTGATGAAGTTTATTTCCTGCTCTCTTAGATTGGTTCTTGATGAGTTCTTGGATTTTGTTTTCTTGGATTGCTCTCAAAGAGAAAGCTTTTATTCTAGGTTTACCCAGAGGGACAAAGTGATCAAACATTTAGGGCTCTGGATTTAATTTCTATTATTATTATTATTTTATTTTTTATATTTTTGGCAAGGGTTCATTTGTTCACATTAGGCAGTGGCAGCTCTGTTGTTAAGATTATTTACTAGTCTCCTAGAAAAATGAGTTCCTCAAGGGTTTTTTGTATACTTAAGGATGGTCAGTAACCTAAGCATCTAAGCATCCTAAGCATCTTTAGGAAGCTATAAACCCTTAACCATCTAAAGAACTCTTTAAGAACTCATGTTTGTAAGAGAGCATTAAATAAACTTTCGATTGTTGTTTGTAAGCTTGATCATTATTGAAGTTGTACGATTTCGTTTTATTGATTGGTTTCATTTGATGTTTGAAACTTTTTCATAAGCAACAATACACGACAGAAAAAATTCCAGCATGCACCTGAAATTGTTTAGTAAGACTCACAAAAAATATATGAGCATGCTGAGCACTTGATTGTGATCTTGTCGAGTCACGGCGAGACTGTACCAATACAAAAATCATCTGGACTTGTGAAGCAACGGCCTGATAGCCCCAGATTACAATAGCTGAGCTCTTTCAAAAGTACCTTTCAAATGAAAATGAGCCCAGTGCCTCTGCGATCTCAGGTGGCCTAGAAAGAAGTCACAGAGACGGGCATTTTAGCCGACTTTGGAGCTCTTAAATTTCCATGGCAAACCTTGGTGCACTACGCTGGGTTTTGTCCTCTTGCCTTACCCTCACTGTAAACAAATGCTTATGGGCCATAAGCATAAGCAGTCTGATTGTTATTCAATGTATATGTCTGATTTTGTGTGCATTTGACTGAAGGGCCATTGTTTAGTTTTACAATTTTTTAAATTTATTTTAACCATCTTTTGAAAACCGTCTCTGATAGGGAAATGTTATAGTGAGGTCCAAAAAGCACATTTAAACGGTTTTCCATACAAACAAAAACAACTTGCTTCCTCATACACAGTGACCAATTGATACACTTTCCGTCTGTCATGTGACGTGACGTGGTTCTCCTTTCACTCCTCGTGTAATTCCTTTAACCATACAGTAAACATTTCACGCTTAATAGTCAATAATTAACATTCTTGAAGCAGACATGACAAAACCTCCCACAAAGAATCAGACACAAAAGTGACTCACGACAGCTGGTGGCCTGGAAATAGCCGTGAGTGTCACCGTGAGGAGCTCTGGGTGAAGTGTGGAGCGGTGGCTTCCCTCCTGTGAGTAATAAACACGAAATCCCAATTCTAGCGCATTACAGATTCACAGAAGTTCATGTTCCACTGCTCATCTGGAAAGTATGAAGTCCCGAGTGCTAAGTCCAGGCTGAGGGAAATATTCCTCACTTCGCTGAGGTCAGTCTGGGTGACATCAGTGCTTTCAGATTATATTTTTGGTGTTGGAATAAGTGTGGAATTCGTGAAGTCAGGAAGCTAAATTTAATCCACACACACAGTCAGAATTAGTCACAATGTAATGACTGGACTAAAGATCATGCCTGAATAGATATATATAAATATATATCATCTCTACCTGCGAATTATATCCTCCATGACTCCCACACACCACTCTTGGGAGTATCGCCATGTAGCACAAAGTATAAACTTCCAGAAAGTTCTGTCTGTCATAGAATGTATAGTCAATATAGTTTTCTGATAACCAGATGAACCATTTTGTACTTCCTGTTATACATCATAACCTTCTGAGACTCAGATTGTGAAGACTTGTGAAGAATGATCTCTAATCTCATAAAATACCCTACAAAATTCTCCACCCCAAGACATACTTCAGTCATCTACAGCAATGAGTTCATATTTAAATGCGACCTTGATTTTATTTAAAATATGCATTTATTTATTTGTTTATTTAGTTATTTATTTACTATATTTAAGCATTAAGGTTTTTTTTTGTTGTTTTTTTTTTACTTTTTATGATTGCTCATATTTATTAACTTGTATTGATTTCATTCTGAACTCGCTTACCTTTTTATTTTATTTATTTTAAAACACTACCACATCTTATTATTATTATTATTATCATCATGCTTACCCTATTATCTATTACTTATTATTTTTGAACTCCTTTAAACTAATTTAATACAAATTTATTAGTTTTACTTGATACATATTGGTTTATTAACTTTATTATTAATACAATTTTTACTTATATATATATATATATATATATATATATATATATATATATATATATATATATATATATATATATATATATATATATATATATATATATAATTTGCATATAGGTAATATATATATATATATATAATATTATATATAAAATATAATAAAAATACCACTACTACAATAATAATAATAATAATAATAATAATAATAATAATAATAATAATAATAATAATAATATAATTAAAAGATAAAAAAATACATTTCTCATTTTTAAAAGATATATTTTTAGTATAAAATAAGTTTCAACTGGCATTAAAATGGACTTCATGCTGTTTAGCTTAGATCCTACTGATCTACTGTACAGATACAACTCACAATTGAATGAACATGTACAGGATAGACTGAATATAAATCAATCAATCAATCAATCAATCAATCAATCAATATGGTGACTTAATGGTTAGCACCTTTGCCTTTCACCTCAGGGGTGGGAGGCTTGAATCCCACCTCCGCCCAGTGTGCATGGAGTTTGCATATTCTCCCCGTGCTTCGGGGGTTTCCTCCAGGTACTCCGGTTTCCTCCCCCAGTCCAAAGACATTCGTTGTAGGCTGACTGGCATTTCCAATTTGTCCATAGTGTGTGAATGTGTGTGTGACTGTGCCCTGTGATGGGTTGGCACCCCGTCCAGAGTGTCCCCTGTCTTGTGCCCAGAGTTCCCTGGGATAGGCTCCAGGCTCCCCCGCGACCCTGTGTAGGATAAGCGGTATGGAAAATGGATGGATGGAAAGTAGAGGCGAGGAATCACTGTGAAAAATGGAATACTGGAACAGGCCGAGTTTAAAGTTTTGAATGGGTTTCCAGGATGACTAAAGCAGCTACATGACTGAAATGTGGAGAAACACAGGTATTATTAATAATAAAGTCTTCTTGGAAACAAGACTCATGCTTTCTACTTCCAAGGAGATCCATTTCCGCTGGCCACGCTCACCAGATTAATATCACCATTTTACTAGCAGTGTGTTTTTTTAATATCGGTGGTCATGTTTCTATTTTTTCTGGCAGTATGTGTGTGTATGTATGTATGTATGTATGTGTGTGTGTGTGTGTGTGTGTGTGTGTGTGTGTGCGTGTGTGCATTCTTGCACTCAGATTTAAAATTTCATCAAACATCAGATTTTTATTTTACCCTTATGGAACCATCACGTAGCAGATGTGGGTTTCTTATTAAACACGTCACAACACGTTAAACGTGAAGCTCTTTTCCTCTCTCACTTGTAGCAGGACCTTTTTCTTTTTTTTTTTTTTTTTTTTGAGCCCACATGAAAACCAAACAGACATAGCTGGTGAATTCCACACTGGCAGACGTTTGACGTGAGCTGACCACAAAGCCACAGAAAGGCACAGCGGTTTGGTTCCTGTCTCGCCTGGCTGTGGAGGCGCTGAGGAAACGTGTGGGCTTCTCACTCAACATCATCACACTGTTGTAATAACAGATATTGTTAAACAATATTAGTAAGCTCTAATGATCTGTGAGCGTTATTCCAGACAGCATTCATCATCAGGAAACAAACAAGTGCTCACTTCGTGCACACACACACACACACACACACACACACACACACACACACACACACACACACACACACACACACACACCTAGTGCGCTCCAAAAATCTGACAATACTTCCAGGAATTGATTCAGTTTCCTCATTTTTAGCTGTTTATATAGAAATATCATATTCCTGCTATTATAATGTTGTTATAACATAATAAATAACTAGCATGTAAGGAATAAAACACTGTAACTACAACTACTAACTACAAACTACAAATATAACAAGAAATGGACAAAAAGTATGACATCTCACTCTTTAATTAATAGTTTTCCAACAACAGCACATCCTGACACCTCTTCTCTCAGACCGACTACCTTCATGTCCTCCTTCACTACATCCATAAACCTCCTCTTTGGTCTTCCTCTCGGCCTCCTGCCTGGCAGCTCTAACCTCAGCATCCTTTTACCGATATATTCACTCTCCCTCCTCTGAACATGTCCAAACCATCTCAACCTGGCCTCTCTAACTTTGTCTCCAAAACATCTCACATGTGCTGTCCCTCTGATGTACTCATTCCTGATCCTATCCATCCTCGTCACTCCCAAAGAGAACCTCAACATCTTCAGCTCTGCTACCTCTAACTCTTCCTCCTGTCTTTTCCTCAGTGCAACTGTCTCCAAACCATACAACATCGCTGGTCTCACTACTGTCCTGTACACCTTTCCTTTCATTCCTTTCATTCTTGCTGGTACTCTTTTATCACACAACAGACCTGACACTTTTCTCCACCCATTCCAACCTGCCTGCACACGCTTCTTCACCTCTTTTCCACACTCCCCGTTGCTCTGGACTGTTGACCCTAAGTACTTAAAATCCTGCACCTTCTTTATCTCTTCTCCCTGTAACCTCACTGTTCCACTTGGATCCCTCTCATTCACACACATGTATTCTGTCTTGCTGCGACTAACCTTCATTCCTCTTCTCTCCAGAGCAAACCTCCACCTCAGTTAGTAATTCACATTCTGTAATTCCAAAAATGCCTTGAAACAAAGTTAGCTAGCAAGGAAGTAAAACATGATGGCTCTTGTATGAGAAATAATTTATAATGCTTTTTGCTGGTAGCAGATGAATCACGCTCCTGATCCAGACTGGGTCTTTATCCAGCTCAGCCAGGATGAAGCATCGGGGGGAAAACCCTCAGATTTTATTTTTCAAGCTACATCGCCGAGAGCTTAGCAACCACACAGGCCTTCAGAGAGAAACAAGAAACAGAACCACATACAGTATAACGCTACGTTAGAGCAGTGAAAGGAGCTGTCAGTGCTGCAGTAAACATTCACACTTAATGTGTGTGTGTGTGTGTGTGTGTGTGTGTGTGTGTGTGTGTGTGTTTGCTGTTATCCAAACACATGCGTCATGCCACTGTCTGTAAAACAGTGGAGAAGTAAATCTCTAAATCTCTTTCAT